>OX638202.1:5886243-6486243 GCA_951805265.1 Schizotus pectinicornis | reverse complement strand
CAATGTATTTTGTTATTTCTGTGAAGATTTTTTAGTAATTTTGTGGTCTGAGCGCTTAGTTTGCAAGAACTCGGTATTAAATTAGCAACTATGTTATTTTTGCGAATAAAAAAACAATACCCATTAATATCATGACTATGTACCTAATTGTTAGCCTGCAGCAAAGTAAACTTGGAGAAAATTCGTGAGACATTATTTTTATTTTATCTTAAGGATACCAGAGATGCATGACAAATTGGCAGGTTCTTTAAAATTGCTGTCGCAATTTCTCCTTTTGACGGAACTCCATCATGACTCGAAAGCTCGAAGGAGGAGATTGTCATTTAATTTCGCGTTCAGTGTTATCAACTATTGCGATACAACATATTGATGGTTGCAACAGTTGATAAGTATAATAAATAATTTTTTGCGCGCTCATGACAATAGCAATATTACATTACGCAAAATTCCCCGAAGTGCGCAGAGAAAAATTTGTGGCAAAACTTACTACTTTGAATTTGCTTCAGTATGGGCTGCATAATTATTTATTTGCAACTCCCAACTCCTAATTTCAAAATAGTTGATAGTTCAAACAATCACTAGGTGCAAGACCTGATACTTTACGTGAATGTTAAGACAACTTTCCAACTAATAGAAGTACCGGCAACATGTCTAATAAATATCTCCTTTAGTCGTTTTTCATTAAGTTTGCAATAATTGCTTACCCGTCCAATTTTCACAAAGAAAGAATTTTGATATACATAAAAACTCCAATTTCTTTTATCAATTTGTTAATCTTATATAACGAGTTACATAATATCTGCTAAACTAACTCTTCTAATTTTGTTTGCATTTTGAAGAAACAACTAGCTGTACCTAATCTAGTAACTTACACTCGGATTTATTAAAAAAGTTTAATTTTTAAGCCAGCCTAAATTGACAGATGGAAAGCTACCCGAATAAATTTCCAAAATTATCACAACTGTCAAAATAGCAAAACTTCACATAGTTGTCAATTTAAATCAGTTTCCGTTTAAAATTTAAATCTTTGGAAAACGAATTAGGACGTCTGAGCGTTTGCCAGACGGTTTGTTTCTCTCCCTCCCTTCACGATGTTAACAAATCGACATTTTTAGCCTAATTTCAACAAGCCGTTGTTTTGTTTTTTTGCTTTAGGTGCTTTGCATATTTATTCTTCATTTACAGTAATAGAAATTGACAAAAATAATGGTGTTTTCTGCTTACTGATCAACAACAAACTACTTGATTCTAACATCAACATCAGTTAGAATTTCAGTTACAACATACTTTTCTGAAGACATGTGCCAAAGTCAACTTTAATTTAATTAGACATACTGTACTTATTTATATACTGTACAGTCAGTTTCAAAAGTAATGTCCGTTTCACACTTTTAAAATTTAGGTAGACGTTACTTTTAAACTCGGGTGTACCTTTTACAGGGCGCTCCTTAATAAATGCCTCAAGCTGTGTCTCTGTTATTTATTATTCGATTAACGAACAAAGAACTTTACTTAAGTCATTTTAGTGACTACAAAGTGGCTTTTGTAATTTTTTTTAAATATTAGCTTCAACGTAAAATAGCTCAACTTATTCTTTAAATTAGATATATTTTTTCATAGGTACTTTGGTTTGATAAAGCATTTTTTTCTGAATGCAATGAATTTGGTGTAACTTTTATTCAACAAAATAATTAAAATATTTGCAAAAATTAAGAAAAAATTACAATTTTACAAAAAATTTAACGTAATTTTGACAGAGGTTTTAATTATTTTATTGAATAAATATTGCACCAAATTCATCTTTTTAAGCATCTAGAAAATAATATTTTATCAAACCGAAGTATTAAAAAAATACCTACGTTTCCATTTTGAAAACAAAGTTGATAATTGTTTGACATTGAAGTTAATATTTTCTAGATTAGGGCCACTTTGTACTCGGTAGAGAATGATTTTGTGAAGTTCTTTGTCGATTCAAATCAGATAATAAATAACAAAGTTATGGTTTGAGGCGCTGTTTAGGAAACCCCCTGCATAAACATATAAACTTTAGAAATTGCACAACTTCATTGGCATAATAGTATTGCGACTCAGTGGAAACCATAAAACTGCATTAACAAAGAAAGTTTACAGTAAATTATTTGCAGACCCATACAGAGATAATATCAGTTTGATAAGGAAACGCTTAAACTTGCGATTTAAAATTTACGCCCAAAATAATCTGCATTGTTGGTTCAGCTATTAATCTTCTTAACTGCGTCTCGATCATCCCATTGTGTACGCGAACTGGTAGTTCTAAGATATAAAAACTTATTTTCCGTATCTAAGCGTTTTAAAAAACTGCAGAATTAATTAGGAACTTGCCAACCTCATTCACTATTTTTAGGGGGTTCTTTGCGAGTCTAAACGGGTTGGTAGAAGCAATAATTTGAAATTAACACTCGGACCACACATGTGCATTCCTGAAAATTGATAAAATTTTCAAAATCGCAAATTTCTTAATTGCTGCTTTTATTTCTTACTAAATTAATATTTTGTTATTAATTGATATAGGTATACAGGCCAAATCGATAGTTCATAATATCAAGTCGAGACTTATCCGTCAGTGAATTTCTCATAATTCTTTGCACGTTCTAAAGTCGAAAACAACGTTCACTGACTTACAGCAATAGATAAGAATATTCATAAAATTTTATGAATTTTCTTATAATAATAATTTCTATTTTTAAAAATGTACAAATAACAAATTTTGCTCGCAGCAGATTCAGTTGATTACTTAATAACATTTTTTGAAAGTAGCATCTAACTGTAGGAAAAAGTCTTTTAAATGTTTAAATGCCCATTAGTCATTACTTGAAAAAATATTAACAAGCGGTTTGCGACTCGTTTTTTTTACAAAATACAAAAAAATACAGGTAAAATACAGGTATTCCCGACAATTTTGTCGTCTTGCCGATTGGCGTTTTAAAAAATTAATCCGCCCTTGGTCTATAGACTCCATAAGCTGTGCTAGCCTGAAGGTTGGTAATGCATGCAGAACTCACAAGCAGAGATAAAATGAAACATTGAAGACCAAGCAATACACAAGAAATGTTTTTTCAAAAAGTTTTCAGGTTATCCTCTAAGTATTTTAGTGACACCACGTTTGGCTACAAGAGATGGGAAGAAAGGAATGGAAAAAAAAAGAATAAAAAGAACAAATTTATTCTGAAAGACCTCGTGAAATAAAATGTGCCTTGTTACTCGTTTTTTAATATACTGTTACTCGAAGTTGGCAAAACACCATTTATTTCCAGATTTATTTTTAAATACTAAATTTACATCAAATATCGATTTCCATATTCAACTTTTAACTAAACGTCATTATTTAATATTTTTCTATTTTATCGAATGAATCTGAATCAAATGCGCATCCGTAAATAGGTACAGAAATGGTAAAATAAATTTGCATTAATTCTTTATACCTACTATAGGTACGTTTTAAACACGCAATTATGAAAGCAATTACATATTTATCTACAACATAATGTAGGTAATTGTTATTAGTAACTTTACTTTTTATAAATATTTTTATTAAACTGAAAATTAGTAAAATATTTATATTCATTTTTTATTCAGCCGACTAAAGCACATATTTGAGCCTCGTCTAATATTAATGAAAGTAGAACTTAGTAAATCAATAACACTTTATAGCGTCATTGTAAGTGCAAATTTTCGTCTTTTACTTTAAACTTAGATGTTTTTTGCAACACTTGGTTCAAGCGCTGTTGAAGAGGGCTTCATACATTCTCTTGTGCCATTATTATCTAGAACTGTAAATGAATTAACATTATGCCTGATTTAACTTTTAGTGCCAAATCAATTCCGTGGTTAAATTCCAATCACCTGTAGGAAAGTACAGGACCATTGATTTAGTTCTAAGAATGAATTAAGTGTTCTATATATTTTAAAAACGTCAATGGGATAACATACCTGAAAAATACTAATGTATTCTCTTATAGGTAATAAACGTTTTTAATTTAACGGTTCGGTGACATCAATTTTAAATTAAGATCGATGAAATCATTCATAAGTAATTTCTCACCTCATGCACACTAAGCTTAGCGCCATAACTGTTTATAATTGAGACGTTTTATAGGTCAAACACAGCTTTGATTTGCAGAAATTTACTTTCAAATTAAACAGTAAAGTAGCTGTTTAAAATTATTTTAAATTGTAATTTTTTTCATAACAAGAATAAAAAATTCATCACAACTGTTGAAATAAATGTCCAGAAAATAGGGCAAGTAATAAAAACTGACAGATAATTAAAATCGTAACTGATTTTATTAGTTGATATAAAGAAGTAACATATTGTTGCAAATGTCTTCTTCCTAGTGATTTTGGCCACGTTATCGCCTTTCGGCAAATTTTTGCAACAATGCTATAGTCACAAAAAATAACACGGTGTAAGTTTTAATATACAGTGTGTTTAGACTATAGCTATTTATGTAGTAAGTTGCAAAATGAAAGTGTTTTTCGCACCAAGACGTGAATATTACCAAACGAGCGAAGCGAGTTTGGTAACACGTCGTGTGCGAAAAACACGAATTTTGCAACGTACTACATACAAGATTTTTTATACAATCGTGGCCAGAATTGTTAAAAATGTAAAAAAAAGAATAAAATTGCACATTCTTACTGCATAATCTAGTTGCACAATTTTTCGTTTTCTAGGAAATGCTACATAACAGAATCAACATTTCATTGATAATTGAGGTGTTTGTCAGTTAATTTTACATTTTGTATCTAGTGCGAAAAAGTGACAGTATAGTGAAAAAAAACACGTCATTTCAACATGAAAATGACATTCGAATTGGTACTATTTCGATACGATTGTATAAAAAGAACTTTTTACTATGGGGACCTCATTATTTGACTTATGCCAACTTTAGTCATATTGAGAAGTTGACGTATTTTCTACAGAAAGAGTTGTAGTTGACATAAAATAAGTACTTTACTTAATTTCACCTTATTCTACCGATAGAGTAGATCTTGCGACCAGGTTCTATCGAGTCTTCTTAAGACAGGATCATTATTGAATAGCTCCCCTATTAGTTCGTTTTCATGGTACATGCTACGCTGGTTGTATGACGCCGTGGCTTGATGAATTTCATCTCTGATGAAAGGAATCATCAAATCATCGTGCAGTGTTTGATTACTTATGTACCATGGTGCGTCCACTATCGATCTGAGCACTTTAGACTGGAATCTCTGGATGAAGTTCAGTGACGTTGGTTTTGCACAGCCCCATAGATAGAGTCCATAAACCCAAATTGGTTTAAGAATACTTTTATATAGTAGGATCTTGTTTGGGAGAGAGCATTTCGATTGTCTACCTAGGAGCCAGTACATTTGCCGAAACGTTAGATCAAGTTGTTTTTTTTTTTTTTGGTTTGGATATGTTTCTTCAACGTAAGACGTTGTTCAAGATGGAGGTTAAGATATTTTGCTTCTGTTGCTTTAGGTATAGGTACGTTGTTCATTCTTACAGATGGACAGACATTGTGACGCGTAGTAAACGTTATTTGGATTAATTTTGTTTGATTTACTTTGGTTTGCCATCGAGTGTATCAGTCATTAAGGATATCTAGATGATGTTGGAGATCTTGGGAAGCTCTGGTAGCATCCTCGTTTACAGCAAGTATCGCTACGTCGTCGGCAAAGGAAGCAATCGTGGTGTTATTGGTTTCGAGTATATCGGCTGTATAGAGTAGGAAGAGCAGTAGTCCTAGAAAACTACCCTGTGAACCCTGTGAACCCTGTGTAACTGAAAAGTGCCTTTTTGACAGATAGGATTTAAGTATAAGAAAATAATTACTTGATAGTGCTTTTTTTAATTTGTAGAGCAAGTGTCTGTGCCAAACTTTGTCAAACGCTTGGGAGATGTCTAGAAACACAGTGTTGTAGTATTTCTTTTCTTCAAGACTCAATAATATCTCATTTACTATTCGATGGACTTGTTGAGTAATTGAGTGGTCTTGTCGAAAGCCAAATTAATGTTTTGGTAGTAGTGTTAAAAGTTCGTAGTCGGCGTAGATCCTTTGTAGCAGCCACGGTAGTAGCAGCAATCGTTCGAAAACCTTGCTAATGGTTGGAGGCAGACTGATAGGTCGATAGGATGTGACTTCGTTATACTGTTTGCCTGGTTGGGAAATCATGATGATTTCGGCGCATATTATGTAAAAGTAGGATAAGCTTAGCATGCGATTAAATATAACTGTCAGAAGAACAATAACCTAACGAGGAAGATGTTTTAATATTTGCTCCAAGATTAAATCATAATCTGGAGTCTTTCGTATGTTGAGTTTCCTTATTTCTTCCTTAATTTCTGTAGGAGTAAAACTTTTGATAGGGGGAGACATTTGGCATGCTGCATCGATAATTTCTTCCACTTCCCCATCGGGAGCATTTTGCTGACGTTCTACAATCATAAATGACACAGCGATAATGTTCCTCTTAACTTAAAACAGATTGGCAAGTTTAAACTTAACTTAAGTGTTTCATTCGGTTTAATTTTAATTTCCTTTTTAACATGATAGCTATAATTTTATTATTCACTTTGAAAATGTGATTTGCTTTTTATCCAAAATAACATCAAGTAGGTAAATAAGGGAGAACTCTTCTACAAAGCATTGAGTTGAGTGTCATGCTACATGCTATACATTTGCGAACCCTTTCAGTTGACGGAAAATGGCACCTTTGATAAATATGTAAACACTTCACTTCTTCTTTTCTCCAACGAAGACTGCCAGGTCCTGTTATACTTATATTCGAGCAAGGCCATTATGGGCCAGTGCATACACATTTTATAAAAGTGTGGTTAGCAATGAAGCGTAAAGTTTCATTGCTGTTGAACGTTGAACCTAAAATATCTTGTACTTCGAATACTATTATTAGTCAACACCACAACAGCAAAATAAAATAAAAACAAAAAAATTAGGTTAATAAGAAGAAAAATTGAAGTACCTACATGCTAATCGCTTTGTTTTGTATTGTACTCATCTTTCGTAAAGTGAGATTTAATGAGGTTACCACAACTTTATTTGACTTTTTTACTTACATCTTCTACATAGGTACAGTGTAAAACCAGAAGCAGTTGTTAAATGTAATGTGTAGTTATTACAGCACCGTTATATAAATTGAAATCAAAACAAAAAAGAAACATGCACTGCCAATCGCCATTCTCCTGTTTGTTCCTATGTAATTCCCGTGCGCCGATGGTTGTCGCGATGATAGTCGACAGTATAAAGATGCTTATCATCGGTTACGTTGCAAATTTTAGAACAAACAATCGATATACTTAGTGAGATAGATTGCTTAGGTACTAAAAAATCAAGTTTAAATTTATCGGAAATACAAGTGAAGTTATGTTTGTTTTCTTAATTCGCAACAAGAATTTATGTACCGTTCGTTTCCTAGCGCACAAAGCTTTCTTGTTCCTTTATTCCCGAGAAATCTTTATTAGAATTTGATGTAATTACAAGGCCGAGAAACCGCAACAAAACTGTAATCTCTCCAATAAATACTTATTATATGTATATTATTAAATTATACAAGTGAACCGCTGATAATAAAGTTAATTGCTATATTAACTATATTACCATTAGTAAAGTAACTCAATTTCCACACGTAGGTACGCATGTATCCTTAAAAAATATTGGAGCCTGGAGCTTTAACTAACTACAGTGAACTTGACTGAAAAAGTTACAAGTGACCATAAACATAAAATTATTTAATTTAACGCAAAAATAAAATTGTTTTTATCATACAATAGAATGACGTAAAAAATGCAATAAAAACCATCTAAACGTGTTGAGGACATCAAAATGGCAGTGATTCCACCACTAATGAACTTTTCTGCTATTCAATCTGCATGTAAATAGCTAGTTGTACTTCCTCCGCGTAAGAAATAAAAAGTGACAATGTTGGTCTGACAACGCGTTGTTAACCTCAATCCCAGACTGTTATCTAGTGCAAACACGCAACTTGAAATCTACATAAACTGTAATATCAGGTATTTCCAGGCCACAAACATTGGCAGGTGCTAAATAAAAATTAATTAAGCCCATTTTGCGGATTACAGAGATAATGGAATACTAGAACTCGTTGTCTTGCTGATTTCAGTCTATTTAAGAATATTTTAAGCTTAGTTATAAACAATATAAACCCGTATAAATTATTTTTTAATATACAATGTTGAGGAAAGAATGTGAAGATAGTAAGAAAATAACTGAGACACGGAAGGACAAGTTTATAGAAATATGTTAATTTACTATCAATAAGAGTAACTATTTCGGGAAATGGTCGGTAGCTGCTTGAGGTCTTCAATTGTTTGAAATTAGACATATTCCCTGCGTATCATTAACCCTCGTTTAGTTAAATAAATTGCAAACTTTTACGAAGAGTTTGACATCTTCATAGAATAACCAACGGACGTTTCGTGAACTACACGCCGAAATCATAGCGTTCACCTGTCATTGATTGTTATTTATTGAATGGTATATCCTTTGTCGTGAAGACGATTTCAAACCAAACTGTTGTGAAGGTCTTAACATCGTTGACCTTGCATTTCACATCGATTTGAACTCGAGAAGATCCGACGAGATAGAAGTTTATATCTAATGACGCTGGAGTAATGGTCAAAGCTTGCATAATGTGAGGAATTCAGAAATTATACATTGGCAGCTCAATAGATGTTATATGGTAACTGGAGATTAGGTAATTAAAATGTTAAATAGTTATTATGTTATGTAAAGTAATTGCGATCAAAAGGTGTATGTTTTAACAAAAAAATTAAAATAAAATTAAGTAGTTATCTACTGTTACCAATAGTTGCTAAAAATAAGGTTTATCGCTTGTTTTGCGACATCGATTTGGAATTCGGTCATTAAGCACGTACAAAATGTGTACCGCCGCCTGTCAGTGCGGAAGCGGGGAGTCTTCCGAGGAACGCTGCCTGGGTAACTCGGCCGTACTTACGTCGCTTTGAATTAAATCGTTGTCGTTGTTCATAAACTTTCGTCCTAATTAAAAAACACAATTAACATCAGAAGTGGGATTGCTCTCAAATCCACAATTAAAAGCAACTGTTAAAGTGCGTTTTTTCCCTAATAATTTGAGTGCGTGCGTGGGTGGCAAGTTAAGTTCGCGCAATGGAAGCGTTGTTGGCTCAGCTGGTAAAGGCGATCAAGTCCAACAGACCGCCACCGGACCAGGTGGATCTGCCCATCTTCCACCCGGACAGGGATGAGGCCGTCAGGTGGTTGGCTCAGGTTGAGGAGGTCAAGGTGGCCTTTGAGTGGTCGGACGTCGAATCCTTGGCGAGAATTGGACGCTTTTTGTTACACAATGCGAAAAAGTGGTATGATGAATGGACACCTGAGGTACGTGATTGGCAAACTTTTAAGCGCGAATTTGCCGATGCTTTTCCCCCGCGTCGCAATTTAGGCCGGTTGTTTTGGGAAGCTGCTGTTTACGATAGCAGCTCTTGTAACACTTATGACGTATACGTGCACAAAAAGACCGCGTTATTGAAGAATTTGCGGGTTACGTGGAACAATGCTGACCTCGTTGAATTAGTTGTGTACGGGATAAAGGAATCACATGTTAGGGACGCGGCAATGACACGTGATTGTAAGACAATTCCGGACTTATTAGCGTATTTGTCGACTTTTACGAAAAGAGCGCGGACGCCGGACTCTGGTGAACCGGTTTCTAAGCGTAAATTCGGTGCACCAGGACAGGAAAAATCGGCCGCTAAGTGCCATAATTGCGGTAAATTAGGACATTTGCGTCGACAGTGTCGCTCCGGGAATCGTGCTTTTTCGAAAGCAGGCAAACCTGCTGACTCGCAGGCAAAACCAAGCACGTCAACTGATGGCAAAACGGTGTGCGCTTTTTGTGCTAAAGCGGGGCATACCGCGGACAAATGTTTCACCAAAAATGCCATTGAAGAGAGGCGTAAAGTACTTTTATGCACGATAGGGAAAACCGCCACCCCTACGGAAGTTTTGATTGACGGAATTAGTCTGAATGGATTAATTGACACCGGCTCCGACGTATCTCTGATTTCGGAAATTTTTAAATCGCTGTTTGCGGCTAAAATCAAAAAACGATCCACAACAATTAGAGGAATCACACCAGGAAAAATCGAGATAAGCGAACAATTCGAAGCTGTCGTGGAAATCACGGGAGTAAAAACGAAACTTCGGTTTCTGGTGGTCCCTTCGGACATTTTAGATTTCGATGTGCTGATTGGCAATAATTTGTATCAGGATCCCGAATTAGCAACGCTTACTGATCAAGACGGGTCAAAAGTTATTCGAAAACGAGTTCCGGGAATTCTTCGAGTGTTTGAGGGGTTGCCACAGCAAGCATACGTGGTACCCGATGAATTTGCTGATCTGATCGTTTCCTTGTTGGGAAAATTTTCGGACATGATAACGACCGGGTATGCGGTGCCTGCGATCACTACCGCTAGTTTACGCATAAGGTTGGTCGATGATCACATAGTTAATCGACCGCCACCGCGTCTTTCCATTGCCGAATGTGCAGCTGTGCGAGGGATCGTTGGCGAACTACTCGAAAATAACATTATACGTCCAAGTGAGTCACCATATGCCAGTCCGATTTTGCTTGTAAGAAAGAAGGAAGGCGCTTATCGAATGTGTGTCGACTACCGCGAGCTAAATGCTCACACAGTCAAGGATCGCTACCCCTTACCACTAATTGATTCTCAAATAGATCGATTAGGAAAAGCAAAATATTACACCTCACTTGACATGGCGTCAGGGTTTCATCAAATTCCGGTGCACGAAGATTCAATTGAAAAGACTGGATTTGTAACCCCAGATGGGCATTATGATTACTTAAGAATGCCCTTTGGTCTTGCCAACGCTCCTGCCGTCTTTCAGCGGGCAGTATTTAATGCGTTGGGTAGTTTGAAAGATACAATTGCGCTGGTGTATCTAGATGATATTTTGATACCGTCCGTAACGGTTGACGAGGGAATCGAATCTCTTCAGAAGGTTCTAACAGCCCTAAAAGCAGCAGGATTTTCCTTGAACATCATTAAATGTAAATTTTTGCAAACAAAAATTGAATACCTCGGAAGGGAGATTTCGGCAGAGGGTGTTCGTCCGGATACCCGGAAAATACAGGCGTTAACTCATTCCCCAATACCTAAGAATGTCAAGCAGGTACGGCAGTTCATGGGCTTGGCGGGATATTTTCGCAAGTTTATCCCGAGTTTTGCTGTGTTAACGGCGTGTATCACAAAATTGACAAAAAGCGGGGAACCGTTTTTTTGGAACAAAGAACAACAAGAAGCCCGAGAGACAATAATTAACCATTTAACTTCCGGCCCTCTCCTCGCTGTTTTTGACCCAGATCTACCCACGGAGCTCCATACGGACGCGAGTTCGATAGGGTATGGAGGTATTCTTTTGCAAAAAAATGAGGGACAAACTCGAGTGATCGGCTACTTCAGCAAACGTACAACTCCAGCCGAAACCAACTACCATTCGTATGAATTAGAAACGCTTGCGATTGTAAATTCGCTCAAGTATTATCGAGTTTATCTATTAGGCATCCAGTTCACAATCGTGACTGATTGCAATGCCGTGAAATCAACAGCGAACAAAAAGACATTAATTCCCCGAGTAGCTAGATGGTGGTCCTATATGCAAGACTTTAATTTTACACTTGTATACCGAAAAGGCAGTAGTCTGGCACACGTGGACTATTTGAGCAGGAATCCGGTTGTACGTCGGGTAGCTCATAGCGATTGGCTTCGCATCGCACAAAGAGGGAATGCAGAGGTTCAAGACATTCTGGAAAAATTACGAAGAGGTGAAATCGATTCGAATCAGTATGTTGAAAAAGACGGGATGCTGTTGCATCAGGAAGTTCAAGCTGATGGAACGAAATTGTTGCGCTGGTTTGTGCCGCGACAAAACCGATTAGGTCTCCTCCGAATTTTTCACGATGAACAATGCCACCTTGGTGCCGACAAGACACTCCACTCTATACGGCAACACTTTTGGTTTCCGCGAATGCGTAATTTTGTAACCAATTACTGCAAACATTGTCTCCTGTGTACAGTCAAGAAGACTCGTACCGGACCATTACAGGGATATATTCAGTCAATGCCAAAGCCGGATGAACCATTACACACCATACATGCCGATTGTTTGGGACCTCTTGTAGCCACGGCTGAGGGTCATAAACACGTGCTTGTGTTTGTTGACGCGTTCACGAAGTATTGCTTGCTGATACCTTTGAAAACTCTGACCTCTCATGAAACCAAAGAGAAGTTTCAACAATTCTTCTCTCTTTTCGGTACTCCAAAGAGAATTGTTACTGATGCCGGACGTAATTTTCAAAATTTGGAGGTCACTCGTTACCTTGACATCTGGGGTGTGAACTACCATTTTGTCACTCCCGATGTTCACAGAGGAAATGGACAGGTAGAACGATACATGAGGACAATCATGAATCTGATTAGAATCGAGACTACTGTTCAGTCAGAATGGGCGAAGCAGTTGTGGAAAATCCAATTGGTACTAAACACTACCGTTCACAACACCATTGGCATTACGCCCCTCCAGGCGTTGTTGGGTATTGAGTCGTCCACTCCACTGGTGCAAACTGTGGTTCAACATCTGTCTGAAGATATCCGTCCAATAAGGAATCTCAATGCCGATCGTGAAAAGGTGCGAAAAGCCCTTAATGCAACTTCCAGCGACCCGAACAAGGCAAACACCAAGCGGAGGGATACGGTTCAGTACAAAGTCGGAGACATCGTACTGATGCATCGTGACTCGACAATGCATAAAAGCAAGTTGAAGTACGAGTTTATGGGACCGTATGAAATTGTCAGTGTCACGCCGGAAGGTCGGTATGAAATCAGACGTTTGGGAAAGAATGCCATCACCAAAGCTGCCAAGGAGCAACTGAGGCTTTGGCCTGCCGAATGGTCAGTAGCCTGCGAAATGGAACAACTGCTCGACTTTTTGGAGTCGGAAGTGCAGGACACAGATGTTTAAAGGTGAGTGGCAGGGTAATTGTACCGTTGACTCTGATTTACGTTTGCGTGCTAAAGTCATCAAACGGGAATTTAAAAGAATTTAAATTTTGACTTTTAACGTCATCAAACGGGAATTTAAAAGAATTTGAATTTTGGCTTTGAAACGTCTGCGTGCTGTAGTCATCAGACGGAACCTGAAAAACCCTTGAATTACACGTCTATGTGCTTTAGTCATTAGACGGAAACCTAAAAGAATTTGAGTTTTGACTTTGAAACGTCTGCGTGCTGTAGTCATCAGACGGAACCTGAAAAACCCTTGAATTACACGTCTATGTGCTTTAGTCATTAGACGGAAACCTAAAAGAATTTGAGTTTTGACTTTGAAACGTCTGCGTGCTGTAGTCATCAGACGGAACCTGAAAAACCCTTGAATTACACGTCGATGTGCTTTAGGGCTTAGACGGAAAATTAAAAGAATTTGGTTTTCACTTTAAACGTCTGCGTGTTATAATCATCAGACGGGAAGTTAAGAGATTTAATCACTCCTTTTTGCACGTCTGTGCGTTGTAGACATCAGACGGGGTGTGAAATGATTTAAAAGGAGGAAAATCAGGCGAACGAATTTAAAAGTTCCAAATTGTGGAAAGCAAGGAAGGTAATGACTGCGTTTTGCAGGGAACGACCCTGAACTTCGAGAGCGAAGTTCCTGTCAGGATGGTCGTGTTACCAATAGTTGCTAAAAATAAGGTTTATCGCTTGTTTTGCGACATCGATTTGGAATTCGGTCATTAAGCACGTACAAAATGTGTACCGCCGCCTGTCAGTGCGGAAGCGGGGAGTCTTCCGAGGAACGCTGCCTGGGTAACTCGGCCGTACTTACGTCGCTTTGAATTAAATCGTTGTCGTTGTTCATAAACTTTCGTCCTAATTAAAAAACACAATTAACACTACGTATAAATATAAAAAAAATTTCAGTACAAATTAAGAAGACAATAAGGCATATTATACAAGAAGTATCTAAAATATAAAATAATAGAACAGATGCATTGGGTTTCGTTTACCTAGTCCCCACCTGTAGAAGAAATTTAAATTAACTGTTAGATAGACATTTTCAATGCCGTCAATTGTACCTATATACCTAGCTGTTATAATCGTTGGGTAGACGATTAGGAACTCAAGATAGTTGAGAGCAGGGTTGAACAGAGAGAAGTACGTGAGTCCCGTGGCACAGCGGTTGGTGCACCCCGAATTCTGAGCGGAGAGCTGTAGGTTCGCATCCCGCTCGGTGATTAACATTTTTCTCTGGTTCAAAGATTGTTGTCATATTATCTAACAAAATAGTTAAGAATTTTATTTTGCACTACAATCTAAAATTAAGTTGGTCGAAGTTTTTAGTAGACTCAATGTTCAATTTCGAAATCTCATCATAGCAATTACTTGTTGGTGCCGCGCTTTAGTAAACATGGTGAAAAGTCAATGCACAATGACGGCTAACATTAGCTAACAATAAATTTTAATCTTCCGTTCCTAATTATACGCTAATTAAATTAAAACGTGACTAGAGCGGCAGGACGATCAGCAAAAAACTAACGGCCGCACTCCAAAAATGGCAATGGCTATTTAACTTAAAGCCTCTTTTGTTCGGATGTATACCACAACTACTACCTTAAAGGCTCTATATAGAACTATCTGCTAATTTACGACGTTGAGTGAGACAAAGCGGACCATGATTCACTGCCCTTATAAAAGCGATGCGGCATTGCTGTCCTTGGTGAAATATTATTAGGTAAGCAAGTTTTAATCTCTGCCAAGGATATTACATAGAATACAAGAACTATTATAATAAATAAACTTTGTGAATGCTAGAATCTCGGCTAGAATTAATATGCCGGCAAACTCGACAATGCGGAGAGAACTCCAACCGGCTATTCGGTCGGATATCATTAGTCGCCAGGCATTCGATCAAAGTAACGCATTTGATGGACGTTATTAACTGATCATTTCATCATTTATCATTTATAACGCGAATCATACGGGATTTCCTCCCTTCAGCAAAATTCGTATAATAATAAAAATAACCGACTTTCATTTTAAGTGAAGAACCGTTGATAACTGTCAAATGAAACAATTCAAATTTCGAATTCAACTTCTAAATATTATCAAACTTAAGAACAAGTTAAAGTTATAGCTATTGCTCTGCAATATGGCCGCCTTGTGTCTAAATATTACAACAATCCAACAAAAGTCGGGAGTTAATTCGATATACACATTACTTTGTGTTATGGAAGACCCAGATATTCAAGATACCTCTTAAAATCATAATAATGATTGCAGAAATATTTGAAGTAAGTAGCTCAAATATCGGCTTAAAATAAAATCTACAAATAAACAATTTTTACAAAAGCTCTCAAACGGTAAATGACGATGAAAAAAATTGTATTGCCCACAACCAAATGCATAATTAATATTAACCGTCCAACTAAAATTAACATAAGTTTCAGACTAAGTAGCTGATCAACACACGCCTGGACGAGGAAATTCAGTCGCTGAACATAATACCGCCTATTCAATTTGGTTTTCGAAAACGACACTCCACTAGTCATCAGCTATTAAGACTAACAGAGCTCATAGAATCAGGTTATGAAAACAAGCAGCTCATTACTATAGCCTTCTTAGACATTGCTCAGACTTTTGATAAAGTGTGGATTGAGGGCTTAAAGTACAAATTGCTGCACTGAAAACTACCAAGTTACCTAACAGCCAGCCTCTCTTTATTCCTGGACAACAGATCTTTTGCTATCAACAACTAAATCCATTCGGGCCTGAGTGCCACAAGGCAGCGTCCTAGGTCCGACCCTGTTCAATCTGTTTGTCCACGATCTTCCTTCCACTAACGCTGCAATAGGATTGTTTGCACTGCAATCATCTGCAATCATCACGCAGGATTGCAATTAAAGAGGACCTTTAACCTTACATGCAGATGGTTTGTAAAATGATGAATTAACCAACATCTTCACTTTAAAGAGAGCAGTCGACCCACCGGAGTTGTTCATCAATTCAACATCCATTGCTTGGAATTCCAAGGATCAGGTTGTGAAATACTTGGGTGTCCTTTTGGACACAGGTCTCACCTGGAAACTTCACATCAACAAGAAGCTCAATGAGTGCCACCACCGAATGATGCAGCTTTATCCTTTAATAAATAGAAAATCGACCATCCGAATTGACTGTTCCTTGCTTCTATACAAATCTCTAATCAGACCGCTAATCACATATATGCCTGCCCTGTTTGGTGCAACACTTCCAAAACCAACAGAAATAAGCTCCAAGTACATAGTACAAAACAACTTTTTCAGAATAGCAGCTAACCCTCCATGGTTTATAAAGAACAAACAACTTCATAGAGAACAGGCAATTTTAACCATTGAACAATTTATTGAGAAGCTCACAAAAAAATTTTTGCAAAATATTGAAAACTGCACTAGCGCTGCCCACTTCTAAATTGGACAAACTAACCTCCACACCCGACTAAAGAGAAAAATGCCACAGGATCTATACCCCGAAGTCGTAAATTAACCGATTGTTACTAGAGGTGTTATTAGTGTGAACTACACTTTGTCGATATACAGGATGTAATCGAAATAAGTACATTAATTTTAACCAGTGGTAGAACTCATCAAAACAAATTTTTTCGAAATCGAATTTTTTAAAATCATTTTTCCCCCCTACAAATTGACGAGCCTCTTATGAAATGCTCGAACAAAGAACAATAATAATACAATTAATTCATAAGGTAATCTTGTTGACTAGGTAACGTTGCTTCCAGTGGCGTGTAAGAAAATTGTGTAAGATTTTAAAATAATTTTAACACCAAAACTAAAATGTTTAAAAAAAAATATATATTAGGAAAAGTTTTTGGTCTTGAAACGTTCTATTACCAGTTAAAATTAATGTACTTATTTCGGTTACACCCTGTATTTAATTACCTAAGTTAACAATGCTATGTATATTAACTTTAGGCTGTTGATCTGGCAATAAATTAAATTTAAAAAAAGGCTAGGTAGCATAAGCAATCAATGAATAATTATATAACGCTATTGCGCACGAAGAAAAACATACATAAAATAAATTGTGAACACAAAGAAGCTTTAAAATTACAAGTACCTATCTAACTACGCAGAAATAAAGCAAAGCGATAAAGTAGTAAATAGCTAGCATGAAGTGCATTCTAAGAGCCAACCACATTTCAATTTAGTTAAATAGGTACCTACATATTTCGCAAACAATGCACAAAATGCATTACTGTTAGATATGGATCATTAAGCTCAGCGAGCGCTTGGTAATAATTTTTGCTTTAGTGAAAATTACAGCCTGAAAAAATAAAAATTGTTAATAATGACTACCGTGTAGTTTATGGACCTATAGTTTTATTATTACTTCCTTTGACTCAAAGTATTTGAGTATTATGTTTCTTCAATAGGGTGTCTATTTTTCGAGTGCCAGCATGAGGATCTCACTTATCCTCAGAGATACGAAGTCGGTTAAATTAGGTCAAAATTGAGCATTTTTATACTGAATATTAATCTGAATGAAAATTTGACTTGTCATTTTTGTTTTTGAGTTATTGCCAAAAATTTGTTAACTTTGATTCTCGTTTTTATTTCCTTACTCCACTGAACGAGTCACTAAAAAATAAAACAAATATTGTTCTATACTTACACAAGCGATTATTTTCCGTTGTTATAAGTATGGTGGAACACCGTCAGTGTCAGTGTTGGCGCAATCAGGAAGAGTCGTATGCAGAGTCTGTGACATTGTACGGTAAACTTCCGGCCTACGCTGCAGATGAGTCTTCAAACCATAATACTGTTACACCCGACGCAATATCATTAGCAAAGACATGTGAATGACTTTTAGTCAGTCTAATGATTATTTGATTATACACTCTGGTGCATATGGTCAGTGAAGGACAGCCACCACCACCACCATCGCGACAGACATCCTCGCTGTAACGGCATCACCAGCCGCGACACGCATATTTCGCTGTAGACCAGGGGAACGTGTGTCGGTAATGTAATAACTGTAACGACGATTGTGAGCAATTTACAATTTATCCCAAGTCACGTGAATCGGCCGCATATGGTGTTTCATTGTTACTGTTGCTATCTATCTATATTGGTCGTAACAATGGATGAAGGATAGCGTTGTCCTGATAATGGTGAACGAACATGGGGCATATTCGAATTAAACTACTGACAATGCTATGCTGTTTGGGGTAAATGTCACAATTTGTCCGCACATAACTTGAATAGCAATAAATTCATTAGATTTAAAGGCCAATTTTATTTCACCCCTAAAATCCGAACTGTTAAGTGCAATAATAATATGAGCAACATATTTCCGAATCCCCGCCTCTTGGCATTTGGCAGATTCAATCATGGTTACGTAACTTTAAAACCCTTGAGCACCCTCTAAAGATTTTATGAGCTATGAGCGAGTATCCATGTATTATGTGATTTTTATAATATACAATTATTTTTAGAAAAAATTTACATAACTCAATCTACACCAAACTGAAGATATCATATTGTTACTTTACATTTAACCATTGGTTTAAAGCTAGTGAAAGGATCGAGAGAGGGAGAGCTACGACGACGCAAGTCGTCCGTAATTAAGCCTTGTCCCCTAGAACTCCGTGGAGGCTGTAATGATAAAATAGTTATATATCTCGTTATCTGGCACTTTGCAGCTCGCATATGTTGGAGTAACGACCCATCAAATCAGTTCATAGGTACAGTGGCCAGAGGATTCTTAGGGACGACTCTTCAAGCCAAAACTGAGAATTTTTGAGAGATGTAAACGGACTTTTACAATTCAGTAGTTTGCAAGGAGTAGGCAATATGTTATTAGTCCTGACTCAGATGCTTGAAGAAGTGATGGTCACGTAGGTGCTGATCAGGTGAATTACACACATAATTCTTCTTTTCTACGTAGGTATAGGAAGTAATTCATCGTTTGCAAGCAACAACAACAAACTTGTCACTAAAATTAAGAGCTGACACTATTGTCAATTTCTTTTATCACAGCTATAGATAGATATTTTTCTAGTGCCCTCGTAGTTACGTAGGATACAGCAAAACTAAATTATTATGTTAATATAAACTTTTATAAACTAAACATAAATATCAATTAATTTGAATAATTATATTTAACTTCTCAAAGCAAAAGTGTCATTTTTATACAATGTGTTTGATTAAATTTTGCATCGAAGTTGGCACAGACTCATTTTGTTTATATAAAAGTACGTAGTAACTCATTTATTGCAACACGTCAAATGTCACTATTCTCCTAACATTTTGAGATTAAAATCATAAGAGCTTTTTGTTGATATATTAGCGCGAGAAAACTTACCCAGATTTTGAGGTGCAGGACCTGACCTCTTACAAATTCTTATGGTTATTCCAAATATGCTCGATCTTATTCACTCGATCCGATTCAGCACTGGGATCCCCGACAAAGCGTTTTGACCGTGTAGCTTCCAAAGCGACCGAAAAGCTTCATTGTCGACTTGCATTTCTATCGGTTAAACAGAGAGTTCCGAGAGGCTATCGCTTTTTTGGTCGCTTTGAAAGCGACGCGGTCGAAACGCTTTGTCGGGGACCCCAGTGCAGTTCTGGACATTTGTGGTTTTTAAAACCAGACAGGACGTTCATCTCTTTCGCTTGTGCTAGTACCTAAATAAAACTTTGTATGTTCCTATGTACACCCGGCCAATTAAGTAATGCACAGGGGGTGCACAAATAACCTACGTTTACCACATTATCATTCAGTATAACATAGAAAAAGTTGACAATTTGTGATCCCCTATGCTTTTCTAATGTCTCCTACAAGTTTTTCTATGTTACACTCGATGATAACGTAAGAAAAGGAAATTATTTACGCACCCCCTGTGCATTACTTAATTGGGCGGGTGTATGTACAGCTTGCCGAGAAATTATCGAGAGCCGTTGCGGACTGTCTGGATTGTCCTGTTGGCTTATTTTGAACCCTTGGAAGGAGGCTAGTCCGAAATTATTTGCTTGAGTCCGCACAAGGAGATTCCCGGCTAGCCTCCCTCCAAGGGTTCAATATAAGCAGCACGACAGTCGACCAATCTAATCGTGCAGCTTGCAACGGCTTTCGATAACAACATTAATTTCTCGGCAAGCTGTACATGGTTCGGACCGAAGGCAAAAAGCGAAAAAAAGAATAAAAATGGGGCGCGCTTCACGTGCTTCATTTGCATTAAAATTGTCAAGAAACTAGGATATGAAATGTACAAACAACTAAGTACTAAAAGTTTAATTTTACTGTGTGGTGTGTGGTCATTACACATCAGCTTTTTTCTTGCTCATCGCCATTTACATTCTGCCATTGTTATAATGAAAGCACAGTATGAACAAAACATGAATCGCAGCAGCGCTTAATGCTAATTACGGAATACGCAAAGGGGTTATTAAAATGTCATTTAAATATTAAAACTAATTAAGCAATTTATGGAGATGAATTTCATTTCCCTAAATATTATCCTTTTAATCGCGGTATAAAAATAAACATTTACAAATGTCCGGCCTGGAATTCCGATTGCAGTACCAAAATAAGAGAAATAGGGAGAAATTCCGAAATTTGAATCTTGATGGAGTTCAGGAACATTAGGTGTAGAATAATTTTACAATAACTGGTATGATCTCAGTTGTTTATAACTTATGATGAGTCATTTTAAAGTTTAGTGACACCTAAAAAAAATAACTTGGAGAATTGGGGCACGGCACACCTCGCAACTTGGTGACAAAGTATGTAGGACACTTAAAATTAAAGATTATTTCTGATTTTTATTATACAGGGTGTCCCGGAATAACTGTGACAAACGTGAGAAGCGGATAGAAAATCAAAAAATAAAGAGCCTCTTCTTAATAAACGTGCCCTTAAAAACGCTTGATAACAAAGGAAGAGGGCTTTAAAGTTAAGTTTAAAAAATTGCTTTTTTGTTGGCACTCCTAACTCTTAAGCGCGATTTATACATTTCCGTACCAATGATAACGTACCTACATGATAACATATTTTAGTAAAAAAGGTTTTTGAAACTCAACTTTGAAGACCTCTTTCTCCGTTATCAAGGGTTTCTAAGGGCATCTTTATTAAAAAAAGTTTCTTTATTTTTTGATTTTCTATCCGCCTGTCAAGTATGTCACAGTTATTTTGGAACAGCCTGTATAAGTTTTCGTAATGAGAAGTTTTTTGGACATTTCAGTCCTTGAAATAAATAAAGATCCAAACTAATCATTTATTGGGTTTGACATCAAATTTGGCTTTACTGGCAATAGTAGGATGTATATTTATGTAACATATACAAAACTCAGATTGCATCTTATAGCCATGTTTCAAGTTTAATTGAGAAAATAAAAATTAAACTCTTTTTGTCTTTGCTGTACTTTTTAACAATTAGTCCACGTTATATTTTTTTCATTCTTCATCTTCTTTATTACTTTCTCATAATGTTAAAGTAGTAATTATTACCTATCTTGCCTCTTAGTATCATTGTTTTTTCATTTCTTTCAAACTCTATCGGATGGCTCAACACTTAAGGGCCAGTTTTACGAAAGCCAAATAAGCATTAGAATAACTATTCCGGACCAAGGGCGGGTTTACATACCCTCGGTCAACAGTTTATACCTAGAATTTGTCCTGTTCGACATTCGTAAAAGCGCATTTATCTCGAGTTATTCCGGAATAGCATTATTCCAGGTCTATTCCCCTTTCGTAAAACCGGCCCTTAGTAAAATTCATCCCCAAATGGGGACAGTAATTTTAAAAATAGAAACCAAAAAGAAACTAATAATAACTCTTGACGTAAAGTTGAATTAAGATCCATAGACCGTGACAATAGACAATATAATGTTCTATAAGTCATTTAATCAGTCATCATCTTCAACTTCTTAGATTCTTCCAATCATTTTCTTATTAAATATTTTTCAATAGTAGTTTTCTTCACAATAATCATACTACTATACTATAGCATCAATTGGTATTTTCACAGTTAGTAGATAAGGTCCAAATTGAGTTTTCTCTACTTTTCTATCACTTTGAAGCTTGATGCATCGAGTAATAAATATAACTTTTAGAGGCGCTGCTGCTGTTTCCAGTAGCTGTAGAACATTTGACGGTAAGTTATATTTTTCCAATAGGGTACTTGCCTAAAAGAAATATTGCACTTTTTATTCTCTAGATGCATGCAAATAAAAAAAAAGGCTTAAATATTTTTTTTCCCATTTTTTTATTTCATATTTTCGTAGATATTTGCAATTTTTGTCTTTGGTGACGTCATCGGTCCCCGTATCTAAGACTCACACTTATATTGAATAGACTCTTGTTTTTGGCTACTATGCTGCGCTGCTAGCAGAGGGCGCCACATTTTTACATCGGATCTGCATTCGATTTATATGGAATCTGAGTAAAGCGCCATCATACGATTTCTTTGGGAACTACGTCGAGCTGGGGCCGCTTACGTCACAAATCTCCCACTCCAAAAATTAAAAAATTAATTCTAGGCGTAATATTGACCCTAGAACCAAATTAAAAAATACGGGTCTAATGAAATTGCCTACACTTTCTAAATATTATATTTCCCAAACATGAGGCAAGTACTCCATTACAAGTAATTTTTTTAATATTTATTTCAGTAAATAAGATTTACATGGTGTACTTGTTTCTGGACTTGCAATCAGTCATTTTTTAAAAATTGTTTTTTGATATGGTAGATATTATTATGGTTCCGTTTTTATTCATTTTATACATATATTCATTCGTATCCTAAATCATGTTTTTTATCCTATTTTCTATTTTACAATAACAATTTTACAATAACGGCTTTATTTTCAGTTGGCACTCAATTTTACTGCTCAGATGGTTAATTTCAAGATCAAATACGTCAATTCCAGAATTGGATCATTCTGACAGAAGTCAGTATTAGCCACCAAATTTTCCAGTTCACACTTTTCCTTTACTGGAACCATTTTTTCCTTATCTTTTCTTTAAAATGCTCCTACCGCTTCGAATTATTGTAATCTACATTCTGGAGATTTTTCTTTCATTACGTCACCGGGATGTTTTATGCAGTGTTTTATGAATTCCTTGCCCTGCCTGTTTCAAATTGTTTGTCTTTTTATTCCCGATACTCTCCATTATATTGTAGTTTATTTCTGAGATAACATAGCATTAAAACTAAAGAATTTTGCACAAGACGATGGATTAATATCGCGCTACATTTATATCATATTCTAACTCCGGACTTCGATCAAAACTGATTAAAGTGCGCCAAGCAGAATTCCAAGTATTCTCTACTTTGCTAATAATAACATGACAATCTTCGAGATTATAATGAACGTTTTTAATGCCTTCCTTTCAAGTAATTTTATCCCACATGATATACACCTTTTAATTCTTGCAGCCGTTGTGAATAAAGTAATTTAGTGAACATAGCTACACTGCCTAACAAGAACATTGAGGACTGAGGGCAACGATAAACTTTCTGTAAGCAAATTTTAAAACTACATAAATATACTTACGGGTTAAATTAAAAAAAAAACTTTGTTAAAACATAACGAGACAAAAACACACTTAGCACCAGCCATGACGTCACTGATATAACACCACTTGGACTTGTAAACCCTCAGCAAGAGAACTAATTGAGTTTATAAATGCAGTGCTGTAATTATTTTTAGTATTAATCAATGATATGAACTTGGACTACTTAGGTAGGTACAAAGTTTTGTAATTTACGACTTTTATAATTCATATCTTTTACAAAAAAGAAACTAGCACTGATTTATCTAAACTTTTAAACAGTTTTTACTTAAATGCTCCTAGATACGGTATGAGCAGAAAGCATCTGCGCGAACGATAAAAACTTCCAAATTCTTTCTGCTCAGTAGTGGGATCCTGGAAAAAGCGATTGCGACCGAGTCGCTTCTAAGCAACCGAAAACGGTTGCTTTGGATAGATATCAGCCGAGTCGCAATCGGTTAAACAGAGAGTTCCGAGAGGCTATCGCTTTTTTTGGTGTTCCGAAGGTGCATCCCTATGAATGGCATTGGTAGATGACGGCTTAGGGGCTGGATTTTCAGATATTTTCAGGTACAAGTGGAAGGGTTATAGCCTCCGGCACCTAAGTTTACCTGATTTTGGTAGAAATCGTTTCTACAACTCGAAAGGTGCTGCTTTGAAGACGATTTTTTAGGATATTGCATATTTATCGTTATTTGGAGATTAACAAGGGGTTTTTAAATAATCTTTATCTTGTTGTTCATAATATGTACCAATATTATTACTTTTGTAGGTAAAAAATAACAATTTTCATTTCCGAAACCACTTTCAAATGATATCTAGATTATTTAAATTTCTTCTTCAAAACGTGCTTGCAAATTTTACAAAATCTTAATCTCGACAAACATTTTAATTATTTCCTTGAATAAACGTTATATCCCAGTCAACTTGGACATTTGTAATTACATTCAGAAAAAATATCTGTAAACAAAAGTCCTAGGTACAATCGTACCATAAAGTATGTTTCTATACAAAATAATATCCTCCACAAATTTTGTTACATTTATGATAATTTGTTGGATTCATAATATACAGTAGCTTATATTCTAACTCTGTCAGATTGAAACGCAAGTTTGAATCCATACGCCCTATCTCAATTTTTGTATACAGAGTGTCCCGGAATAACTGTTACAAACTTGAGAGGCGGATATAAAATCAAAAAATTAAACGGCTTTTCTTAATAAACATGTTCTCGAAAACGGTTGATAACGGAGGAAGAGTTCTTGAAAGTTGTCGTAACTCTTGACTCTTATGATCAATTTTTCCGAATGTTTGCACATGTACTACTGAATTAAGTTATCATGTATCGTTGGCATCCATTTTGATGAAAATCGCACGACACCGAAAAGTAGCCAATAGAAAAATAGAATTCGATGTCGTTTCTATGACAATGTAAAAATTTCCTGAAAATTTTTTATTTCGGAAATTTTATTCTTATGCATGTTCCACTCGGGCGAATTAATACGTTTTAGAAATGCATTCGAAAAAATTTCCGGAAATAATCAATGCACTAAGAATATTATAAGTGACAATTGTTTAGTGTATTAAAGTCCACGAAGCTTACGTTCACGATACTTAGGTTAGGTAGTTTGAAAACTTTTCACCTTAACAAATTGCTGAAAAATGATTGGTTTTGCATTTTTGAAAAGATCCTCCCCTAAACCTTTTCCCTCCAAAGCGACCGAAATCGTAAAGATAGCGACTCGGTCGCAATCGCTTTTTCCAGGATCCCACTACAGACTCTACTTTGAATAATTTTGCCTTGTAAAACGCGTAAAATTGTGAAAGTTTTTTCTAAAATTAAAATGACAACCTGCTCTGTTGATTGTTTGGTGTTTGGTGCTTGATAGTATTGATTAATGCAGTTCGCAGGTTTGCCGATTTACAAGGGCTGCACAGCACAAGCAAGTGGATACTCTTCACTCGATCCATCATCATGCGATGGAGATCGTCACGGGATTTTATTCGAGAATGATAAATTATCCAACAAATATTAGGTAAGACAATATAATGGGATTTTTATGGAAGCAGAAAATTAGTTCCAAATTAAATATCGTCGGTGAGAGGAAACTCCAACAATGGACTATACCAAATGAGAAATGAGAAAAGTATTTTGTGCTTATATTATTACTTGTAATTGTGGTGTGTGAGGCGTCGAGTTAATAGTCGATCACTTATTTGACAAAAAAGTTACAATATAATCAAATCAAATGTTCATCAATCAAGAGTTCCAAAATAGGTATAACATAAAAATATAATTATATGGCATGGTAATGGTTCTAATTTCATTTAATGACAGGCGGTTTGGCCTAAAGGTACTGTTTTGGTTGAGTGTTCAATTATTTTAAAGCGGTGGGGCTAAAAACACAGCCGTCACTTTTACTTATCGCCATTAAACTTTAAGTATCTACGTTCAAAAACAAAATTGAAACAAAAATTGAAATAAAAACTAATTGCTAGTTTACAATGCTTTGCATGCTTGAGATATAAGTCTTCAATTAGAATCTTTTAGGTACTTAGGTAATTTCCAGGTAATATTCTGCCCTAATTAAATTTTGGCATACCACCACATGCAAGTGTTTATAAAAATCAATTAAGAATCTCTCTCAGAATTAAAAAATCATCTTTTCTCTCGCTAAATATTATTGTTTGTTATCGTGGTACGAAAACAATACTAAACAACATCACTACAGTAACAGTAACTTTTTACAGTAACTGATGTTAATGACAAACTTGAAAATTGGCAATCTCATAATATAAAAATATTTTTGTACTGATCAAACTGTTATATTTGATTCGGTCGTAGCAAAAGACAATATTGTATTGTAAAGACAATAATTATTATCTTTGGCTGCGATACTGTAGCAGCTCCCTGTTGACTTTATTCGTTTATTGATCGCTGTGCAGACTTGTTTGCAGGTTGTCTGATGACAAAAAAATGTTTTTTGTTATAAGAATTTTGATGCATTGCTGAACTTATAAATGCACGTTTCATATGTTGCGTGACAAGATGTTGAAAAATTTATTTGCTTTATTTTTGGAAATAAAAGTTGCAACAGTCTCTGCTTAACAAATGGCAATAAGTAACCAAATACGGTTTATTATAAGCAAAGTTTGTTATAAGTAGTGAGTAAAAAAAAATCATTGCTATTACTTTCTTGAAACTATTTTTTTTAATAAAGGGATTCAAACTGTATAATTCACTACCTAAATATAAATGAAGAAGTTTTACCGCTGCTCACCAATGGAAATTTGTAATTTACTGTAAACCTTTTTTCAAAAAAAAAAACAACTGAAGGTTTAAAGAAAGAAGCCCACGTAGCTTCGTGTTTGTTAGAAACGTGTATCAATTAAAACCCAATAATAAGTGACTAATAATCCCTACTTGTTCTGTTGCTATTTGACCTTACTAACCCCATTCACCTTTCCTACTCGTTACTCTAAAATGTTAATTTGTTTGCGATACTTTAATATGTAAGTCAAACTAGTCCTGACGTATGTCGGCCGTATTTCCTATTTGAGATGATCATGATTCGTGATGTACCGTTGAGTCTTCCATAGAAGGACTTCGAGTGTGGGCGACAGCGTGTCATTAGGTCGAATCTACCTACTTGTTAAAACAACGGACTCATGCAATTATCGAACTCACGCTTTTACCACAAACATCAAGAATTATTGTTGATCTTTAAAGAGATGCAGACTAACTGTCTTTTTGTTAGTTTTGGACTTATCTGCTTAACTCTCTGTATTTATTGAAAATATTAAGAGTTTGTGTCTGAAAATAATGGCAATTAGACTATCAGCTTTTTCCATAAAAATATAAATGCAATATTTTATTTTAATATTTAACACTTTCATTAAAAGAGTTAATACGTGGCTATTTTATTTTCATATTAAAGACTCAAATATGGGAGCGTGAATTATAATTACTGATATAATATACAGGTGTTCCATAAAGGTGTGGACCTGGACTAACCACAGATTCCTTATGTCAAAATAAGATAATTTGACGCAGTTTATCTATTTCTAAGAATGTGTCGTTAAGCGTTAAGGTAATATAAAACTCTAAAGTCTAAAGCTTCCAGAAAAAAAATATTTTCATCTACTAACCGATTTGGTTTATTATACCTAAAAGGCATTTCTGATGTTATTTTCATAATCTTAAACATTGATGCGTGAGTCACCTAACAACATCTTTTGTGAAGCAAAACACGTCATATTTTATTTCTTTCTATTTGATGACTTGCAAGCTTTATTTTTTTTACATAAGAAAAAAAAATTCACTTATATCCTTTTCTTTATTATCTTATGTATTTGCTAAGATTTCCGCTAATTAAAATTATAAATGAAGTACAGAGGTGTTTTTACATTATAGAAAATACTTCTTTAGAATGTTTAAACTCTTTCTTGATCTGATCGTGTAGGAAATGAGAAAATTATGTCATTCGTTATGGCATGTAGGTAAATATGTAATTAGCTAGCAGCTAATAAGGTATTAATATTAAGTGCAGTAAAGTAACGGAAAAAGCAGTTAAGATGCAAAGATACTTTGCTTATGGGGTTTATGATTTTGAATTTTTGATGACATTTGATTTCATACATTTGTTTCTGTAGGTACTTTTGAAGCCACAGTAAAGTATGTTCTTAATATACAAGGTGTTTTGTTAATAATTGTACATAAGCTAAATATAGAATCTTTGGCCCAAGATATGAAGATTTATCCTAAAACACCTAAATAAAATGTACCTCCTTACTGAAATTCTTGCAAATAACTCTTGGATCACCAACTGCCTCATAGTTTACCCTTAGAAGATTTCTACTTATGTCCAGTTGCACAAAGCTAATGGATCGATAACGGTTAGTTCAAAAAATGGTTAAACTTCTTATTAGGTGGACTGACTACCAGTTTTTTGTGACATTTAGTAGGTATTTAATATAAAATCTGAAACCTCACCATTTTTATCCAATAATTATTTGTAAGAAAAAAATATTAAATAATCAAGAAAACTCAAACCCGAGTAAAATAAAAAAATTAATATCATGGCTGTCCAATTTATCTTAGGACGTTCAAAGAAGCTAAAAAATAATGGTAACATATTCTAGTATGTATGCAATTTCTATATTTTTTCCTAAAGTGGTAACAGGAAGCTGGATAGCTGTACCATATTTACTATTGATTCTGTTTACGGAAAATAGTGACTATACGGTTACATCTAGCATTAACATTATCTTTATTGGTAATCTTCGATAATATTCTCCACACATGATTGCCTTCAGGGCTTTTACTAAGCACTAAGCACAGTGCACTAGTAAGCATGTAACTATTATTATAAATTTAAGAAGTACTTCTGTCTGAATTATTAGAACGCTGTTCTACTTTTGAAATCTCTGAAGAAGGTGGAAGAAAAGAAACCGTTTCAGTCAAGCGGTTAATTAGATTTCATCCAGCGGATTCCAATAGCTAGTTCTTTTTTAATTTTTGCGGCATTTGTTGATTCATTCTGTGGTCGCGAGATGTGTAACATGGATATTTTCATCGGATTTTTCTTACGTGCTCGAGTCGGTATGTAGGTGTGTAATGAAAACAGTTATCCCACCAGTAATTTACACCCGTGGTCAGAGACGTAATTAGGAATATTGATTTGCGATCGCTATCAACCAAGGCTTAACTACAATGTCATTAGAAGCAACTTTAATATCATTTATTCCCGTTGATTCTAAATCATAAACCGCACGCAGTCCTTTGATGTAATGGCGATCTCACCAACTTATCAATTTAAAGAATTTATGGAATATACACACCAACAGGCGCAATTTATCAAAATTGAGCTAGTTTTATGCATGGCTCGGTAACCTTCCTGAAACTTTAGTTTCCGGAACTCACTCGGGAGTGTCGGGAATTTATGGTCATAGCCAACCGACATTTTCGAAACTTTACGTCACCTAATGTTGCAAGACAATTTTTATTATCGCATTACCTTAATCAAGTTAGCAAACACTGTAAAATATAATAGTATATTATGATCGTTAATATTTCGTTGTTTTAAACTTAAACAAGCAAATTTTTTAATTGTGGATAAAAGAAAGAGATTATTTTTAAAATTAAGTGTGAATGGAAGGAGTTATTGCCATGTAGAGGAAGGTAGCTACAAGAAAAAGCATTATGATAAAACATAAAAATATAAAACAAGGACTGTTAAAGCCTACAATTTAAAATGAGAAGACCATAAGTTTGGTTCTTCAACTGAGTATTGAAAATATTTAATTGAGAAAATATGCATTAGGCGAATGAATAAGTCAGCATACTGCGATCAAAATATTTAATGGTTAGGACCTAACAACCATTGTTTCAAATCTGTGATTCTACAGCTGCACTGAACTTTGCTTGGATGGGTCGTAGGCATCGCAATTAGTAAATTCATGAGGATAATGAAGCGTGACGGTGACTGAAAGCTATTCTCATTTTTCTTAATATTGAGAAACTAAAAAATTATTGGAACAAAAATTAAATAAATACTGACATGTAACAGAAAACATTTTGACTGGAATAATTAATCAAACATTTGTTTGCACTAATGTAAAAGAACGTCATTTCTATAGTTTGAGTTTATATTTATTTTAATTAAGGATCAATCTCTTGAGGGTCATACTTTCAAATAATAACACTTTAAAGCTCGAAAGTGGCGATTATATTAAAACTAGTTATTTTTATTACGTTTAAGTCCTCTAAGGAATTGTAGATAACTTGGGTCTATAGAACTTGGCTTTCGAAGCGTCTTATCTACCATGGACAGCCGTGAAAGCCTAATTGACTGTATCAAAATGGATCGTTCATGAAATAATACTCAACAGAGAATTAAATGCGGCATGAAATATCCATCACGTACTTTGTGAGATATTTCTTTATGGTGCAGTTTGAAAACATTTATTGCAAAATTTAAAAAATGTCCAGCACCTTCTTTAAATTTGAAGCATTTATTATAGGGAAGGATAAATAACTGTTAATATGGCTAGCATGTTGTCTAAGCTAGTTTCACAGTTACACTTTCATTAGAGAATCTAAAGAATTGCCTGTTCACCGGTTCGTCGCGAATTCCTCGACTTACATTTCCGATTTCCCACAGACACGTTCATTATTGTTTTAGTTGATACGGAGGATAGACGAGCTTTTAAATGAAAGGCCGGTTACAAATTGTCGTCTTTGCTTAAGTGCTCCAGCGCACCATTTCAGATTTGTTTGTTCATTTTAGTCGATAAAATCTAGTGCCCCGGTTTTAATTTCTTCCACCAAAAATTAAAATAATGATGTTAGCATCAAAGAAAGTTTATTTGTAATTACGTCATCCACAGCAGTTTAAGGTGAGAAATCATCGCTCTCAAGATGAATGAATCTCACGACTCCAGAAAATAATAGCTAGATAATAATGAAGATACAGTTCTTTGGGGTCAAAGTAGAGACTCAACAATGCCGTAAATATTATAAGGAATTCACATTTTATCGATAGATTTGCTATTATTTAAGCAGCTGTAAACCATTGTGCTACAAGCAACATGGTTTGTCAACCGAAAGATGTTTGCATCTTGAAGATGAGTTTTCTCGCTCTTGTAACTTCAGGTAAAATGTAAAAGTTTTACGAGTCCTACCTAATAGTTTGGTAATAAGGAACTTTATGATTCTAGTACTTCACCATTTATGATAATAATTTATATGATGTAATAGATGCTTTAAAAGCTTCTCAGTTGGTGATAATTAGGTACCTCAATAAAAAAAAATTAAAATTCCAGAAAACTATGTATTTTTAGCAAGATGAATCTTTTTTTTTAAATTGGCATTCAGCAGCAGCTAGGTCTAATCGACATATTTTAAGTCGAATCAGATGTTAAGAGTGGTTTCCGATAGTTACATCTATACGTATGCACACTGCACAGGTATAATAAACTGGTATCAGATAGTGCGATTATATAGGTGCGCCTTGTGCACTAACATAATGATACGGTAGACGCCATCGAGATGCTTTACTATCGTTCAGTAAAAATAGAAATGCCTTTCCTTTCCCTGTAATTACGGAGTTATGGCGGATTAATAACCGCACAAAAGCGCCCCGTAATGTTCTATTTCATTTACTTTCCATGACACAACTGTGGGTTGATGCACAAGATTCTTGTCGTTTTTTTTTTTTTTGTCGTAGCTGCAGCTATAACATTCGCTACAGAACTAATGGAATCACTCCTCAAGCAAAATTCTCAGAAATCTGGTCTTAATAACCTTTGTAATTCACAGATTCTCGAAACCAGAGAAACACATTTGTGTAACATTGGTGTTACACAATGTTTCATAATGTGATCTGAGAGATTTTAGTACTTGCATATACCATAGATGAGTATTTGTACTTACTATGAGCAATATCTGAGTATGGGTATGGCAATTATTGGCCATGGTAAAAAAATTTAAAAAAAATTTGAAGATAATGAAAGAGCAAGGAAAGATTTGACAAATCCACTAAAAATCATGGGATCATTTTATGAATAATATAATATACATACAAGTGTCCCGAAATCTTGTGTACACAGAATATTTTAAAAGTAAGAATATCTCTTCGGAGGAGATGCGTTTGACTGAGTAAATTGTTCACAATTGAGGTAGTATCCTGATTGCGGGGCACTATCATCTTAAGTATGAAGATTATGACTTGAGAGATATAAAGTCATGTTGAGGTAAGTAGTAAAGTTTATATCGGTCGCACGGTTTTTTGGGTTACTTCATGTAAATGTTTAAATTACTTTTTCATTCATTTTATGCTTGCATTATATTGGATATAAAAACATTAACGCTAATAGTTTTCAAAATTCCAGACTACTATAATAGCCTTCCTCTTCTGCTTGCTACAACTGTTCCAGCGAGTTTGCTTTTAATTTTGAACAAAATAACGTAAATTAAATGGTCATTTATTAAACATGGTGATAGATATACATATTAGCAAAGGTTGTGGATGGTAAAGATATTTTTGGTCGCACCACCTTTTGTAGGTAAAAAGGGTTATTACCCATATCTTTCACTTTTCTTTAGTTTAAGACTACAAAACTTAGGATTTATTTGTCGCCTCTACGCAAGATGTTGGATGAGGCAAGATGAGAAGATGCAACTTTAGACGTGCTAGTTTTTAGTTATCCAATGCTTATGCTCATACCTATATGGCATTTTAGGATTAAGATAGAGATTCTATGACTGACTCCTGTGAGGCTGAGAACGCTTGTTCTACTTTCTATTACATTATACTGTTCTTCGTTACGTTTGCATGATTTCTGTGCTAGACCTGGCTTTAGACAAATGTATTTATTATTTTGACTGGCACTTTGGTAAAGTTAAAAGAAAAATTGCACAAAAAAATAAATTCTTACAGCATACAAAATCCAAAATATCCAGAATCTAAAATCCTTTGTTTGATTTTGGATGAAGTGTTGTTCTATTGTATGAATTAGGCAGCAGGTCAAAAAAAGAACTCAATTTGAACTATAGAGAAGATAGGAGTAGGAGGCAAGGCCTCCCTCTCCCCCCTCCTTGGCTCCAGCTACGGAACGCCACTAGCTGGAAGGTTACAATTGGGTGAATTGGGGCTACCGTTGTAATATATCTGGTAAATGGTAATGTCAACATTCTTATTTCAGATAATCTACAAAAATTTGTCGAAGTACCGAATATTAGGGTAAGATCGATTTTAACCAAAAAAATTGAATTCCGCAAGAATTCGCGCAATTTCTTGTACGCTGCCGATTCACAGTAAAATTCCTGTCAGTTCATTGTGGTTTTGCTTAAAATTCTAAATCAACACGGTTTGACATTTGGCGTTGAATACCAGGCTCCCGTCTATTCCGCCACGATGTTGTGAAAAGAGGATGATATCCATTCAGCCGTGGTGCATTCAGCCAGTATTGGTAACGCAGTCGTGCTCGTGCATGACCTACGACATCATGCATGGAGCCCCTTTATACACATACTTGCCCCGTCGTTGACTTCTGGCTAAGCTATTCCTTCTACAGACTGTCAATTTTTAGTGGCAAACTTGAAGCTCTCACCTCTTAAAACTGCAGGGGGTCGTGTTCGACTCCTCTAGAGACCAATTTTGTCTTTTATGCTTCTCGCTTTGATCGTCTGTTAGAGACATATTTTTTAATTTCATTTTGTGTCCATTTTGCAGCCGATGTTACTTGAAACTAATATTAATTATTCAAGCAATTCTCAAATTGTTAGAAAAATTAACACCCAAAGAGAAAAAGGCACTTTTCTCAAGTTTTTTTTTGATTTTTTTTGCGGCCTTATAGGAATACATATTTCCATATTAGTCTAAGCAGCATTCGCAATATATGTGAATAAGTGGTCAAAATAACATCTTGTCCCAAAAAGAAAAAAGAAAGAATTGTCAACTTTAACACCTTCAAAGTACTTATGGGACATTCTGTATATTGTGATTGTTTTCAACATCCTCAGATGGTTGAAAAATTCCGAGATCTGTGAATTTTTTATGAAGATATGCGAAACCGTTTAATAAAACGTAATATCGGGATAAAATGTGGTAATCAAATTAAACATTATTAGATTTAAAATCTAATTTAGCGATCTCCAAACTGAGCAGAAATGGAAAAACTATTGCACTAACAATTAGATATAAAGATTTTCTTTACTGCTTTACCTACTTGAGAAACTAAAGTATTCTACAATAAAAAAGCATTTTTGTTTCATTTCAATAGCTTGGTTTTCAGGGAAAATCGATTTAAACATTGTTACCTGTCATACAAATTTAGATTAATGGTCGAGCATGAAAAGCAAAATTAAGTTTCGCATCTGATGGCTGATACGTATGAGGCGCCGTTGTGGACAAAATAAAATTTTTGCAATTTTATATAATTTTGCCAAATATTTATAAATGCTGTTGATATTTATAAGAAAAACACAACTTTTATTTATTTTCACCATTTATATAGAAAAATGTTTAGTTTTATATAAATATCATGTCGCGTTAGAAATAATAATAGTGCTGACCGTGATATAAAATTGCGCACTTTTATAAATAAAGTCGGCACGCCCTTGATATAAATTTGTGCGGCCGTGATATATTTATTGACGTTTGCCACCAAGACGCCAGAGGCCGCCACGAAAGGAAGATTTACAGTTCGGCAACGCTGGCTGCGGTTTAGTTACATTGCTAGTGACAAATCTGTCAAACTCAAAAGTTGAGGTTAGAGGTTAGATAAGCGACAGAAACAATAAACAATAAAAAGGTGATATGAGTTAAATAGTCATTTATTTGTGTTCACTTGTGGGTAATTGTTAACCACTTCTAACCTCAATTTTTGAGTTTGACAGATTTGTCACTAGCAATGTAACTAAACCGCAGCCAGCGTTGCCGGATTGTAAATCTTCCTTTCGTGGTGGCCTCTGGCGTCTTGGTGGCAAACGTCAAGAAATATATCACGGCCGCACAAATTTATATCGAGAGCGTGCCGACTTTATTTATAAAAGTGCGCAATTTTATATCACGGTCAGCACTATTATTATTTCTAACGCGACATGATATTTATATAAAACTAAACATTTTTCTATATAAATGGTGAAAATAAATAAAAGTTGTGTTTTTCTTATAAATATCAACAGCATATTTGGCAAAATTATATAAAATTGCAAAAATTTTATTTTGTCCACAACGGCGCCTCATAGATACGTGAAACAATTGTTGGAAATATTGGTCTCTCATTCAAAACGCAATCATTTATTTGTGGGAACTTCTAGACTACTACTATACTTGAATGAGTTCTGCAATATCAATATCTATCGAAAAAAATTATGTCAAGCATATTTGATTTCCAGAACTTACCGACAATCGAAATTTCCCATGCCATGTCGCATAATTTTTACTCAATTTTACTAGAAAATTATTATTATCCTATTAATATACATTTCTCTAGCAAATATTTATTAAACAAACTTTTTTATATTTAATCATCACAGTTGCTGGTAAAGAATTGTAGGTCAATTTCCGGATATCCCTTATCTAAGTAGCTATAGCTAATTATGTAGGTACTACCTACTTCTAGGTACCTACTAGGTACGAGTAAAATAATTGATGAGTCTAATTGGAATCAGGAACTGCTAGGTCTCTTTATAATTATTAGCACAAGTACAATTAGCATTATGTTATGTTGTAAAACTTGACTCAATTTGTAATTTAACATGACCAACGGTAAATGTAAAGCATCCGTTCTCAGGCTGTAGGTACCGGCCACATAGTCTCTAATTATAATTTATGCAGTTCTCTTCAGAAGATATGATTGTTTAATTATCAAGAAACCGCAAAGCCGTTGGTTAAATAATTCAGTTCCTTTTTATTTATTTATGACTTAATTTATCACGTGTTTAATTTAACGCGATTTAAATTTAAATAATCGTCTGTAGGTAAGGTAGGTAAAACAGTGTGACTGGTAATAAAAAAATACAACTGTATTTTAGCAGTGAGTACTAGCATTGTTCCATTTTTTTAACAAGTAAACAATTCAATCCTAGTTCACAGCAACAAATTACAAGTTTTCGGCAAACGGATGACGCAACAAGTCGATAACAATCATTATTGAACTGAAACGTTATTCGGCAAAGAAAAATACCTCTAACTTAATGATAGCGCAATCACGCATTTTTCACGACTTGCACAAAATTATTTAGTGTGAGACGAATAAGTGGTTGTCTGAATAAAACGTACTCGTTCACATGAAACCACCTTTGTGACTTACTCAAACTGGAAATACAGTTACAGTGGGCTTTATTGTTCTTGATTTAATTGGAAGAAAAACGCCGTAAAGGTGTAAACGTGCATGAATCGGCAACGAAAATTACAGTGTTTAGATAGGTATTCTTGATTTCATTCACTACTTTAACGGGTAATTTTCTAGTAATAGTTCAGATAGATTTTAGCACGACTAACTAGAAGAATTTTATTATTCACATGTTTAAAAGCTTCAGTCGTAGAAATTATATTTAATTGACAGACGTCGCGTCAGTCAACGGTTATCGATGGATCTCTATTATTAACGTTCTGATTATAAATTTCGAACTTGTCTAACAATCCCTGGAGTTCTTGTAATTATTTAGTGACAGCAGGAAAAACACGTTTTCTTCCTATTTCCTATTTCGATGACGCAAAAGTTGCTATCAGCCCGGATCAGAAATGCTGATTTTTATTAGTCTACCCTGACCGAGCCAATATTTCTATATTTCACAAAATTGCATACAATGATTTGAAATATACCTACTAATTTTATTATTAACTTTTATTACAATAACTCGTACTGCATTACTACAAACTAAAATTAAGAGGAACGTCTCCGCTTTATCATTTGTGATTGTAGAACGTCAGTAAAATGCATTGACGTGATTTTTTGTATTATCAGGGGCACGTATTGTGCAGGACAAATTATAATTTGCTGGAAAGAGGTTTCTTCTATGAGAGCAATGTTCTATTATGCCGTCGTTAATTGTGCCTCGTATAGCTTTAATTTAATACATTAACCTATCTACAATATACCTACCTATATCTTCCCACTACGTCAAAGTTCTTCGTAATAGAGTGGAGAGTAAATTTCTCATCATTCAAGTACATGGACACCTCTATTCCATTTTTAATACCCAACAAGATCATCAAGTAAGAGTTGATCAATTAATTTATTACATAATTGTGTAGTTCCGTGAGAGAACTGGGGATTTTTACAATCTCAGGTCGTTTCAGTTTAAATTACCGTAGATCGCTGAGTGTGGCCGACCGGCGAATAAAATTCTGCTGCATTGTTACCATACTTCTCAAAACGTATTTTTAAACGTCATTAGAACCCAACAATTAAGAGATTAGATCGGTTCATAAATCATCAAACAAATTATGGTCTTCTTTGTTTGTTATTATTATTAGAGTTTTGTAGTTGATTTTCAGATCAGATTTTAAAATGGAAAATGTTAATTGGTGTTCGTCAGGTGTTAATGACTGTGTCACTGTAGGTACACTTTGTAAGATTTTACAACTTAGTAAATTGATGAAGATAAAGGCTTCAAGCCAAAATTAATCAAAGTTCTCACAAGTATTTAGTTGTCCACTCGAAACTTCCTCAGCTGCGTATTCCAGATGGCTTCACATTTGCTTTGGGCTCTAGTCTAGATAACGTAATAATTTCAAAATTACTTAACAGCATTCGTCTACAAAAAATAGGTTTATCTTGAAATCGCCTCAATTAAACTTCATAAAGTAGTGAATTTATAAAAGTAATGAGTAAAATTTTAAATTAAGCAAAGATTTTGTTAATTTAAAATGTGATATTTCACAATTTTCTAGTAATGGCCTCAATAATTTGTAACCAGCAATCTGGATTCGATCGTCGCCTTTTTGCATCGCCTCGGATGACAGTAATGTATTACAGCAGGAACATGCGTAAGGCCATCGATTATTTAATTTATCAATACCCAAGACACCAAGACGTTGGGGTTTCTTTTTCGTCTTAACCCACACGTTTCGACCCTATTTTTATAACGAGTTAGTATTATTTTTAGTAAAACTTAAGTACTTAAAATGATATATGTCGGTCCTCTTGTAATATGCAAAAATATATGATTAGAAAACATTTATTCGATTAAAGCTTGTTTCGACTCTTTCAATTAAAATGGAAAACGTCAACCAACAAAGCCTCGCTCAATTTGCTATTCTATCTTTTAAAACGTGAATATATAGGATGAGTGTGTACGGCAAGAAACGTGAAATGAAAAGGAATTGGGGGTTACCTTAGTAAGTATGTATGAATAAAAGGAGAACGCTTTAATCTCTAAGGAAAGTTACAAAGTCAGCCACGTTGAATGAGTTTCATGGTTCGGTCTCTCTTGAGTCCTCACCTTTGAATTAACTTTCAACATGAGCTCAAAATAAGTTTTACCAGCATTAAATTACTTAAATGTATGCATTTGTGAGGGATGGAAAGCGATTATGCTAAAAGTGTACCGTTGATATTATTTTCCTTCAATAATTACGATGACACAATCACCGTTAGCATATTTGAGCATATGAGGCAAAATGTTGAGCGTGTATCCAATTTAAATTAAAATGTTACAGTGTGGGGTCCGCAATGATACCAAGTTTGGTGGGAATGCGAGAATGCCGAACTGTAACACTAATAATGGCACGGACACAGCAATTTTGATGAGTCTCATCTGGAATATTTGGGGTGGATATGTTTTACTCCGACCAACTATTACTGCTAAATGGGGCCACATACATGTTAATATTCAATTTTAGATTTCCCTTACAAAGTGGTATTAATAATTCTTAGGATTATAAGCTACAATATACACCACTTTACATTTAAAAAAATTTAATTTTCTATTACTTTAAATTTTAATCATTTTGATTGTAATTTTGCTAATATGTATATCATAATCTATCGTAAGATGCTTTGTTGCAAATTTAGTCTCGAGGTCTTTAGACTTTAATTTTACGGTTCTCATTTTGCATCTTGGTGTTCTCTTTTTAAATTGTTTAAAAAAGGGTCGTATTTAACAGTCTACCAAATTTACCCAATATTTTCATACAAAAAAATACTTTCGTTTCCGAAAAATACTAAATGCTCACCAAAATTAAGAAAATACATAATCTTAAAGCGACTACCAAATATTAACATAATGCTGGCCTCTTATATATTTTGTTCGCCAAAATAACTTTTGTTGACCATAAATACTAAATGTTCACCAAATTTTATTCCGCATTTAATTCTAACATAATACCCAGATATTTAATTTTCGACAGTGTCTTATATTATTTAGCAGTTAAAAATTCTATTTGTTGATCAAAAATACACAAGCAATAAAATGTTGTGCAAATGGTAAATAATTGTATGCAAAATTATAGATGTAGATGTGCTAGGGTAAGGAAAATAAGAGTAAAAATACAAGTGGTTTGCACAAAAAAAGATATTTATTGCCGTAATATATAAATGCTTTGCTGTAATTGGCTTGCATTATGTAAAACGTAAAACTTCTTTAAGTGGTATTTTGTAATCGTACTTAAAAAAAAATTACAGGGCCCTGAACTGACCTTGTAGACAACTTTTTTTGCGTGCCTCTTGTCCGGAAGCGCAAGCGGCAAGGAGAGATGCACGAGCATATTTTATTTTTGGAGTAATAGAATAATTATTTGACGCACAAATAGTTTTTTTTTAAAACACTAAATATCAATAGATAGCGCGAATATTTATTATGTACAGCACGGACGCGTAACTTGGGCGTTCTAAATTTGGTAAACATTTAGTAAAATTAATAGACATATAGAATTTAAAATGTAAGCAATGGTAAAACAATACGCAGCATAGTTATTTTAGTGGTAATGTTCTCATTTTCTGATGTATAATAATTTGGGTTTTATTTAGATTTTTTGATGCTCATTAAATTTTCTGGTGAACAGTGCAAGGGCTGTATGGTTTAATTTGGTGTTCATTATATTTGTTCCCTATAAAAAAGTTTTTTTCACATTGCATGTAAAACTGATTTTTAGTTAAAATAAGGGCATCTGTAATTTTTTGCAATTTTTGATTATCAGAGTCCGTTTATGAACGTCCTATCTATTTAGGTTTGTATTTTTTGCAATCAGTGAAGTAAATTGTTGTTATTTTTCAAATTTTATGTACCTACCTATGTATGAAGCTTTTTCTGCTTAGACATAAAAATTGTGAGTTGCCCAATGCCATCCGCGTTGTCTTCAGGGACTTTTAAAGTATCCCCGGGAGCCGTACCTTCTGAGGATGACGTATATCGTAATAACAATAATTTATCAGGAAAGTTATCGATTTTCGACAAGAATTTTGTTACTTGAATAAATCGCAAACGTATTTGAACATTGCAGCATTATACCACAAACAATTTATTGCACTATACAGGGTACTTCAACAAAAACCGCCGATGCCTAATTGAGTATTTCCAAAGGAGTTAATAATTTGAAATTTGGCAGAAATAAACTTTAATTAATGCGCTACAATGTGGCGTAATTGTTTGATCCATAATTAATTCTATGCGCCGTCGGGACGCCATAAAGTGCTTTTTCAGAAATTTTCAATATATTTTTTAATTATTATTATGTTCGTAATAGCGCCAGGTATACGTTCCTGTTGTGAAAAATTTGAAATTTGTAGTTGAAGTAACGCTAATTGTGTTTTTAAGAAGTTCACTTGATTTTGACGAATTTATGACACGACTGCTTTATTGAAGCAGTCAAATTTCATGACAATGACGCTTAAACGGTTCGCTTATTTATGACTTAATACCGGTACCTACTTAAAGATCTTTGCAGTACAGGGACCATCATAAAATCTAATGTGGTTAGCCGCAAATGAACTAGGTAAACGGCCACAAAGCTGTCATCAAAAATCCCTTCAGCGCTAAAATTTAAAAATTCATATAATTCAATAACGGTTTGATATAAAAATATTTTAATTACTCGTTATCAATTTTGGAGGTCGTGATCATGAGCTTGAAAAAAATCAAACAGATGAAGTAAATATTTCGATATGAAATCGCGATCAAAAGCAAAAACTCACACTATTTAATAAAAGAAAAAAACGATAATGTACCTTGCAGTGCATTAATTATAGTTTATTTCTGCAATTGTTCAAATTTTTAACTCCATCAGAAATACGCAATTAGGCACCGGCGGTTTTCGTGAAATACCCTGTATAATTAGGTACTCCACATTGAATTGGCTTACAGTTTCACTTTGTCTACGTAGTTCACATTAATTATTTTTCTTCTTCGATCTAATTACTTGTATAACATTTTTCTTATAATACAAATTTTTGTAAATTGTTATTTGCTTTTCAATTTTTATTCTACAGTTTATAGAGATCGAGTTCAGTTTTTCGCCCATTTTTGCATTAATTTTGTTTTTATTTTACCATAATTATTTAAACTACTAATTCCCACTTTTCTAATTTTGCAAATGTTTCTGGTGTCAGTATTGCTTATTTGTTTTATCGTTCAAAAGCGTCCTTAATAGCATACATATTTTACTCACTTTTTAAAATTTTTTACTACACTCTTCCCATTCGTGCAGTTTATACATATTGCCTGAATGATGGTCAGGAACTAGTTGTATTTCTTCAATTATTTTCTTCATAAATAGATAGGAGGGAACATCGTGTATTGGCTGAATTTTTATTATTAACCATTATCAAGTTAGTCCAATTCGATAAGAAGGACTTTTTGCCAAGAGATTTGTTAAACTTGATTTGGAGTCAGTACCTACTCTTTTTTAGTGTTAGCTCTAACTTCGTCTCTTGCATCTATTTTTATGTTTAGTCCGCTTTTTGGTAGAGTTTCCTATAAAAGTCTTAAAAAAAAGTGAGGTCCTTTACAACAAATTGATTGTTTCTATTTGTCGGATTTGTATTTGCATCTGTAATGCGGTTATTTCTATAGTTACCTACATTTTTATACGTGCAGGAGACGACCGTGGTGCAGGCCATTGCATCTTTCTGATCACCGGAAATGATCTTTACACACCCTTTTTGTCAGTTCATGCATATATTTGTTTTTGCTCAAGTAGCCACTATTCTTGGAAATTGATTGGATGTTTCTATCTCACTGTGTAAATTTACCTTTATCGAATCCCCGGCCAAGCCACAGCTGTATCAAACAAAACTATCTCCGAACAATTTTTGCTCTTAAATTTTTTCAATGACGTATTAATCAAACTTCATGGATCATAAATGACTATTATTATTAATTGATATCATTCATATTACGTAAATAAAACGGCTCATATCATAATAATCTAGTGATAAAATTTACAGGACATATTTTACTACATTATTTTCTGGAAAGTTTAAGAACAATATTTTTAAATTTGAAGCTGTAAACCGTTTCTCGATGAAACATTAATTCAAGAAAAAAAGTGTTTTATTGAAAAAGTAATTAGAGAGTGTCAACATTATGTAATTATGAACTCGCTTTTCCGGAGAATTTTCATTTTGTTTGTAATCCGACCTTAATCCCAACGGTAATTTAGGCCACTCGGAGCTTTTAAATAAATTATAAACTTAAAATTAACATCCATAAAATTTTACTCAGTTACTATTATTTGACACTTGAAAAATTAATTCCTGAATGCTGAAACGGGATGTACTTACTCATTTCATCTGCAACAACAAAACCATAACGTTGAAACCTAACGAATTAATGTGTAATCAGTTAGAAATTAATCAGAGGCACAAACAAAACCTGGTGGTAAGAAACTTTATTGTTGCGTATCTGAAACACATTGTCTTGTAAAGATGTAAAGAAGAAGCAGTGCAATAAATAGTACAATAGGCAAGTTGGAAACCTTCAAGGTAAATTAGGTACCCATTGTGCTTGCTACACATAATTTCTGATTGCGATAATAATTTATTGAACAGACCTCAGATGGCACGCCCGTATTCTGAATTTTATGAGTTTACTTCATGAAGAAGACATCTGCGAGAATTATTGATGTTCTTCAACTAATAACACATATGTTTAGTGTCGCCTCAACATGTCATTGTAGGTCGGTTCGGTAATTCGCACATACCTCACAAATAAACTAAACGTCGTTGATAATCTTGCATCAATTTCCGTTTCACCTGGCAGTCTCTCCACTCCATTCGCCGATATGCTAATGAGTAATGACCGTGGCGATGATCTAGTATCACCTAACGACTCCCCTTCTGCATATTTATGAATCCTTGCAAATTCACCCTTAATTGCAACAGAATTCACATAAATTGTAACGCGTTGTGTATTTTTTCGGCGCGATTTCACAAAGTAGGTAATAAATTCGCGAACGCGCGGTCAATATTTCATACCTTAGGGTTACGATGCAACATTTAGCGCGAGTTTTCCGGGAAATTTTGGGGAAAAATTCTCCGTTGTTTCCCACTAAACGATGGTAACATTGTTGTAACGAACAAGAGATTTTGACCCGACTTGAGGCGGTTTGAATAATTTGCAGCACCTTGTGGGTCTACCCGGGTAAGTCGCAAAGTCCAGCACAAAGCGTTTCGACCGCGTCGCTTCCAAAACGACCAAAAAAAGCGATAGCCTCTCGAAACTCTCTGTTTAACCGATAGAAATGCAAGTCGACTCGGTCGACATTGAAGCTTTTCGGTCGTTTTGGAAGCGACGCGGTCGAAACGCTTTGTCGGGGATCCCAGTGCTGATCTACAACTCCTGTAAGTGACTAGTGGTAAGTTTTCGGTTGCCGCTTTTCTTGAAACTTTTTTTACCACTCATTTGTACTATCTTTAGGTAAATTTAATTGAAGGGCAGTGCAAAGTTGAAAATGGTGCTTCAAAAATATCCTGGTTTTTAAATGTAGGTAGCAGCAGAGAACCGTCGGTAAAATAAAGAACTTCTTTCTTGCAGATTATACAACGTTATTTATAAATATAAGACCCGTGTTGCTCATAGCAGGGCATTAAAATACAAATGAGTGTCATCGGTGAACACACAGCAGCCAATAATTTATGCATATTGGGTCATGTTGAAGGTACTTCAAATGGAATTAATATTATAAAAACAATTACCTATTTAGATTTAAGGCGAGAAACGTTGGTAAATCTATTCGTTCGGCAATATATGGCCAGTTTCACTTCATGACGATCCAAACAACCCATAAACAAGAAAGGTCACCCTCCTCAGGGAATCAAAGAAAAAGGTGTGTGGACTAGTGGCGATTATGCGAACTTTCTTAGGGCACGTAAACTCGCTGACGCATCCTTTGTCGATCTGCTGTCGATCTGCAAGCTCAGATTAAAGGTGCCAAATTATAATTTATGAATTTTTTCATTCAACGTTACCTTCTTCTGATGCATAAAAAAATTTTCTTTGTTTCTTGTCCCATTAGTATCGATCCACTGGCCTCGCTAAAATCTTGATGATCGCATAAGGAAAGGAGCTTTTTCTTTTTAGCACTGTTGGAGGTTTTACAATAATTGGTGGTCATTTGCCAAATTTTACTCCGTCTATACCCCGAATGATCGTGTTAATGAACTGATTTCTATGATACAACAAGGATAAATAACATTTTAGTTCAATGAACTGACAACAATTCACGTTTCATTTCAAGAACAGTTTGTCTACCTATTGTTCAATGGCAATTGAAGACCGTGTTCATTTGGATTTGATCAACAATGAGTCAAATTAAACGCTTTTGATTCGCATAAATCTTTAACTATTAATACAACACTGACCGTAATATTGGGTCAAAAAGAAAGTTTATTTGTTTATACTTTGTTTTGTATTTAAATTTAAATAGCTGACGTATTCATATGACTCTCGCCAGAACTTTACTTATAGATAAAGTTTATAAATTATTAGATAATTTATAAACTCAACAATTAATAAACCATAAAAATAAACTTTTCTTTGACCCTATAAGACAAATTGATCGTATGGCTACGAACTAGTCAGAGCCTAGTAATTGCCAAAGTATTCAGTAGTTATCAGCTGAAAAATAAATAACTAATGCTATCATCAATTATGATTCATCAGCTTTTGTTGGTTTCTCTAGAAATTTATGCAATAATTTATTGTAGCTCCAGGACTTTAAAATTCTTTGTGTAGTACAAAAGTATACGACAAATATACAATATATTGATATTTTTTTGGATGAATGCATTACTTGTTTCAGATATTTGTCTGTATTTCTGCATTCGATGTATACTATATTGAATATAGTATATACAGGGTGATTCACGTAGCCCGTGCATTAGAAGTTTCTCAACTTCCAGTTGGATTATAAATTTGAAACTTGGAAGGCAGTCATAATCAGTCATGCTCATTCCATATAAAATATTTTGAGCTCTCTAGCTATACAGGATGTGCCAAAAGCCGGTATCAACTTTCTTATTTTAAATGGAAACGTATCATTTTTTTCTAGATGGTTTAATTGGTCTTCCAACTCTAAGCTTTCATAACACTTGTTATGTGAACTTATTTGACAATTTTTGACATTATGTTAATTAATGTGAAAAAAATTATTGATGTGGTAGCTTACAAAAAATTCGTATCTGGCAGACGGTTTTGAATTTATGATATCTTAATGGTAGTTCCATTTTGTACCATATGGGCGCAGACAATTTTTAAATATTGCAACCAAAAATGGTCAACAAGTCATTTTTTTCAAATGGCACCTACAGATTTTTTTTACACCATTCGATAGAAAATTGAATTTTGGGATGAGTCACTTAAGCATTCCCTATACCTAACTTCATCCCCTATCAAATTAAAAATTAAAATCCAGAAATTTCATCAATCTCGCCGAAGGATTTTTTTAGTTTTTCAAGTATGCCATGGAAACAAAAGACAATTGCAACAATTTAATTATGAAATGAATATCTTACTAATTTTATAAAACAACAACAACAAAAACTACCAAGAACCATCTTAACAAAATTCTAATGTAAATGTTCAATGTGGGCACCATTTTGATTACTATATACATTCTATCATTGTATATCATTGTGTAGCTCTTCTTATTTTGTTGGGGTCAAGTCAAATGCTCTTATTATTCTCCCTCTCAATTCGTCTATGTTGCGAAGTGGTGAAGTATAAACTAAATCTTTTATTCGACCATTTTTTCAACATAAATTAACATAATGTCAAAAATTGTCAAATAAGTTCACATAACAAGTGTTATAAAAACTCAGAGTTGGAAGACCAATTAAACCATGTAGAAAAAATGGTACGTTTCTATTTAAAATAAGAAAGTTGATACCGGCTTTTAGCACATGCTGTATAGCTAGAGAGCTCAAAATATTTTAGATAGAATGAGCATGACTGATTATGACTGCTTTCCAAGTTTCAAATTTCTAATCCAACTAGAAGTTGAAAAACTTCTAATGTACGGGCTACGTACTTACATCACCCTGTATAGTATAGTATAGTGTAGTATAGTATATATAGTATAGTATATTGAATATAGTATACATCGTATGAAGAAATACAGACAAATGTCTGTAACGAGTATTGCATTCATCCAAAAAAATATCAAGACATCAATGACCAAGGTGAGAAAGTGCAAATATTAGAATAATGAATCTTAAAATGAATTTAGATTTGCAGTAATCAAAAGATAAGAAATAAATGAAAATAAAGCTCACAAACAAGATAAAGTATCTTCCTGGTCGACAGCAACAAATAATGCCAATTTGACTCACTACAACAAATAACATTTAATTCAATAATTTTTTTTTTAAATGGGCATTAAACTTTAAAAGAATATTACAAAACAAACGTGACAACAGGACCTACCTAAACAAGTATTTCGTATTATGTAATGTCAGTCTGTTGTTATTCGAGCAGTGAAAAACAACGAAATTTTATTACGTCAACATAAATTTAAACGCACATCTCAACAGTTTCATTTTTCGCCCCGTATTTCTGGAAGAAAAGCAAAAGCTTTCAACACCTTCAACATGTTAACGGGTTAAAAGTAGCATCAGCAATTGTGAAAAATATAACATTTTTAAGTGTGATACAACTTAAGAAATAAAAGACGGTGTTGGAAAAATTTAAAGCCGACTTCCTTTCAATCTATATTTCTACGCATTGTTGACTAGGTACTTTGGAATGTAAAGATGTTTAAAATTATTGACTCAGATCAATAATAATCATAATTTAATAAACATTAGTTCTGTTTCAATGTAAACCTTAACAATAAATATAGATTATTAAGTAAACAGAAATGTTGTAAATTGTGCTTGTCAAACCCCACAACTATTGATACAACTTTGTTTCATTTTAGATAAAATTTTGCCTCAATCTGGTAAAAAGATGTTTATTCTACAAAAGAACAAGAGGGATGCAAATAATTCACAATAAATAAAAATTACTTTGCTTATAATAACGAAAGCACACCGTAAGATTTATAATAGCATTTGTTTTAGTGAAATTTCAAAGTGGATTGAGGGCAAAAGCTCTTAACGTTATTTTGAAGTTTTCAGCGTGATTCGATCCTTTTGTTTTCTACAAGATCTCCAATTGCCGACGGGTTCAAAGAAATTCCAACATTTCCAACATTATGCTATCGAAACGTGCGTTTAAATTTCTCCACGTTCCATTTTAAAGGTGATACTCGTATGGGAAGAGCAGATAAACCGAAGATTTCAGAAGCACCTATGACCCAAGATATTCTCAGGACAACATATTTGGCTTCCGTCTTTATGAACTTGATCTAAGTATGATTGAATTCGGTCACTACGGCAAAGTTAGTCACATGTTCCTAGATAACCCATACATTGTAAAGGGCACGTCTGGTCCTTTTAGGAGGGACCTAATTCCAATCTAACTAATTTGTAACGTGCCTACCTCTTCCGTGTTACGGATCGTGGGTTAAAAGTCCCCTGAGTCCACACAAATGTTTGCTTGAAAGTGACTATTCTAGGGCGTACGGCACATACAACTACACACGAGGAACTGGATCTGGCCATTCAATAATAACTTCATTGTATACTTACCAATCATATCTCACACATAAGAAATATCTCATTAATACCTCATTAAAATGTCGACTAAATATTTATCAGTTAAATTAATCTTTATGATACGAGATACGCTTGAATAAGCTAATTACTTATCCACAATTATTTACAAGTTAAATTTACCTTAACTGATACATATGCAGGCACATATCTACATTTTGAAATAGTTTTAATAAATTTTTTGTGATCTTTTTCAGATAGCGCCATAGATTCCTAATTCTATCATTTTAACTTTAGGAAACAATTAAAATCCTAAATTTTGCAATATTAGTATTGTGGAGTGTTCTATAAAAATGAAAATCGCACGACACCGAAAAATAGCCAATAAAAAAACAGAATTCGGTGTCGTTTCTATGACAATAAAGAGATCTTCTGGAAATCGTTTGCACCTATCTAACCCAACATGAAATTAATAAGTGAAAATTTTTTTAGCTAATTAAAATTATTTATTTATTAAAAATCTCAAATTTCAAAATCAATATTAACTTCAAAAATAATTAATTAGAAGACATATTCGAATTATCTGACAGTGATGAAGTTTCAATACAAGAACTGCTTCCAAATGGTTTTGTTTGCTGCCTCATTGAATTAATGATGGTTTGGTGATGCTCCATGTCCATTTGTAAGTATGAACGGATAGAATGTGCGCTGCTATTTTAATAAGTTGCTGTTCTCCGACTCTTTGCTTTGCTAAGTTTGAAACTGTCGTGGCTCTTACAGAATGATTAGTAATTTTATTCTTTTTTGTGTCGATACCATTTTTTTGCCGATTCAGCTATCCATGAAGATATCTGGTTTCTTCGCACAGGCGTATTTTTAAACAATTCCTGTAGATTGTTGGTTTTGTCAACTTGGGTTAGAAGTTAAAAATAATCGGTCTATGCTAATAAATTTTCTTCTTTTTTCCTAAGAATTTTCTCAACAATCTGAAAACAAGAAGGGGTTGTTTATAATGTATGACAAATTGCAAGATTGTAGTTACCGAACTGGACAAATATCTGGTTTATCTTTATTCTTCACCAACGATTTACTGTCTGATAGCTTCTTCAAACCACATTGGCTTGTTTTGCTGAATACAGGATTATATTCAACACGTCCTGTTCTTGCACAGGCAAGCTCGAATCCTGCAATGTGAAACAGTTTTCGTTGTAGCCCGTTTGGTGTATTTTCATTCCATATTTCTATCATTTTTGACAATTCTTCAGTAGTTAAAGGTGCAGAACTGTCTTTTCTTTTTGTGGGGTTTGTCTGTAAACCTCGTCTTTTTAAGTCACGTGCAACTAAGGAGCTGCTGAATTCAATGTAGATAAATGAATCAAATTTCATATTAAACTTCTTATAGAACATTCCTTGTAATTGTTTGACAGTGAAGTTCCTGGGTCCACACACATGTTTTCTTAGGTTTGTGTTCACTGGTAGTGAATCTTGGGCAAACAAACACTTGTGTTGAACTAACTTAACTCATGTTACTTGATGAAACTTTCCTCGCCATTACTTTTATATAGGATTTGTTTCACCAATATCGGGGCTCCACAAAAAACTATATTTTTATCTCGGAATGACAGCCTGACTCAGATTTTATCTCTTATTAGTTTATACAGGGTGATTCACGTAGCCCGTCCATTAGAAGTTTTTCAACTTTCAGTTGGATTAAAAATTTGAAACTTGGAAGGCAGTCATTATCAGTCATGCTCATTCTATCTAAAATATTTTGAGCTCTCTAGCTATACAGGGTGTGTGAAAAGTCTGATAAATCAACAACTAACTTCCCAACAAAACTGTATTTGCGATTAATACAAATCATTCGCTATTCCAAGCACTCTCCCGCGCCTAACCACGGTGATGTCTGTTCGTCGACTCCCGATTGTCACCATCCAACCGCTCGCCCTTGGTCATCGGGTCCCGTCGGTGGACCGATGGTTGGATGCTGGTCCAGTGGCGGCGACGGGCATCTCAGGCCGCTAACACGGCCATTCCTGACCATCGTGAGTGTCCTCACTCACAGGCACTGGAAGCAGCTATTGGCTCTGAAATTTAAACCGTATGAAAACTATTTAGCGCTAGAAACCTGTATAAGCGAAGTAAAAAAAAAATCAGTATTTTTTTTAACGGTAGCTCATCACTCCTTTGACGTCGTCAACCTTGAAGAGAAAAAAAAACAAACTATGCTACAAAACTTGGCCAAGTTTGCAAAAGAAAAATTACGAAACAAGGGAGATCGATATGTTTGAAAGAAGTATCATGCCATGGCGTCCCACTCCCGTGACCGAGGGTCACACAGTCCCTGTCACGGCCAGTGGACCCACATCAATTCTGGTGGTGTCCCACCCCCGTGACCGCTGGTCCCACAGACCAGGCCACAGCCGGTGAACCCCTCCCGCGAATCGCAAGATAAGCCAATCAAAGAAAATATGTACATAGAATATATAATGATAACAAAACTTTTATATGTATGTGGCCACCTGCCCTCCCGTGACCAAAACCGCCCAGGTCATGTCACAAAGAGAACTACCGTCCACAACTAGCCACAGGCTGCCATACTTTACGTTAGTCAAACCGTATCCAAGGCCGCATGTTTTCCACACCCGCAACGCCTTGATACTTCACTCGAGAGCGTCCCGCTCCTGGGATGTCAGAGACTTCATATCTGTCCTTTCCCAAGACCTTCGTGACACGAAATGGACCTCTCCATTTTGGGAGCAGTTTGTGGCTGGTTCCGGTTGCTGGCGAGCTTGTGATGCGAAGGAGAACTAAGTCGTGGACAGCATACTGGTGAGCCGTTTTACGTTTGCTGTCAAAACGTCGCTTTTGCTCGCCCTGATACCTTTCAAGGTGCCGTTCCATCCGAGCTCGGACAGCTGTGACATCAATTGTCTTCTCGTCGTCGGCTCGTAGGAGGTCCTGAAAGACAACTCGATAGCCCATTAATGCTTCACTCGGAGTTACCCCTATGGCTTTATTTAAAGTGCCGTTCAAACCCAACTGTAACTTGGGGATATTTTCGTCCCAACAGTTGTCATTTAAATTGGCTCCCATGGTTGCGAGAGAGTCGAGGATTGTGCGATTATAGCGCTCGACTTGTCCGTTCGCGCGGGGTAAAGCAACTGCGTTAAGGTGATGGGTGGTGCCAATGGTTTTGCAAAAAGTTTTGAAAAGTTTGCTGGTGAATGACTTCCCTTGATCGCTAATGATGCGATGGGGTGCTCCAAACACTTTGAGGAAGTCTTTGAGGCATCGGATTGTCCACTTGGTTTTTGTATTTTTGACCGGGTAAATTAAAATAAATTTTGTGAAGGCATCTATAAGAACAAGAACTTGGGTATTTCCCGATTTGGATTTTACGAATGGGCCGAGGTGGTCGATGTGGATAGTGTGAAATGGTTTTGGGACTTTCGGAATTGGGTATAGGAACCCAGGGGCCTGTCCGCCAGGAGATTTGAAATAAAGACAATTGAGGCAATTTTTCACGTATTTTTTTGTGAACCGACGTATTCCCCGAAACCAGTATTTGCTACAGACCAATTCCAGGGTCTTTTCCAAGGAAAAATGACCCGCTTCGTCATGAGCCAGACGCAAAATTTGGAATCGAGCCAACTGAGGCACTACCCATCTGTAGCCAAAGTCAGTGGCTTTATAAACTTTTCCTCCCTTTAAGGAATAATTTTGAAAAATATGTTTCTTGCCGTCAAAATCTCCGGATTCGAGAATCATTTTGATTTCTTGAATTTCCTTGTCGTGCTGCTGAGCGGCAAGCAACCAGTCTTCCTCAGTAATGATTGTGACGAGAACAGATTTTGTATCGGTAGGCGGATTCCTGCTCAACGCATCCACGTGTCTCATTTGGTCATTATTTCGGTGTTCAATTGTGTAATGGTATTCACTCAAAGCTAATACCCAACGGCCAATACGAGCGTTAACTTCACTCTTCGCAAAAGTATTTTTGACAGCGGAGCAATCGGTGATTATGGTGAAGGAGCGACCCAATAAGTATTGACGGAAACGTTTGACTGAGGCGATGATGGCTAGGGCTTCTAATTCAAAAGAATGTAGTTTTTGTTCTGGTTTAGTGGTGTGCCGGCTGAAATAGGCTACTACCCTCTCGTTATTGTCATGAAGCTGAACCAGTATTCCGCCCAAACCCAACCGACTAGCATCGGTATATAAGCGAATTTCCAAACCTGGGTTAAACAAGGCTAGAATCGGTCCAGACATCAAACATTCTTTGAGAGCTTGAAAGGATTCATCCTGGGGCTTTCCCCATTCCCATTCAGCGTCCTTAGCCAGCAAGCCACTTAACGGTTTAGCTTTTGCAGCGTATTGATAAATAAATTTTCGGAAATATCCTGTCAGCCCTAGATATTGTCGGATTTCGTGTATATTAGAGGGTTTTGGGAAATCACAAACGGCGGCGATTTTCAGGTTAGTGGGGCTTAAGTTGGAGTCGGAAATTTGGTGGCCAAGATAGTCAATTGTGGATTTTAAAAAATAGCATTTCTTTAAGTTTAATTTGAAACCATGCGACCGAAGAATGTCTAATACTGTTCGGAAGGTAGTTAACGTCTCCTCTGTATCTTGGGCAGGGATTAGAATATCGTCAAGATATACCAATACTTTTGTGAAGCGGAGCTGGCCTAGTGCCAAATTTAGTGCTCTTTGGAATACTGCTGGTCCGTTGCATAGACCGAAAGGAAGACGTAAAAATTCATAATGGCCGTCTTGGGTTACAAAAGCAGTGAGGGGTATGGATTCAGGGGCCATTTTGATATGATAATATCCAGAAAAGAGATCAAGACTCGTGAACACTTTGAAACCGGACAACCGTCGCAATTGCTCTTCAATTAAGGGGAGAGGGTATGCGTCTTTTACGGTAATTTTGTTTAAAGCTCGATAATCGATACATAATCGAACTTCCCCTGTTTTTTTGGTGGTGAGCAAAACACGACTGGCATAGGGCGAACACGATTCACGGATTATCCCGTTGTCTAAGAGATCCTGAACAATTTCCCGGACTTGTTCTCTTTCGGAATCAGAGAGTTGGCGGGGTCTGTGGGCTATTGGTTTGGTGGAGGTTAGCTCGATTTTCATTTCGGTGTGTCGGGCTACACACATTTCAGAAAAATTTGAAGCGATGCAATCCGAATATTCATTAAGCAAATCGAGCAGTGCCTGGATGTCACCTGAGGTATGGACACCAACATTCACCTGACGCGTCTCAATGTAATTGATTGTCACGGGGTCAAAATTATCGGTGAATCTTAACTGAGTCCCGGTTTTGTTGTAGGCCACGTCAAAAAGTTCGGTAAAGTTTTGACCAATCAGCACTTCAACTCCCATGACGCACTGATCGACGACAAACAATTCAATATGACGTCGAACCTGATCAATAGTGACCTCTACACGTGCAAAATATTGGGTTTTTATCTGGGGCCCGCTTAAAGTCGTTAAATATATAGGGTGATCAACGGGTGTCAATTTCAATAACAACTTTGCGGCGGCATTCTTCGTAATCAGCGAACACACGCTTCCCATATCGATGAAACATCGGATTTCTTGCCCATTCATAAATATAAATTTGAGAAACTTTTCGTTGGAATTAGGCCCGACAAAATTTATGTGACGATATTCTAAGGCTTTGGGTTTATTTTTGGGCTTGGGACAGTTACGGAAAAAGTGACCTGATTGACCGCAATTATAACAAAGGCGGTCGGGTTTCTTGTTTTGACTGGGATTACTGCGAGCTTTGTTATAAAATTTCGGATCAAGTGGCGTCGACGTGTTATGATTCGCGCTCGAAGTCGAGGTCGGCGCCGAATTCCGCTCGTCTAGCGCTTTTAGGTGGCTAGCTAGCACGGTCGGGTCGCTGATTCCAGCGGTTTCCACGGAAAATTTTATTTGCTCATTTATAATACCGCCCATAATTAAATTGACTTGGTCTTCTGACGGAAGGGGAAGCTTTAATTTGTGGATGAGCGCAAGTTTCTCAAACGCATATTCATATAAACTTTGGTTCGGTTTTGGTATGCATGCCATCATTTCTTGCAAATCCTTATGCAAATTGCGTTTTGAAATAAAATTTTGTTTCAACATCTTTTTCCACTCGGGCCACGTGAAAATACGTGTGGGGAGTGCACGATACCATACCTCAGCTGGTCCTCTCAACTTGTTTAAGGCCAAATAGGAGACAGTTCTATCATCCCAGTTATAAATGTAGGCGTACTCGTCCACCGCCTCAAGCCAGTCCGTGATATTTTGTTTTAAAGGGTCAAATTCCGCGATAATGTTGCTAGAGATAGAACTGACCCCTATTGGTTGGTTATTTCTTACTCCAGCCTCTTGAGCGAGCCGATCCATTCCTTGTAGCAGGGCCTCACTCAATTGTGCCACCGATTCAGGGACCGGACTTTTCCTGGATCGGTGAGCTCCCCGAGACTCGCGGTGGGTCTCCGGATTCCGGTGGCGGCTTTCGGCCTCACGTCGACCTTTTCGGTCCCGGCTTTTGCTTTCGCTGCGTCGACGTCGATGCTGATCATCCCCGTTTTTCCCATGACTTTTTCGGTGTCGATGGTGATCGTCACCACTTTCCCCATCGCTTTTTCGATGTCGGTGGTGCTTGTCACGATCACTATCACTCCGCGTTTGAGAACGTTTTTCCCGCGGTTCATGACGGTTTTCCCGAGGTCTTCGAGGGGTTTTCCGCGTTTCCGACATTTTCGCAATTTTCTGAATTGTGCTATTAAACTAAAGGGTCTTTTATCCCACTTCTGATGATAAATCAACAACTAACTTCCCAACAAAACTGTATTTGCGATTAATACAAATCATTCGCTATTCCAAGCACTCTCCCGCGCCTAACCACGGTGATGTCTGTTCGTCGACTCCCGATTGTCACCATCCAACCGCTCGCCCTTGGTCATCGGGTCCCGTCGGTGGACCGATGGTTGGATGCTGGTCCAGTGGCGGCGACGGGCATCTCAGGCCGCTAACAAGTCGGTATCAACTTTCTTATTTTAAATGGAAACGTACCATTTTTTCTACATGGTCTAATTGGTCTTTCTACTCTGAGTTTTTATAACATTTGTTATGTAAACTTATTTGACAATTTTTGACATTATGTAAATTTATGTGAAAAAAGGGTTGATGTGGTAGCTTACGAAAAAATTCGTATCTGGCAGACGGTTCAGAATTTATGAAAACCAATTTGTAAAGTGCTTAGTTCAAAGCCCAGACTAACTTCTGATGTCTTAATGGTGGTTCCATCTTGTACCATATGGGCGCAGACAATTTTCAAATATCGCAACCAAAAATGGTCAAGAAGTCATTTTTTTCAAATGGCACTTACAGATTTTTTTACACCACTCGATAGAAAATTGTATTTTGGGATGAGTTACTTAAACATTCCCTATACCTAACTTCATCCCCTATCAAATTAAAAATTTAAATCCAGAAATTTCATCAATTTTGCACAAGATTTTTGGATTTTTCAAGTATGCCATGGAAACAAAAGACAATTGCAACAATTTAATTATGAAATAAATATGTTACTAATTTTATAAAAAAAAGAATACAACAAAACCTACCAAGAACCATCTTAACAAAATTCTAATGTAGGTGTTCAATGTGAGCACCATTTTGATTACTACATACATTCTATTCATCCATTTTCAACAGATTGTGTACCTCTTTTAATTTCGTTGGGACCAAGACTGTCGAATGCTCTTATTATCTCCAGATCTTACCTCATTAGACTTTTATGTTTGGGGTCGAATAAAAGATTTAGTTTATACTTCACCACTTTGCAACATAAAGGAATTAAGCGGGAGAATAATAAGGGCATTTTTGACAGTTTTGACACCAACGAAATAAGAAGAGCTACACAATGATATAAAATGATAGAATGTAGTAATCAAAATGATGCTCACATTGAACATTTACATTAGAATTTTGTTAAGATGGTTCTTGATAGTTTTTGTTGTTGTTGTTTTATAAAATGAGTAAGATATTCATTTTATAATTAAATTGTTGCAATTGTTTTTTGTTTCCATGGCATACTTAAAAAATCAAAAAATCTTGTGCAAAATTGATGAAATTTCTGGATTTTAATTTTTTATTTGATAGGGGATGAAGTTAGGTATAGGGAATGCTTAAGTAACTCATCCCAAAATACAATTTTCTATCGAGTGGTGTAAAAAAATCTGTAAGTGCCATTTGAAAAAAATGACTTCTTGACCATTTTTGGTTGCGATATTTGAAAATTGTCTGCGCCCATATGGTACAAGATGGAACCACCATTAAGGCATCAGAAGTTAGTCTGGGCTTTGAACTAATCACTTTACAAATTGGTTTTCATAAATTCTGAACCGTCTGCCAGATACGAATTTTTTCGTAAGCTACCACATCGACCCTTTTTTTCACATAAATTTACATAATGTCAAAAATTGTCAAATAAGTTTACATAACAAATGTTATAAAAACTCAGAGTTGGAAGACCAATTAGACCATGTAGAAAAAATGGTACGTTTCCATTTAAAATAAGAAAGTTGATACCGACTTTTTGCACACCCTGTATAGCTAGAGAGCTCAAAATATTTTAGATAGAATGAGCATGACTGATAATGACTGCCTTCCAAGTTTCAAATTTTTAATTCAACTGGAAGTTGAAAAACTTCTAATGGACGGGCTACGTGAATCACCCTGTATAACGAAATGGAAAACTGGGAAAACTTTGGTGGTATTGGCTTTCTATAAGCAGATATTTGAAATAAAATTCTTGAATTTGATCAACTGGGTTGTACTAGAATGATGCGTAAGCTACAAAATTTTGAGTAGCTGAATATCTATAGAAAGATTCTTAGTCCAAGTCACGAAGGCATAAAAATATAAAAAAATGCATACTGCAATCACCCGCAACACAACGTTCTATCGATCGTTTCTCTTGCTTCCTGAGCAAAACAAGCGCGTCCGATTTATTCAGATTTCAGGGGATGTAGCACGCAGTAGACATCAATGGATGGATACACCACGTCTTCTCTGATAACACCCTTGTTGATTTTTTTTAAATGAATTAAAAGAAATGCGTTATCCTAAAGTGCCTTACTTACCTACTAGAAAGTAGAAAGAGACTTTCAGTAATGAATTAATGGTATATACCTAGAATATGAATAATGTGATTAACATTTATAAGCAAAGTTATAATAACAACGCTATAACCACTATAACTTAGTTAGGGTGTAAGTTTTGAAAATTTTTGAAATGCCATCATTGTTCAAGCTCCAAACTTATTTCTAAAAATAATTGTGTAGTAGACAGCCCTGAATTCGAACGAGGTGGAAAAAGACCAAATCTGAAAATAAACAGTAGATTTCGGTCTGGTGCTGCCAAAACTTGATCAAGCATTAAAAGAAAACTAAGACTTATAAAGTGATTTAAGTCCAAAGTCTGCATTAGACATATATCTAACGTAAGGCAAAATTTAAGCCCCAAGTCGTAATTTTACTAATTAGAAAATACGGTTCGCTGCCAACTAAATTAAATGAATCACGTGTACCTACCTATTAAAATTCTCCGAGGAAATGATCGTTCAACTATAAAAACTTGCTAATCACATAATGGAAATTTTCCGGGCAGGCAAGAAAATGAAAGTGGTTCAACTTCTTTTCTTTTTTCACCCAGAGCTGTTCCTTCTAACCGGCAATACCCTTATCACTCGATAAAATGCCTAAATTGTGTTTCATGCTCTGCAGGATTCAATGCGAGAGATGTGATTGCAATACGGAAATAGCTCAGGTTTTGTGCACAAAACTTTATTAGACGTATGCATTTAACACTACAAAAGAGTAAATAAAGTTGCCTGAATAGACGCCCCGGTGCGAATACATCTGCCGATACCGGCGTCTATTCAAAAAAAAGATACTCCATTTTACGCACCCTGCTCCACAGACGCGTATGGAATTACATTATTGTATCATGAAGGCGTAAATTTTTTGTAATCTGTAGTTGTTTAAATTAGTAAGTAGTAATTGACAGGTAAGTGAATAATATACATTGCTGTCAGAGTAAACCATTAGTATTATTGTTAGTACATAATATCTACCATTGTTGTAATACTATAAAAATATTTTATGTATAGTTCGATTTGGAACAAAGTTTACCTCTATGCTGCTTCCAAAAATGCATTTTTGTATCTTATTTGTTAGAATTACCTAAGTTAGGTGCTGAATATCCAATTATTGCTTCTTAGGTAAATGTAAATAACACTTTATTTGGTGAACAATACTAGTTTGTAATTATATCAAGTTAATATACGTTTGAATTGGAAACCCTGCATCAAGTTGTACTGCAAATATTTGAGAGAGGGTTCAAATTTAATGTCTCTCCTCTGTGCTTGTCGAAGTTCCTCTTTCCTTGAAGTTTACAAGTTCGGTTAAATCGAATGGTGCTTGTAGAAATGTTATCTAACGTGATGTTAAAATGCCGATTATTTTCATTTTTCTTCAGAATAGTGGGTTGTGGGATGGTAAAGTAGTTTACCTCTACAATCCAAAAAATTTTATAATTATAACACAAACAATTCGTTGGCTCGAAAACCTTTATATAAAACCAAAAACCAGTAGTCAGTAGTTTAAATTAATTTATTTCATTTGCATAAATGCTGTACATGTGAGAACATGAAATTATGCCCTAAGAATATTTAAGATTAAAGGTCACGGCGTTTCATGGAGCTTCTGGTTCCTGCACTTCCATAAATTAAATTAATTGCTTAAACTTGTAATTGGAAAGAGCAAATAGCAGACAGAAATTGTAACTTCATCGTGTCACTGACGCTGTACAAAACGTATTGAGTTTCTCAGACAGTGAACAGTTTAAAATTGGAATTGTCACATATTATGTTTGCTCTAACTAAACTCCACAATTTTGCGTTTACCCTGAAACAGAAGTAGTTTCCATCTTGAAAGTTTGTTGAGGCATTACGTCACCCGACATCTCCACCCTAACTTTATTAATCCTAGTATTACGTAAGGTGGTCAAATTACTAAACATCACCTTTATGTTGTTAATAAATAAAAAATACTTGCAGCTATGTTTGAGAAAAAAGAAGAAATTTAAACTTGCATAAGAACATTTCTGCAAATAGGTACGTAGGTACTGTTGTAAGAAGTGATTACCAAGTGATCAACTTTTTCTTAAACCTTCATGAAGCCTTGAATATATTACACATTTATTCTAAATAACGATGAATTTCTCCCGGGACTGGTTGGAAAAAAAGGTGAAAACTGGTTCTACCCATCCTGCTACCTTTTCTCTTGTTCCTGGTATATTGAGTTCCTACTGTTCTTTCTCCTTCCTGAGGGTCGCCCTGATGGTCGTTTGGATGTCGGTGTTCCATTTCTGACGATTTCCGCCAACCTATTATCTTTTATCTTAGATTTCTAGACATATGTTCATTCCAGAATCTTCTTCTTCCGCGGATCTATCTTAACACATTTTGAGTTTGGCATTTCTCTTGAATTTTCTTACTTCTCCTCTAATTTTAATGTGTCGCCGGTTATAGCCTTTAGTACTTATCTTATTTATTTCGTGTGTGTGTCTTCCTTTTGGTAATAATAATAATAATTTGTGCTAATCTTACATGGAATAACTTACACTCCTCCAGTCTCACCAAGAGAAATTTTCGTAATTCTAACAACACTTACTTAACAAATGATCCTTCAGAGACTTTTTACTACTACTACTCTACTTGAGGTCTTTTACATGAGATGGTAGCTTATTAAAAATACTGGATCTAGGTAGTTTGTACTCATTCAAGCGTCTCTTGACGCAGAAAGTCTGGTAGCAGTAGGTTTCTGTAACTATAGGCTATAGTGACGTATTTATGATTCCGAGGACTATAATCGGCCAAGTGTTTTCTGACAAACATTACACTTTTCAGTATGAAGATCGGGGATAGAGCAAGGATCCTCTGATACTCAAAGGCTCTACAACAATTGTCCCGGTAACAAATCCTTGCCAAAATACGTACACATTTTCTTTGATAGGCAAACAACTTAGCTGCGTGACCAGAATGCCTCCAAGCCAGAATGGCATAAGAAAAACACTGTGGATGTGCTAACAGTAATTATACCATTACCGCCACATCAATTGACATCAAAGAACGCAGATGCGAGAGTAATAAAAACCCTACCTGTTTTCAAGTTTACTATATACATAATTTATGGCAGCTTCCCAAGTCAAGCCTTAGAAATTTAATGGACTCTTACATGTATATTTATTCGCAATCATACATATAGGTAATATATCCCTTCCTAACCTTTTAAGAAGTGGGGAAGTTAATCATTCCTGACAATCCATTCCTGACCTTACTTTCCTTCTCTAGGTTAGGAATGGGCCCATTTCTAACCTGCTGTGAGTACGAAAATGGCTCGGTAGATGGCGCAGAGTGAAACTTCAGAAAACTAATTTTCGTTTATGTGCCAAAAATGAATGATTGCGAATAAAATAGTATACAAACCTCGGTGAAAATTTCCTTCTGTCTCAAGCATTAGCTCTAGACAAAAATGAAACATTTTCCACCTCGGAGAACAAACAATGGCCTGTATTAGCAACGGTAGTATCAACCGCAAATAAAACAAATTTCATTAGAAGATAACAAAAATAAAAGTGGTCCAAGCACCGATCCCTGTGGCACGGCGCAAGAGATGGCGCCTATAGCAGAATTTTTGCTGCGATCCGATAAACCTACAGCAAATCGGCGTGTCTTTTATTCATACATAAATCAATGACGTGTGTACAACGCCAACATTGGCGACTCCAGTTATAAGTTGAAAATCTAGAGACCTCAGGGTCTTGATCTAAACTGAAAATAAAGACCGTTAAATTTTTAGAATATTGAGAATTACATTAAACGAATCTAGTGATGTCTGGAAGTTTGTCGGCACTAGGTAGAACCACCCTTAGAATATAGTGAATGCTTTGCCTCCATATAATAAAGTTACGTTGTGAACTCAAATTTCTGTTCTACACGGACCTCTGTTCACTCTCTACTTAAATAAAATACTTACGTTTAATACATAATCTGTCATCAAAATTGCAAGGAAAGTTCTACGTTTGAGAACCTTAGAGAACATATATTTGTCGACTACTTGTGAAAGCCATTAAAAAAATTCAATTGTTTATGGAAATAAAACAACACAAACAGCACCGACGTACCTACCTGCAAATATTAATATTTATTACGATAACAGCTTTATCGGGAGAAAGGAGGGTTATAAAGCGCATGGGCTTTCGGTGTTGAACTGGAACACAAATAGGGCAAAAATGGGATGAATAGAGAACGAACAGTTGCAAGCGGTTCTGTGCTTTCGGCGCTTTGCCGTGCTTTTAGTCGGCGCGACAGTACGCGTCAGATCTTCTCTGACGAAATACACGTAGACTGCACCCTGAAAGCGCTTTATCCGATACGTCGCAGTTTGGTAGTGTTTTTATTTTAGAAATTTTTTGTTGAATGTGAATTTTTTTTAATGAAAGAAGAAAGGTAAGTTCTTAATTATTACGCTTTCTATAAATTAATTTTCAAAATCAAAAAAATGTATCTACTGCGATATTTTGTATAATTTTGATGTACCTACTGGCTGTCCCAAAAATTAGATTCACCCCCAGGCATATTTTTATTAATAATGCAAAAATGTAAAGGCACGATGCATTTTTGATGACAATTTTTTTCTTGTTATACAAAGTTAACAACATTAACAAATATAAACAAAAAATTGATTGTCGGATTAATAATAAAAAAAATTGACTGAATTTTATTTTGTAACTTAAATGTCAACGTTATAAGTTTCTGGCAGTCCATAAAATAATTATCTCAGAGTAAGGACCAGCGAACCCATCACCATATTTATCATTTATCCAAGTGATATCTTCTTACAGGCTACCATGTGTTGCATTTGTATTCAGAGTTTCTAGCTTTAAAATTAATGTTCACTTTGGGAGTAAAGCTAAGTGTTGGGACACCCCACCCCACTTTTTAAAAAAAATTTCATACCCCAAAGTGATAAGTATCGAATAATAGCTTGTTTTACTTAATGCATCGGTGAATTAAAAATAAATTATTACAGCCCTTAAAAGTATAGGTATATTATAAATTTACCGGTCGCAAAAATTGTCGTCCATTAACATAACATGCAGATCAAACTTAATAAATTATTAACGACGGGTCTAACACTTCTAACACCAATTTCCCTGATATTAACTTGCAAATCAAGAAACACCTTGGGGACCCTTACGTGCTTGCATCGTACCTAAGTTTATCTAATATCCGTTTCCATATCGGTGGACTAATCTATCTAATTATAAAGACTACCTCATACTAAAGACATTAAATTTAATCAATATGGTTAAGGGAAGTATACTAATTACTTATTATATTAAAACTGTGCAAATTTTACAATTATTCCGCTAGTTACAAAACTATTTTGTCGATTTAGTTTTTAAGGGTATAAATAATAGTAAGTGAAAAGTGAACAGTGAAGTCATAAATTTCTTTAGTAATGCAACACAGGTAACTCGATGTAATAAATTTTTAAGTTGATCGGACGATCGGTTTTCCAAGTTTATGTTGTATTTTATGACGAAGAAAGTATGTGATTTTATGGAAGTTTTATTATTGGAAAGATATCCAATTTCTACGATGTGATGGAGATAATCCGCGTTTATAGGTAATTTTGATGTTTATTTTACACCCCAAACCAGCATTCCTAATAAGTTACTTACATAATTAATTTAAACATGCAAATAAGGCCACCTTAGCTCGTGGATTAATTAAATATTGAAATAGTTATTCCTGATGTTATCTCTAAAATTGTTGTCCATTCCGGATCCAAACAACAAATACCATACTAGAAATACCTAGGCTTGCACCCTGTTTCTGAAAATATTCACAGAAAGCATTCTAAAGCACAAGCAACGAAACATCTCTTCATAAGAGTTTTAACAACTTCAACAAAACTAATTTACAAGCTTATATACAGGGTGATTCATAGTGAGTGGTACATTAAAAGTATCTCGAGAAGGAAAAAAGTTACTGACCTGAAAGTTTTGTCATAGTCCTGGCGAGGTAGGATCTATTCACTGAAAATATTTTCAAAATGGTGGCACTTCCGATAATACCGGAAGTTGACGTCAACTTTGTTATTTTAAATAGAATACCTCAATTTTTTACTTTTTTTGAATTTTATGAACAATGGAGTACTAGCCTCATGTTTGGGAAATATAATATTTAAAAAATGTAGGCGATTTCATTAAACCAGTATTTTTTATTTGGTTCTAGGGTCAATATTACGCCCAGAATTAATTTTTTAATTTTTGGAGTGGGAGATTTGTGACGTAGCCGGCTCCTGTACGGCGTAGTTCTAAAAGAAATCGTATGATGGCGCTTTACTCAGATTGCTTGCGTTCTATATAAATCGAATGCCAATCCGCTGTACACATGTCGCGCACTCTGTTAACAGCGCAGCATAGTAGCCAAAAACAAGAAACTATTCAATACCTATAGATGTGAGTCTTGAATACGGGGGACCAATGCGTCATCAAAAACAAAAATTGCAAATACACTGCTCAAAAGAATTAGGGAAACACTTTTTGTTGGCGGCATTACTTTTAAAATAGTAGCGTCATTAAGATGGGGTTTCGAAATTCTGTAAGATACATATCTTTTCGTGAGAAAGTGACTTTAGTAACCTTCAACCAATTCTTTATTCTAAAGACTTGAACAAAAAATGAAAAAAACTACAAAAATCAGAGTAAATGTGATGTAACTTTTTATTGATTAAATTAACAAGTGTCTATTGTCTTAGTGAAAACTAACACTAAATGTCATTTAACCAGTTATCAGAATCAAAATGAGGTATCTCAGTGAGGTAGAAGTTGCATGTGCTGTTGCTCTACGTGAAAATGGGACTTCGATTCGGAAAGTTGCAGAAGATGTTGGTAAGAGCCTATCCATCATCCAGCGTTTGTGAAATTGCTATAGAGCATCTGGTCTTTATTAAAAACGCCACGGACAAGGTTGTGTGAGAAAAACTACTTCAAATCAAGACCGATTTTTAGTCCTTTCTTTCATGCGTAATCGCATCTCAACAGCAAAAGATAACAAAAATTTACTCAGGATGACTCACGGACTGGAAGTTTCAGGTCAAACCATAAGAAACCGATTTAGAGAAGCCAGTCTTCTGGACGTCAGGTCCAGAAGACCCGTGCAAAAAGCAATCTTGACCCGGCGGCACAAAAGATACCGTTTAAATTTTGTGCGTGAACACGTTAATTTTCAACTTTGACATCGCAGACCTATACTCTTTACTGATGAGTCAAGGTTCCGTCTCACACGTTGTGAAGGTTGAGTACGTGAGTACAGACGTCCAGGCAAACTCTATTCTCAGTCTGCGATATGCAAAGTTCAAAAATTTGGGGTAGGTTCTGTTATGGTTTGAAGGGGAATCAGTCTTAACGGAAGAGCTGATCTTGTGGTAATCCGCGGAAATCTAAATGCTCAGAATTGCATCGATATAGTGCTAGGAGGTCATGTTGTGCCTGCTGCATATGGTTTGGTTCCAAATTTCGTTTTAATGCAGGATAATGCGAGACTTTATACTGCACGCATTATTATGGACTTCTTTAAGACCTGCATATTGAAACCATGGCATGACCAGCAATGAGTCCTGACCTAAAGCTAATAGAGCCAGTATGGAATAAGCTAGAAAGAACCATTTGCAGGCGTCTCAATGCACCTCCAACTCTTCAGCAGCTAGAAGAAGCAACAATCAAAGAATAGGAGAAAATTCCTCAAGAAGATTTAAAAAGAATAATCAGGGGTATGTCTCGTAGATGCCAGGCGATTATTGTTGCTGGTGGAGGACACACATGTTATTGATTTTAAAATGGGGGCTAATAGAGCATTGTTCTATGTGTGAAATCTTAGCAGATTCATTTTAATTCTTGTTGCTTTTTCCGTTTTTAATTTAAGTCTTTAGAGTAACAGATTTGTTGAATGTTGCTGAAGCCACTTTCTCATGAAGAAATGCGTATCTTTCAGAATTTCGAAAGTTTACTTTAATGGCGTTCCTATTTTAAAATTTATGGGATCAACAAGAAGTGTTCCCCTAATTCTTTTGAGCAGTGTATTTACGAAAATATGAAATAAAAAAATGGAAAAAAATTGACTAAATTTTATCTTTTAGTCATTTAGAGAATAAAAAGTGCAATATTTTTTTTAGGCAAGTAAGTACCTCATTTAAAACTAAACTACCATTATGGTAGTTGTAGTTAAATTATTATTATTTTTTACTTCTGGTTTTTATGTAAGTATTAGAGATAAAACTTTCCAAAAAGCGTAGCAAATATAAGAATTTCGAAATGCCTTCTAAAACTGTATTGAAACAATATTAGGTTTCTGTTGATTATTCTGAAAAGGTGTGTATTCTCAGAACAAACCCTAGCCCATGTTTATTGATTTATCGATGTGCATGTGCCAGAATTGGTTGCAGCTTGGCGTCTTTGCAAAATTGCGAAATAGACAGAGGTCGCTCAGAATTAATGCCACCAAAAAAGAATTAAAACACGATTGAACGGCCAGCATTAAGTTATATCTGATGACCCTAATATGTTTTTAATAATGATCGACTCTGAAAAATAAGAAACTGACTACAGTTTTCATGATAATTTTTGGCTGGGGTTCAAATCTGATAATAGACAGCAATAATAATACACGGCGTAATCTGCAGTCTATGCGGGATTTAAGTTAAATAGTCTTAGATTTTGGCTGTTCAACTTAATATGTCAAAACGAATTTTATTGGTAAACGTCTTAACAAATATAAATTTGACGATGCATTTCCCAACATTAGAGCCACTCTAGTCAGTCTAATCAAACCCAGAAGTCAGACCGTAGTGACAAATCGTCTAGTAGTTAACCGCAATGTATTGCATTTCGGACTGACAACGGTGCTCCAAGGTGATTAGTTAATTGGCCCTTAATCTGTCAAGCCAGAATGACACCTGCAACCCAGCGAAAACCCAACGGGGGAAGTATTAATTGAACGTCACTGACTCAGCGATGTGAAAGGGGCAAATTTATTGAAGAAGGCGCAGCTATTGGAGCCAATGAATCGGGGGCTTAAGTCATTGACATATTTGCTATTGCGGAATTTAGATTAAAAATTCATTCTGTACAATAAAACAAGGAGGAGTAATGTGTTTTCTTTGTTAATCGCCCAACAGTTGCAAAAGAATGCTTCCAGATGGCCAGTTTCAAGACAGCATCGCGTGTCTAAATATTAACGGATGGTAAATAGATTGGTATTAATTTTAGTAGTTTTTTACCAACAATTTTGAAATTCAAATATTAGATAATCAAATAGATGCAAAGTTGCGTTCAGTGAAGATGGATCCGTGGTGAATAAACAACTCAATTGTTACACTTAGAACGCTTCAAATCTCCCAATAACTTGTCATAACATACAAGTATGCATATTGAGTTGCTTATTCGCCGGAGCTGTTTATTTTGCAGTAAATATAAATGTGCTTTCTAGTTGACCTAATGCTATTTACCTAACAATGCTAGGTAGGCGTAAATTTAAAATTGACAAGGATTGTAAAAATGTTTAATATTCTGCAAATATTAGCTCCGTTCCTCTTATCTGTCACTGATCTAAAAGCGAATCCTTGTAAAAGTTTATTTTAGTTTGTCTTCTGGTCCAAATTGAAAAAACTTTTTTATCCCCAGATCTGGCGCTATACTTTTTCGGCTTAAACAAATTTGAAAGTTTTTACCACATTTTGTATCACCCTCGGTGATTTTAAGTCGATTTCGGAATTATTATAAAAATTATATGTAATAATGTGAATTGTTCTTTTAATGAATACCTACAATAAGCAGTACCGGTAAAGGGCAGATGACAAACTATGCTCAATATTATAATTCTGCAAAATTAGGTTTTTCCTTGTGTTTTAGGCCAATTTATTGAACAGATCGAAAAAACTAAAAGTATATACAGGGTGTTTCCTAAAAAAACGCCCCAAGCTGTAACTTCGTTATTTATTATCCAATTTGAGTAAACAAAAAACTTTAGGAAATTACTATTTAGCCACTACAAAGTGGCCCTTAATGTAGATTATTAATTCACTTCGGCAGTGTTAAGTTTATCGGCAGACAAAGTAAAGAAAAAACCTTCCAAAATTATTGTAAACTTTGCAAAAAGTTTATGCTTTTGGGACAATAATTAGAAGCAGAATTTAAACAAAAGACCTCATTGGTAGCACTTGAGAAAGGTTAGAAAGCCAAACGACCTCTCAAAAATCTACAATCTACGCACCTTCAAGATGGTGCGGTGTTCTTGAGACACACCGTATACTGTACATATTATAGGGTCGTATTTAACAGTCTACCAAATTTACCCAATATTTTCATACAAAAAAAAAATACTTTTATTTTCCAAAAATACTAAATGCTCACCAAAATTAAGGAAATACATAATCTTTAAGCGACAACCAAATATTGATATAATGCTGGTCTCTTATAAATTTTGTTCGCCAAAATAACTTTTGTTGACCATAAATACTAAATGTTCATCAAATTTTATTCCGTATTTAATTCTAACATAATATCTAGATATTTAATTTTCGACAGTGTCTTATATTATTTAGCAGTTAACAATACTATTTGTTGATCAAAACTACACAAGCAATAAAATGTTGTGCAAATGGTAAATAATTTTATGCAAAATTATAGATGTAGATGTGCTAGGGCAAGGAAAATAAGAGTAAAAATAGAAGTGGTTTGCACAAAAAAAGATATTGATTTCCGTAATATATAAATGCTTTGCTGTAAATGGCTTGCATTATGTAAAACGTAAAACTTCTTTTAGTGGTAATTTTTAATTGTGCTTTAAAAAAAAATTACAGGCCCTTAAACTGACCTTGTACAAAACTTTTTTCGCGTGCCTCTTGTCTGGAAGCGCAAGCGGCAAGGAGAGATGCGCAAGCATATTTCATTTTTGGAGTAATAGAATAATTATTTGACGCACAAATAGTTTTTTTGAGAAACACTAAATATAAATGGATAGCGCGAATATTTATTATGTACAGCACGGACGGGTAACTTAAGCGGTCTAAATTTGGTAAACATTTAGTAAAATTGATAGACATATAGAATTTAAAATGTAAGCAATGGTAAAACAATACGCAGCATAGTTATTTTAGTGGTGATGTTTTCATTTTCTGATGTAGGTATAATAATTTGGGTTTCATTTAGATTTTTTTGATGTTCATTAAATTTTCTGGTGGACAGTGCAAGAGATGTATGGTTTTATTTGGTGTACATTATATTTGTTCTCCATATTATACGATCTGCAATTATTGTAAATCAATTTCAGAATCATCTTTAACATCTATCTAAATAGTCTGAACATTATGTAATTCTCATTTATTTAGAAATAGCTTAACATACGAAGCGTTGTAATTCGCCCGGCGCATCCGCCATTTTTACACATAAATTACGCAGTGACGTAGTACGTAGAAGAAAACCGGTAACGTAAACGTGAAGTCATGATATTAATAAGTTTACTTACTTTAAGGGAAGATCTCAATTTAAATGTTTATAATATATTGATTCACAGTATAATTTTCTTCATTCAGCATTATTAGAAGACTTAAATAATATAAATTAATAATACTTTACTTTAGTTTACTATCTCTTTACGCAACAACTTAGGACATTTTTATTAAATTATTTATTAATTAATAGTTTGTAAAGTAACAATGGTGCTCCTATATTGATAGTAGTCTTTAACAACAATTGTTTTACTTAAAAATAATAATGAAAGCTAACCTCACCAGACAACTGTGACATACCTCAAGTTGATACGTCTCCCTTCGCAACCGATCCAGCAAGACGTGCGGCAGCTACGCTGTATACTGGCGATTTACAAATATTATAGAATTGTAGATCACATCTACATCGCTTAGTTAAAATAGCAACAATAAAGCTCAATTTTGGTTCAATCTTGTTGTTGGTTCCTCTACGCCTTCGTATTTTATAACTTATTTACGTCAATCTCTCGTTCTATATCTCCAGCATATAGGCAAGTACCTACTCACTACCTACATTAAATTGGTAAGCATGACAAAGAGAGACATAAAGAGAATGTTTTGATGACTTTTACATCCAAATGCTGATGGTGCGCTATCATCATAAAACGTCGATTGTTTTCCACCATATTCAAATTCGAAGTTCACCGCATTACCCCGAGGCATCTGAGCCGTTGTATTGTAACTCTCGATAATTCGCGGAAAAGTTCCGAGTTCACGAAAACTGTTTACAAATATTTTGAGGAAAACGTTGGTCTGATAAATGCGATAAATAGTAAGGCTTTACGCTCTAGTGGACCGAAAACCGAAGCTTACATCATATTTCAGTTGGCAGACTCGTTCGAACCCTCTGTCTTTTAAAAAATTTCGATCGCCATCAATTTAGAGTCGCAATTCTAGAGATTAATAGTGAAAGAATTCCCTGGAAGATTTACAAACCAGTGACGTACAAATCCTATTACCTAAAAAATTTTCGACAGTAACGACAAAGTTCGGGGGCGTCGTGATTGATTTCTTAAGCACAAAAGGCGTTCGCAACATGAACGGCTGTAATGAAATCCGGCAGTTTGGCCGTTTCGATAAATTATACTAGATCGTTATGCAACGCTATATATTTTTGCAGGGGATTTACTACCGCGCTGCTCTCGGATGAGCTGCATTTTATGATTAATGATGTGTCGTAAAACTATACGAACCGTGGTATCGGCATTAGGGATGTATGTTTTATATGAGAGAACACGAATCAAACAAACCCCAAAATTTCCGCCATAATTAATCACATTGTAACGGGATACCCTTAATAGCAATTTAAGTGCAGAGAAATTAGAGCTACCCCTCAAAAACGATATTTACAAGTTATCACAAATCACATCTTTTTGGACAAGGATCTCAGTCCTAAAATTAATATAGAATGCGTACTATACCTAAGGAACTTCGACTGATATTAATAATTTATTATATACTTCAATGCATTTTACCGACGTTCTACAATCACAAATGATACAACAAAGACGTTCCCTATTTTTATATTTTGCAAAAATAATGGCAGATCCTAGGTATATCCGAGAGCTGCCAAATGCTTCAACCTACCCCTGGATATTACAGTTCATGCTTGTAATCCGAGCTACAGCTAAAAATTTATGCATTAATCAGTAAATTCCAGTATCAATGGCAATATGTCGGTGGAAAATTCAACTTCTCCTCTACCTAAATGATTTAATGATTAATATAATTAGAGATTCCCATTATTTCTCGTCAAAGCTCATTTTAGTAGCTGATCAATCAGACATGATTATCTTCTCACAGCTTGGACAAGTGCAACTTCAAATTGTTGTTTGTACTCAGAAGAGAAATCTATTTTGATTCAAAAAGAAAATTAATGCATATCAATAAAATAGAATGAAAATCTGGGAGGTTTCCCGGAATATTAAATTATTTATTAGGGAGTCTTTGTTGGAAAATTATAACACAGAGATTGTATTCAGATCGATCGATGACCGGAACCAAATACATCCTGATGTGGATGTTAGCCAATTTACATTACCTATCTAAACTTTACGTACTTACCTACTGTTATAATAAAGCTATTATTGATAACAACCTTTACATTTTGGCGTGGGTGATGTGTTTATAATAAACCAATCATTAACGTTGATAGAACCCTCGACACTTCAAAGAGCTGACACTGCCTGTGTTATTGTATTACAACCCATGAATAGTTTGTCAATAATTTAGTTAGGTTGTTTGTATTGAAGACTCTTGACTTTCGAATTGAAGACACGACCGAGTTTGAATTGTAGACGAGATGACAGCAGCATCTCCATTGATATCATAAAATTATTACAGGCGTTGAATATTTTCCGTGATAAAGAAATATTTCGCAGACGTTGATATATTACTTTCTATATTAAAAAGAGGGCTTTACGGAATGAAAATGCCACCGTTAAAGTTAATTTTCCAATTCTTAAGGCAAAATGACTGGCTTTAAAAACAAACTTGTGTATGATAAGAAGTAGGGGCGCCACTGGGATATTTCCGCTATTGTGGCTCAAAATTTAAGTATAAAAAGTGGAAACTGTGGTGTGCCAAAAATGTTATGAATGTGTCGGTGGATTTTATGCATGAAAGCTCTCGAATGATGAATGGACCCGCGAGATTCCACAATGCCGGCTGCACCTACAATAACTTCAAATACCTTTTTGACGAGAGCCGCTTCCTAAATCTTAAATATTAAGAAACTTTAAGGTGGAATGGACAATTTTCGGAGACAAAAAGCTTTCTATAATGAAAATATTTTATTTCTGATAATTAAAAAATGTTTAATCAAGTTATGATGATAATCTCGATTATATTTATTTAATCAGTCCTAACTGCTAATCCTGCGACCGAATATATATGGAATTATTTTTTTAAAAAGCTTTGATGTGTAACTGAAGTGGATAAAATCGATACGTTATAATGTTGGTGGTCCTTTATACGTGACAATAATTGTTGAGTTGGAGGTTTCTGTACTTAATGATGAAAAAAGACCTAAAAGGCTAATTTGTGTGTCTATCTCGTATGTAGATGTTTGTGCCCTCCGAGGACGACAGGTTTAAAAAGTCGCCCGAGGGATATAAACATCAAGTAATGCCCGTGGTGCGTAAAAAATTTTATGTTTTACTAATCTGTTTCGTAAAATGACGTATTTTTTTATTTTTGTAAACAAAATGGTTTACTGTCAAAATGATTGACGTCTATTAAAAATCCTCAAGAAATTCTGGAAAAAGCTCGTTGTTATGCAAATTTCATTGTTATGTATTTTACTTTATGACCAATGGTCATCATGATCACCTTAATGTATCTCGTATCCAAGCCATTAATAAATAAAAATAAACTATAATCCGGCCGCCCTACAGATAGAGTCGTAAAAAAAATTAAATTTGTAAAAATACATATAAATTTTAAAATATTTAGATTTTAATTGCGAAAATTACTAAAAATGTCCAGTTTTTAGTAATTTGTCTTAATTAAAATGCAAATATTTTGGAACTTAGCTATATTTTTACGAATTTAATTTTTTATTATTCTATCTGTTGGGAGACCGGACTATAGTAAAACATAAAATGTTTTATGTTTATCTAACGTACAACTGAATCAAATTGCGCGTTAGTTGCAAAAGTTAGGTGGCGTATGCCAAAGAACAAGCGTTAAAATGGCCGTTTAAAAGACTTAAAACGAGGTAATTTTGCGGTAAATTTGTTTGTTCAAATTGGCTTTCCTAGATGTGATGAAGAAAAAGTAAATATACTACAAGAAAGAAATGATGGGGAAAGTATTTCAGACAGATAGTTTCCTTCAATATTATCTTTATAATTACCGCATACAAAATTGCTAAAAACGACCAAATTTTTATTATAATACCGCCAGGTATATGTTCCTGTTGTTAAAAATTTGAAATTTGTAGTTGAAGTATCGCTAATTGTGTTTTTAAGAAGTTTTGACAAATTTATGACACGAGTGCTTTATTGAAGCAGTCACATTTCATGACAATGACGCTTAAACGGTTCGGTTATTTATGACTTAATAGCGGTACCTACTTTGCAGTACAGGGACCATCATAAAATCTAATGTGGTTAACCGCAAATGGACAAGATAAAAGGCCACAAAGCTGTCAATCAAAAATCCCTTCAGAGCTAAAATTGAAAAATCCATGTAATTCAATGACGGTTTGATATAAAAATATTTCAATTACTCGTTATCAATCTTGGAGGTCGGGATCATGAGCTTGAAGAAAATCAAAGAGATGAAGTAAATGTTTCGATATGATATGCATTAATTATAGTTTATTTTTGCCAAATTTCTATCTATTCTCACCGATATTCGATAAACGTTAAGTTTTGTGTTTCCATGAATCACGGTAAATAAATGTTCTGAAGTTAACGTTGCTTTTGCGTAGCTAATGCACATACAGTGTTTATCTTATATCTATAATGATAGTAATTTAGAAAAATGACACGCAGCAGCGTAGATTACCACTTTCGACTTCCACTGTTAGGCCGGATAATAACTTCTTCCAGCTTAAAGGTTCATTTTATACGTTCTAGTCATTTAGTACATTAAGACCCACTCATAAGGACAAAGGGTGACTGAAAGTCTAGTACTTTAGTTTGTTAGATAAAATTGAAAAATCTCGGAAATTTACGTTCTTTCGATAAACTTCACATCGACGATTACAATTAAGTGAAATTTGGCGTGCGTATTTAAGTGTTCAGAATATGACTAGAATCTTTGCAAGTAGTCGTAATTGCAAAACAAAAATACGATTAGATCTTTCCAGACAGTTTGGAACTGTTTGCAATGGCACATAAGACTTCTATGTGATGCACCTAGTTCAAAACTAACAATGGGGTACTTGCCTAAAAAAAATATTGCACTTTTTATTCTCTAGATGCATGCAAATAACTAAAAGAGGCTTAAATATTTTTTTTCCATTTTTTTATTTTATATTTTCGTAAATATTTGCAATTTTTGTTTTTGATGACGCATTGGCCCCCCGTATCCACGACGGACCTAAGAGCCAAAGAAAAAAATTCGGGTCAAAGAAAATCGCCTACATTTTCTAAATATGTATTATATTTTTGAAACATGGTAGAAAATCCAAATAAACGTCATATAAAAATTTATAAAGAGTTGCTATTTTTTATTAAATATAGACTGTGCTTGACTCTCTTTCCAGGTAGCCATATTATTATAGGAACTATTTTAGGATGCCACTTAGTTTACAACTTATAATTTTTTTTTATTCACACAGACTTCTAAATAGTTTATAAATACTTCAATATTTTTTTATTACTTAAATAAAATTTCAATTTTTTTTAACAAACTTTATTATCTTATTTTTAACAACCCTAATTAGTTATTAATTTTACGTTAAATCATGGCCCTCCTTGTAAGAATCCCCACGCAAATTTTTATTTTTATGCATATTAATCTAAGAAATATTATTCGATTTAATATAATTTTCCGCACTATTTTCCTATGGTCTAGCAATTGTGGGGTACTCGGTACCTACGTTAGTAACCAAAAAAATTTTCTTAATAGATAGAAAGCAAATAATGGTTTCTAACTTCAGTTCATTTTCTTGCCATTACAGTCATGATGGCTTGTGATTACAAGCGAATAGTAGCCACTATAAACCCGGAAAAATACTTAATTAAATTGTAATGTTTGAATGGAACCGCTCGATATGTTCCTGCTGCCTGCATTCAACTGCTGAGTGAAATAATAAATTTGGAAACAGTTCGCTCGGACTCGGTTGGTGCCCCCCGCATAAGAGCGAATATCAGCAGAAAAAAAAACAAATATAAAGTAGTCGATATCCCTACTTTCTTCCGCTACTTCATTTCTCATCTTGTGTAATATAAATGCATAATGTTCGCTTTTATCCCAAGAAAGGTATATTGCAGCTACCTTTTATTCGAGATCAGCACAAGAATAGGGAGCCACCATCATCGTTTTCCCGAAAGGTGGAGTGTAATAAGACGGAATATTGAATTATGCATAAATTACAAATTACACGAAGGCGAGATTCCGTTTTAAGGTTGGATTCACAAAGTCTGAACAGTTTTTCCCCATTACTTACAACCGGTTTAACCCAACTTTTTTCTAAATGTTGAAAACGTATAAGCGCTACAATGCTAAAGCTTAATGATCTTTATCTCAATACAAAAGCTTTTCTGTCTTCTCTCTGAATTAAAATTTATTCTAATTTTTAGTATAATCAATAAAAATTTGTTAACGGTAATCTGAGTTTTAATTAAAATCTTTACATTTTTTCTTTCTAGCATAAAAATTCTTTCGTTTTGACTCTATGAACCATAAAGGTATATAGTAAATAATTTCATCTGTTTAGGCCAGCCTGGTAATTCACTACCCTAACCATACCTGCTGCTTTCAACTATCTTTATCTTTACGCAACATTTGTCAAAATTATGTAGGATTATCTGTTAATAGCTTTTACAGCATTTTGCCTTAAATTATTAGTACTAATATACAGGGTGGGGCAATAGTGCGTCCGACTTCAATAGCTCAAGTCCTCGGCTGTTCTCCCTGACAACCTAGACGCTGGGTTATCGGCCCGTAACTACTACCACCAATCGATACTTACCACTATATGACCCAAGCAGACCAAGCATGAGTGAATCCCACTTCTGAAATTAATAACAACCTTTGAACCAGAGAAAAATGTGAATCACCGGCGGGGTGCAAACTTACAGCCCGTCCGCCCTCCGCTCTCGAATTTAACCAATATCAAAAGGTGCAAGTACGAGGTAGCACTGGGTATCCAGAAATTATTGTTAATTAATTAATAATAATTTCTCGACTAAATTACAGCATTAGTTTAGGTCATGAATACTGGCTGGTATGTATGAGACGCCGATTGTGCCATAAATATAAATTCATTATTATGTAAATTATATACATATATAAAATATAATGCATACATAGCGGACGTTTACTAAAGAAGTAACACGGTTTCAGGAAAAATGTGTTATATTTTATGTAAAACGATAATTCTTTATTTAACAGTTTGGACGAAAACGACAGATTAGGTAACCTCTCTGGACGTTGCCAATATTTTACCAGCTAAGTGAGTGCGATTTCAGTAATTATATTAATTTTTGTTAATGAACTGAGCATCTGCTGTAAGAACTAATTAGGTCAGTGTTCACTGAGTAGGAACCAGAAGTCTGCTGCAACAAACTTGCGAAAATATTATTCTAATTTGCCGTTCATTTTGATTGTAACTGACAGTTTAGCTAATTAACTGCGGCGGCACGTGGTCAATTAAACAGAGTAGACGACCAAAAAAAGCGATGCTTTTACATCACTTATTCACTTATTATTTATTATTTTTATTATTTTATTATTTTACATTAACTACTCTGAACACCAAAGTTACAATTTAGCATTTAGTCATAAAAAAATTTGTTTATCCACAATCACCTTATAATTGGAGTTTTATCCACACTTATGAAGCGTATAAAGTACAACTTTATCCACTAGTAGAATAATGAAATTACTTTATTCAACTAGTGGAATAATGAAAAATACAATTTTAAATTAGCTATTTATGCAGTAAGTTGCAAAATGAAAGTGTTTTCGCACCAAGACGTGAATATTACCAAGCGAAGCTAGTTTGGTAACACGTCGCGTGCGAAAAACACAAATTTTGCAACGTACTACATACAAGATTTTTTATACAATCGTCGCCAGAATTGTTAAAAATGTAAAAAGAAAAAAGAAAATTGCACATACTTACTGCATAATCTAGTTGCACATTTTTTCGTTTCCTAGGAAATGCGACATAACAAAATCAACATTTCATTGATAATTGAGGTGTTTGTCAGTTAATTTTACATTTTGTATCTAGTGCGAAAAAGTGACAGTATAGTGAAAAAAAACACGTCATTTCAACATGAAAATGACATTCGAAATAGTACCATTTCGATACGGTTGTATAAAATAGCTATTTATGTAGTAAGTTTCAAAATAAAAGTGTTTTTCGCACCAAGACGTGAATATTACCAAACGAGCGAAGCGAGTTTGGTAACACGTCGCGTGCGAAAAACACGAATTTTGCAACGTACTACATACAAGATTTTTTATACAATCGTGGCCAGAATTGTTAAAAATGTAAAAAGAAAGAATAAAATTGCACATTCTTACTGCATAATCTAGTTGCACAATTTTTCGTTTCCAAGGAAATGCGACATAACAGAATCAACATTTCATTGATAATTGAGGTGTTTGTCAGTTAATTTTACATTTTGTATCTAGTGCGAAAAAGTGACAGTATAGTGAAAAAAAACACGTCATTTCAACATGAAAATGACATTCGAAATAGTACATTTCGATACGATTGTATAAAAAGACCTTTATAGCAGCCTTCAGCATCGAGTACTTCGACCACATGGATGAAATTGCGTAATTCTTCTTCAAATTTAAGAAATATGACAACAGAACTTCCTCGTTTATTGTTATTACCCCCCGTGTTTCTTTCCATTGATTAAATTCAGAAAATACCTTTTCATAATGTTCCTTGGACTTCGTAGGCAATAATTGGTGAGTTGCTTCCTTAACTTCTTTAAGGATTATCTCAGGAACAAAATAACTTTCTTGCATTTTTCACCAACTTCACAAATTTTTACAAATGGAGCCGACAAACAATCGAAAATAAATAGCAACCATTCAACACCTCCCAATTTTTTTATAAATTAATTTCCATGATTTTTGAGGTGACAGCTGCTGTCAGAGCAAAATGTCAAATCATTTTTTGATGAAATTTCAGCAATTCTGATTCAAAATGAACGTTGTATTGCATTCGTGTTTCAGTCGCGTTTTATCCACTTGAGAAAATTAAACGCTCGAGCTATCGCTCTCGCGATATTCTTTTTACAAATTAATCTGAAAATGTTTATAGGCACACTTTCTTATATAAATCAATATTTCTGTGAAAATTCCAGACGCTAATGCTTTTACTTCAAGAAATTCAAATTAACAAAACCAACTTCTTTCATGTTACATTACTTTTTAAATGTTAAGTAGAAACGGATTTTAACATTCACTTCTTACACTTCTTTATGATATTAATATTTGCAGCTTATTCTCAATTTCAAAAGGGGATAATATAACAGATTTTAATTAATTAAATTACTGAATACCTGCAGTTTGCTGTGATTTGAACACAATTAAATATATTTTGACTAAAATACCAGTAGAAATTTTATTCATTCTAACAATTTATACGTTTTCGGAAAGATTTTAAAAGATATTTACGTATGGTCTACAAACTTTTTACAATTTTTATTAACTATAACAGTTGTCAAATTAAATATTGTTCATGGCAATTGTACGAAAGCGTCTAGGGGTCACCAAATTAAAATAAAATTATTTTTTCCAATATATTGGAAAAAAAATCCAATATATTAAAAATAAATTCAATATATTGGAAAAAAATCCAATATATTGGATCCGGGTCCAGATTCGCCCCTGTCATGTAATCGCGATAAAGTCCACTGGTAGGAGAAAAATAAAAGTGAAGGAAGGGGTCGTCAATTTTTTTACCACTTAGGATTATCAATCAGGGGTCGCAGGCCGAGTTTCAGCTTTCTGCGATCACTCCTACCCTCGAGACGCCATTGGAAAAAAATCCAATATATTGGATTTTTTTCTAATATATTGGATTTTTTTCCAATATATTGGATTTTTTTCCAATATATTGAATTTATTTTCAATATATTGGATTTTTTTTCCAATATATTGGAAAAAATAATTTTATTTTAATTTGGTGACCCCTAGACGCTTTCGTACAATTGCCCTTTATAAACTTTTTAAAAGATTATTACACTTTTTGTAAGCTCGGTAATAAAATAAGATGAAAAATTCTAAAGACTTTTTAAATTATACTTTTAGTAAAAAAGTAATATTTCTTGACCTTATCATAGAAAATTAACCGCATTGTCGGTTATTTTACCAATGACGCACACAGAATGCATATTAATGCCATATTTTAATTAGTGGCATTAGAGTTGCTGCGAAAATACCTAACGAATTTAATAGAAAATTGCGTGCAATTGCAGGCACTTGTTAAGCACAATTTGACAGTTTGCGAAACACGTACAGCAACTATGCTCCAACAAAGAACCTCACATGAATTCGTGAGTCCAAAAAGTTAAACTATTCTCTGCAGTTTGCAACGACTTATTATTCAAAATGTGCTACTACTATTGATCCTAGTCCTTGGAATAAGGGGGCTTGGATTTAGAACTAGAACCCAGGCCTCGCAAGTTCTAGTTACGCCACTGTATAGAGATATCGACGATTTGACTGCAGCGCCAAAACAACTGAACTAACAAATCCTTGTATTGTAACCTAATTTTTTACTTTAAAATTGTAGTCAAGTGGGAACAAATTTTAAAACAATTTAGGATAAGAAACGACCCTAAAATGCCATCAGCTGAGTTTTAACACTGCACTAAAATCACTTTTCTTTATTTCCAAGCTTCTTAACCTCAAATTTTCAACAAACAAAAAAACTTTAAAACCTTATAACCGACATTATTTAAAAATTCGTACCTAATTAATACAGAACATACAAATAGGACAGCCATAAACTAACAACAACATTACTGTTGTTGAGTTGCAAAAGTTGTTAAATTAATACTTACCTACGCTTGCTGACAAAATCAAGTAGCCGGCCACACCTCAAAACAAAAGACAATCGAAATGTTCAATTTCAAAGCGTGATAAAAAGGCCCGGATTTCGCGAAACCGACACGGATTTCACTCACGAACATTTTCCTTCTTCACTACGAGGTTTAAATCGCGATTACCCCATCACTTTAGTTCGATTTGCGGGAAGTTTCGAATTTTAAACCAGGAACGATCTGCACCCTTGCGCGTTGAAACTAGTACTAATGACCAGAATAGCCAACCATGCGACACGAAAAATTCCAAATGCTGAACAAAAGTTTTGTTAATAATTAATATTATTAACAATTTTAGGTAAAATTGCAGCTGCTAAGTGTATAATTAGTAACCTGATTTAGCTACAAATTGATGATTGCTAGAAATAATGGTCAGAATTAATGCTAAATGTTTGGTGATTTCTACCGCGCTACGTTGGTGCTACTTTTAAATTAAAATTTTAATAAAAGTAGTTTTAAGCATTAATAGTTTTGCCAGACAACAAAAGGGCAGTTTTTCATATAACCCGCAATTAATTTTTGATTATTTGTTAAACTTTGTCCAACTTTCCATTCATAACCTTACTTTTAACTTATTTTTTTAAAACGTAATTTTGGATAATTTAGGACGACGTCATGGAACTAACCAAATTGTAGTATTTATTAGAAATTTCTCACCTAAAGTACAGTGGCGAGCAAAAAATTAGGCAAGAGGTTTCTTCCCAGTGTAAACCAACTCCATTTGGTAGGATGGGCAGAGCATGGCAACCCAACCATTTCTAGGTGATTCGCTGCCGGGCAAGGAAAGTGGGTAAACTTTGGGGTAGGTATAAACTCCAAACGAAATAAATATTTATTACCCGTAGCACCATTAGGCGATAAGATTTTTCTGAGGTCCAATACGACAGACTCCAACAGCCCGTTTTACACAACATCAAAATTTGGTTTCACGAGTCCTGCCTAATTTTTTGTTCGACACTGTACTACAGGAGTCTTAATTTTCGGGTCAAAATGAACATTTTCTTCACGAACGATGTTGTTTCATAATATACGTTCGGAGGCTCCCTTGCGAAGTCTGGCGATGCGAACAACTACTAGTAATTAGCTAAATACATGGTCGTTATTAATTCACCGCATGTAACGTCGCTATTGCTCTCTGTTCTGTTACAGGAGTAGGAAAGAAGAAAGACAGCTTCACTTCCACTTTCTAATTATAAAATGTCCCGTCGTAAATCAATCGCCAAATTGCATTTTTAAGTGAAATTATAAATTTTAGCTTGACGGGCGTTCCCCAAATTAAAATTTCCACCGATTTTCAATAACGTCCTAAGTTTTTAGTCAAATAATTTTTAAATCTTAACTTGCAAATTAAAAATTACACAGAAATGCACCACACGTCAACAAACACTTTATAAAAATGGATAGAAGAACTTTTATTGTAATATAACAGCTTCATCGACAACTTTCAGAAAATGTTGTGCGCTTAATAATTGTTTAATCTGTCTTTGTGATGGCAAGAGTTTTCATTAGATCGTGACACGATGAAACATTTGAAATGAACAGGCATCCCAAAATTAAACCTTTAAACACAACATCAGCAATGACCATCCGCAAGTGCAAATACCACAGTAGTTTATTGCGTTTCGAGGATCACGTTGAGGCACAAAAACTTCAGGGTGACTGTTTATTAAAAACCTAAACTTGCGTCCTGTGGCTGGGGAGCAACATATCATAGGGGAAAATACATGACAGAAATTCATTAGAATAATGACACAAAAACCACCCTTAAGAGCGCAGAAACTAGTAACTCTGTAATGTTTCAGCATCATCCACGTGTAAAACAAATCCAGATGTCCGGCCAAGCGGAAGGGCGATCGAACGTGGCGTCAGTCGGCCATGTAGCTCCTCAAAACAAGAGACCTGTTGGACCCATTTATCCAACTGGTAAATAACTTTAACTAATTGAAAACACGCAAAAATTTAAAGATTTCAGTATCTCCGGAAACTGTTGTCGTGCCGATTATCTCCTGCATCTTGGGATTCCCTCTCCTGGCGCTCCTGGTGATCTGCTGCTTGAGACGAAGAGCCAAGCTCGCCAGAGAACAAGCTCGCAGGCGCAACTGTGATATCGAACACGGTACATTCTCTATTGTCAGGTTCAGCTCAATACACTATCTAGGTAACTAGTATAATTCTTTTTAAGTTCCCTCAGTTTGCTTTTGTTTTATTTACTGTTTTAATTCCTCTAGACACTGGCTTTTTACATTCACATTGTTTTACTTTCCGAACTGTTCATTACTTCTTATATTTTATTAATTATACCCAAAACACACGAGACTTACCACGCCACTAATTTTTGGAGTAAATAAAAATTTGTCGGTGATCAAGTCTTCCGAGTCTGTTGGAATTAAGAATTATGCAGTTACATAGATTGAAAACAAAGGAAATGGTATATTGTTCAATCTGTTAATCCTAAATAATCATCAGCATCTAAAATGCCTAAAACGCCTAGATTTGTCTGCTCTATCTAGCCATATTCAAGATAGGTTGTACCTAAATTGTATGTACAGCTTGTCGAGAAATTAATGTCGTATCGAAAGCTGTTGCAAGCTGCACGATTAGATTGATCGACTGTCGTGTTGCTTATATTGAACCCTTGAAGGGAGGCTAACCGGAAATCTTCTTGTGCAGACTCAAGAAAATAATTTCGGGCTAGCCTCCCTCCAAGAGTTCAAAATAAGCCAACAGGACAATCCGGACAGTCGCCCAAACTAATCGTGCAATCCGCAACGGTTCTCGATACGACATTAATTTCTCGGCAAGCTGTACATGGATAGAATAATAAAAAATAATCAGTTCACACCAACTTATTGAACAAGAAATATATCTACATACAGTGATAGAACACATAAAAGAAAAAATAGTATAGGCTGGTATACAGGATGGGGCAATAGTACGTCCGGCTTGAGTTCTATGATGGGTAGAAATTTGATTTAAAAACACAAATAAACTAGAGAAAGAAGTCTATAATCAGAAAATATTTTCGAATATAAAAGGTAAGCCAAGACAATTATACAGGGTTAAGTGACTTTCTTTAATGGAATGTTGTGTATGAAAGATTTTTTTTGAAGCCTCTTTCTAGACTCTTTTTACTCCAATATTATTATTGACTATCTAATCATTTTCACTTTCTAAATACAGGGTGGCAAAACATGATTTTTTAATTTAGAACTTTTTGAATTGAATTTTCTTAATTTTTTCAAATTGTAACAACCTGTATTTTTTTCAACGAAAGAATATAGAAATTAAAAACAAACTTTTTTTGTATGTAACTATTTTCGATTTACTGAACAATAAGTGCAAAATTCAAAAATAATCTTAAATTAAGTTATTTTTTAAACAACTCAATAGATAAAATTATAATAAAAGCTCCACATGTTAATGATAGCTTTTTAATATAAACTTTCTTGTTTAATGAATAATTAATTAATTTAGTTTAGCAACAATTTGGCAGATTTAGTGCTCTATTGTGGGTACTTCAAATTAGTAAAAATTTTAATCTCGTAGGATACTTTTACGCATAGTTATCCATTTTTGGGTAGAGCAGAATTTTGGTTGCAGACATCTGATTGAAGACAAGAAATTACATAATATATTAAGACTCAGAAAACTTGACTCCGATTGTGTTTTGGTGCTAATAACACAATTTTCTAAATAGGCCGTTCTACAAGAGCCGTCTCGCTGAGATCTGAACGTGCCATGAGCAGAGGATTTCCATCTTTAGAATTAGACACGGTAGTGGAAGAACGATCTGATGCCGAGCCCGAAGCTACAGTAATTGAAATGATGACACCCGACGGTGATTCAGATAGATAACATAAAATAAATTATGTGGGTGCTGCTGACAGGTAACCTTCCAGAATATAAAATTAGGTATTATTGTGCTTAAAAAACAATAAGTTTTTAAATTTACTGCCGCTATAAATTATTAATAAAAAAGTATCATTACATAAATAATGTTGTTACAGATCTCCTTTGTGGACTGCGTTAACACATGCACACACATTGGCAATGGAAACAAACAGCTGACCTGAGGAAATAGACAACAATTCCAGTGATCCTGTCTTGCCCCAAATGATACCTTTGCCCTTCATCAGAGATTTTTAAAAAACCGAACATACCTAAGTACAAACTGAGCACCAGTGAAAATAATTTAAGGGTATTTTGACCCGCAGTAAAAATTGTAAGAAAAACAAGCGTCTCTTTCTCTTGCGTAAAGAATTTTTGAAGAATTGTGGAAGAGTTCTGGAAGATGTTGGGACTTCAACACAAAATACTATAAAATATTTTCTTGTCCTTAATTAATTATTTAAAAGCAACAACAATCACCTGGAATATTAAAATAATGTGTCTAATAAACCTTTTGTAATATCTGTAAATTACTGTAAATATTTGTAAATTAACGTCGATCAAGTTAATTACTTACCAACCAATTGTCATTACCGTACACTTCCTATTATACTTATTGTTACATTTACCGGTGTCACTGTAAATAATTGAAGTTGGAGAATTGACAGAATTAAATGCAAAGATTGAGTTATGAAGTTGTAATTCCATTATTGCATTTATGCAAATAATGGGAAAAACGTTTCTTCTAAATATTAACTAAGAATAAACCTCAAAATGTACCTACCTATTAACACACGCATAAAGTAACTGTTAACAATGATATATTACAATATAATGAACAAAGATTTGCAAAAACAATCCTAATGTATTTTTATAAAGACTCGTGTAAAGTGCCATCTGTTAGAATTAATAATGTTAGAACAATTTTGAAATATTGAAATAAATATTATGATACTTAGGTGAGATACTAGAATTATACTTCCTCTGGCAGAAATTCCACTTAGAGGTCTATTTAATAATAATTGATGTCTTATTTTATCCATTTCTAACAAAACTGTTTCTTAGAAAAAAAAATTAAAATTAAACTATTAATAATTCGAAAACGAAAGCTGCTGCTGATATAAAACTTAAAGCACTAGAAAGCACTACTCAAGCACTAACGAACGCAATGTGTTTCAATGATAGTGCTTTCAAAGTGCCTGCTCACTTCACGCGGCGCATGGGAATTAAATTATTAATAATTCGGAAACGGAAGCTGCTGCCGATATAAAACTTGAAGCACTAGAAAGCACTACTCAAGCACTGTTTCGATGGTAGTGCTTCCAAAGTGCTTGCTGAAATTTTTCAGAAAATTGGCCATAGTTGAAAAACCGTTGAAAATTTGAACAAGATATAAGAAGCACTACAAAGCACTAACAAAGCACTAACGACCCTAGTGATTAATTTTCAAATTCCTAATAAGTTACTTGCTACCGTGAAGTGAGCAAGCACTTTAAAAAAAACTCCATCACTCAAAAACGGTAGCTGCCGCTGATGTAAAATATGAAGCACTAGAAAGCACTATTGAAGCACTAACGATCCTGATATGTCTCATTAATAGTGCTTCAAGTGTGCTTGCCAACTTCACGCAGCTAGAAAACAGGATCAAATTGAAGAAGGCTACTTCGAGAGTAATTACTCACATATGAGTATTTTACTGCTCTTTTGTGAGTAACGAGCAAATGTGATTAAAATTTACAAATAAATTTGTAAAACTAAATTCTCTAAAAAATATACCGCACTGACAATGGTTAATTACTCTCCATAATTTTATTTCAAAATACGCCGGTACTGAAAATTCGACCTGATCTGAATTCTCGAAATTTGATTGGTCGTTTCTAGTAACGATTGGCGACAATCGTGTCTTGTTTCAATAAGGAACCCATCAGTACAGAATGCCGCAGTAGGTACCTACTTGCAGCAGGAATCGGTAAATAATTTGAAATATGAATGGCAATAATAAACAGAATAACTTTATAAAAGAGCAAATAACAATCTACATATTTATAATAATCCTAAGAGTTGTTTTACACGTACGAGAATTTTTACCCAAAATCTGCGAGTAAAAATATAATAATAATTCGGAATAAGTATTCGGTTCTACACGTAACAATTTTTATTCGAAAAATATTTGAAGGATTCTCATGGTAGTTTGGGGGTAATTCTCTCTGTACGTGTCAAACGGCTCTAGTAAAATAGTAATAAAATTAATAAAACGGTTCGACCACCCAAATGGTCCCAACCAGACCTAACTGTAACTGGCCCTAAAATCGGCGCAAACTTGTCTGCATCTGCGCTTATGATTTTTGTAAAACTTTCTTTTTCAACGAACCTTCGTAAGAAGAACAACATCGATTTCGATCTTCGAAAAAAATTCTAATGTGTGACGTATAATTGTCCACTAGAGCCGCTTGAAGCAAAGACAAGCGCAGTTTTAGTTCTAGTGCAATTATTTAGTGGAAAATTCAGGACAACCGTAAGTATAAATACTTTATTATTATTCTGCTAGGTTATTGCCACAGCAAAACTTTCTTAAGAAAATAACAATTAAGTTGATGCTTCAATCACTCATTCAGCGTACAAAATCTGCATGGCCCTCATTTGGCAAGCATTATTGACAACCAATTCTATAAGATCGTGTAAATTAATTAGTTTGGCTTTTCAGAAAGTCTTACTCCACTAATTGTTAATACACTACTTAAAATGTCTGATGGCAAAATACTCTGCAAACGGCAGTTGCGCCGTAAAATAGCCAAAAACACAAAAAGGATTCTACAAAATTTGTCTAATGAACCCAATCATAATTTGTACAATTTAATTACGTTAAGACCTGTTAGTGCAACAGATTCACTAACAACAAATTATTCTAATTATAATAAACATCTACTTGTTGAGACTGAATCTGTGGTTCTTAAATCAGTCTTGGTGGAAAATGAGAGGCCTCAGGATGTCTCCACGGAGGAAAGGGAACCACGACGGTATGTTTGTTTTATCGAAACAAAAAACATATTTGTTAAACATTCTTCACATTTTGTACTACATACTTAGTTTAGTTTTGCAGATTTAGATTTGAGTGATACATCATATCACAACAAAAAGTTGAGTTTAAAATCTAAAAGAAAAACTCAACTGGTAAAATCCAAATGGTGAGGGTTGGACACTATAACTTGCCGTAAATATTGTGTTAATTCTTTATTTTCTAGTAGCAACGATGCGAGATTTTCCGATAGCTCTGATTTTTCGAGCGATTCAATTATTGAAGACAAGACCACAAGAGCCAAAAAGTTTCAGAAAAAATTGGAACGTCCAAGGTAAATTAAACCCATTAAACTGATTTGCAATTAATTAAGAAGAACAGAATTTTTCAGGAAGTTTCTCTGTTTTATTAGAAAAACATTGTTGCTATCGTTAATAGTTAGATACTAATTAGTTTTTTACAGAAGTGTTTCAAAGGAATCCAGCCATGGCGATGAGTCAATCAAAAAGTCCAGGTAAATGGTGTTTTCTTTAATGTTTTATAGTGCACTATACATGCAGGATCATTTCTAGAAGAGAAGATGTTCATACACCAACTACTCCAGCAGCTTCAATTTCTACTGCAAGCAAAAGCCAAAGTCTTATTAGACCTATTTATGAACACGACTCGCCTGTCGCTTATTTGTTAAATATTGGTACACCCACTACTTCAAGAGTTAGCACTCCTATGCAATCATCCACTGCTTTTAATGAGACAGTAGTTGCCCTGCTAGCAGATCTAAAGGCAGTTCAAGATCAAAACTCGATCAAAATTAACGAGATTTTAAAAATACTTAGCCCAAATCCAATCTTAGGAATTGCAAGTGCTAATTCAAATATAACTTTGCCGACAACACCAATTGCAACAAAGGCCGAATTTAAGGAAATGGAAACTTTTTTGGAGGACAGAAGCAACTTTCAGTATATAGTAAAAAAATTATTTGCCTTACTCTACAAACTTTAGTTATATTTTCTCATTTTAGAAGTCTCGCTTGTCGGCGATAGGAGGTCCAAATGTAAGAATTTCATCGATGAATATGATGAAGTTCTTATTATCGAACAAGATTGCCATCAAGTTTAACTGGTCGGGACGTGACAAAAAGTCGTTTAAAACTACGAAAATGATGGAAGTTGTTTATGGTAAGTTTTTAATTAAGAATTTTGAATATCATAATAAACCAATTATTTGCAGAGTCCGTTAAGAGTTCTTTCTCGGCTAGGCCTACAGCGGATTTAAATGATCTTACCATATCATCAGCCGTCAAGGACTGGCTCAAACTTGCCAAACAAAGATATATGAAGTCGCAAAGTAGGAAATGCCAGTAGATAACGTTTTACCAAACATAAAATTATTATTTACTATGCTTTACGTGAGTTATTTGGTATTGGCACTGTAATCATTTAATATGTTTTTCTACTTTGGTTCAATAATAAAGTTATTACGACACCCAAAACAATGCTGTAATAGCAGCTTTTTGGGTTTTGTAATAGCGATCGTGCAACAGTTAATATTATTGTACCTATTTTTCAAATTGATTATATGTCAGTATGTCAGTGTTATTTTTTATAAAATGAGACCATGTTAGAGCATAAATAAAACGAATAAACTTAATTATTTCAATTTTACTTAGAGAGAAGTTATGTCGAAATAAATGTAATGTGTAATCTGTAATTATGTACTTGCCCAACGAATATTTTATTTGTTTAGCATTTATGTTAGTAAATATGCTAATATTATTGTATTTTTCAAATTTATTTTATAAAATTTATAATACTTGATCTGTTGTAAAATATCATTTAGGAATGCTGACATTAAAGTACGTTTCCGATTATACAGGGTGGGGCAATAGTGCGCCCGAGTTCAATAGCTCGAGTTCTATGATAGGTAGAAATTTGATTTAAAAACACAAATAAAGTAGAGAAAGAAGTCTATAACCGGAAATTATTTTTGAACATACAGGGTGAGCCAAGACAATTATACAGGGGCAAGTGAGCGTTTTTTAAATAGAATGTGGTGTGCAAAAAAAGATTTTTCAGAGCTCTTTTCTAGACTCTTTTCAATCCAGTATTATTACTGACTATTTCTTAACTTGGATATAGCGATTTTTTTATTTCAAATAATGGCATCTGCAGATGCGTGTTAAAAAAATCACTACAGTCACAATTATGAGTTCTAAGAAAAAATTATGTAAAGACTAGTTATGAAGCATCTGTGGAATGTCTTTGAATCGTTTTAACTTTTAAAAAATTATATAGAGTGGCTACATTTAATTTTTCAATTTAGAACTTTTTGAATTTAATTTTCTCTATTTTTTCAAATGGAAGTCCCTGTATATTTTTTATCGGTATGATGTAGAAACTAAATACAAACATATTTTGTATGTACACCTTTATGGCTATTTGTAACCATTTTCGATTTATCGCCCAATAATTACAAAATTCAAGAATTATCCTAAAAAATTAGATTGTTTTTAAAATTACTCGACAGATAAAATTGTAATAAGTGCTCCAGATGTTCTGTTTATAAAAACAGCATAAGTTTTTTTTGGTAAGTCCACTTTATGTTTGTATCTTGATCATTTTTTGCATTTTATATTATCCGACAAGAAATACACATTTATCGCAGTTAACTGTCGTCAGTTGTCATTTTTGTGTCTATTTTGAAACATTTGAAGTTTTTTGTCGAGTTATTTGGAAAACGATCTAATTTTTTAGGATTATTCTTGAATTTTGTAATTATTTGGCGATTTCTTGAAAATGGTTACAAATAGCCATAGAGGTGTGCATACAAAAAATGTTTGTCTTTAGTTTCTACATCATATCGTTAAAAAATATACAGGGTGTTTCATTTGAAGAAATAGAGAAAATTAAATTCAAAAAGTTCTAAATTGAAAAATTAAATTTACCCACCCTGTATAATTTTTCAAAAGTTAAAATAGATCAAAGACATTCCACAGATGTTTTCTAAGTAGTCTTTACATAATTTTTTCTTAGAAGTCGTAATTGTGACAGTGGTGATTTTTTTAACATGCATTTACAGATGCCATTATTTGAAAAAAAAAAATCGCTACATCCAAGTGGTTTGGAAATAGTCAGCAATAATATTGGATTGAAAAGAGTCTAGGAAAAGGCTCCGAAAAATCTTCTTTTACACACCACCTTCCATTTAAAAAACTCTCACTTGCCCCTGTATAATTGTCTTGGCTCACCCTGTAGGTTCAAAAATAATTTCCGGTTATAGACTTCTTCCTCTAGTTTATCTGTGTATTTAAATCAAATTTCTACCTATCATAGAACTCGAGCTATCGAACTCGGGCGCACTATTGCCCCACCCTGTATATTACTTTATTTTAACTCATAATATACCTACGCCGTATACCAGTGACACGGATCCGTGTCGGCAGCACTGGGACAAGAATGGTGCTGTCACGGATCCGTGACGACAGCAGCCATGTGTTAAGTGACAAATCGACTTCTTCCCCTGTAGCCTTTATCTAACAAATACAATTCAACACACTCTTAAGATTATTCTTATTATTAACTTTATTACTATTCTAGTGTTTATAATATTTTATGATCGCAATTAAGGTATTACAAGTTTTGGTGCTGTTATAATTATATTTATCTAACTTGACATCTTTATATTAAATAGGTTGTTACAACAATAAAGATTAGGTATAGTTTAAAAAAATATTTTAGGCAACTTTTTTAAAGTCAATCCATAAACCGCCAATAGGAGATAATAAGAAATAAACTGGATCATATTTTAATGGTGTTTGGGTTTTCTTGTTTACTGATAATTCATAATTCTTAATAATATGAGCAACTCCAACCTTTACCTGTAGAACACCAAACCGTTTTCCTGAAATTAATAAATAGTCAAGAAAATATTATGCGATTTTCAGAATAAATATTATTAAAAAAACTAACTAAAAATTGACAAGTTGTAATCCATTACCTAAACAAGCTCTAGGACCTTCTCCAAATGGCAAAAATGTAAATTTGCTTAGTCTTTCCTTGTTGGTTCCAATAAACCGTTCAGGAAAATATCTTCGCGGATTTTCAAAATACTTGGGATCATTTTGAAGACCAAAGGTGGGCAATGTTATAGAAGTTCCCGCTTCAATAGTTACCTTTTCAATACCATCACCAAGTTTAGAATCAAACGTGTATGATTCTGTACATAGTTTCATCAAAAAAAGAGCTGGAGGATGTATTCTTAAAGATTCTAGAAGTACAGAGTTATGTTATGGAAATAGTTTTAACGATATAACACACCATTCAAGCAAGCGTCTAAATACGGCATGTTCTGAATAACATCGTATGGTAATGAATTTCCATTTTCAACAAATTTTTCTGTAACTTCTTTCCTTAATATCGCTTGCGCTTCTAAATTACTGGCCAGATTGTACAGCAAAAAACTCATAACTATGGAGCTAGTTTCATATCCATCACCAAAAAAACCTGCAGCATGGGCGGCAACATCGGTATCGTCAAACTTATATTCTGTCGAAGTATGCTTCAATTGACTAATTATCTGCAAAAAGTCGTTGCGGACAATGTTGTTGTCGTCTCGATATTTAAGGGTTTGACCAACAAGATTTGTAATCCTTTCTTCAACCTCTTTCGGCACAAACCTGATCAAAGCAGTTTACAGTACCTTAAATATTTGCATCATCTATACTAACTTGATTGTGAAAACTTTTGAAAGCCAAGGCATGATGGTGGCAAGAAATATTTTCAAAGTAGACCAAGCATCCGGTGACAGAAACCTCTTGGCTATTTGACGAAACTCACAGTTTGGGTCTTCGAAACAATTACCATCAAGTCCAAATGCGCAACTAGCCACATTGTTAAGAGTAAATTTTGTACATAATTCTTTAGCTTCAAGAGTTACATGTGGTTGATTTCCAATAAACTTCACCAGTTGTTCGCCAATTTCTTCAAGTAAGGGGTAAATTGATTTAATCTAAAGAGAAATTATACTCAAGTCAGTTCAGGTCAGGAAATAGTTAGATCAGTATTACTTTTCCACTGGTGAAGCATGGAGTTAGTTGACCTCGTGCTATTTTCCACTTCTCACCTGTCAAAGCGAAAGGATGACGTCCCAACAGAGGATCCACCTTTACGTTTATTTCTATTTCATTATCGTGAAAGCTGCTGAACTCTTTAACTAGGACCTCTTTGATTAACTCAGGATCGCGAATTATGAGTGTTGGGGTACTTCCTCTGAAGGCGCCAACGATGGATAGATTTGGATATTTGCTAAAACCAAAATTTAAAAGCAAAAAAATTGTTAGGAGACTTGTATTAATTTAATTAATTACTTGTGTTAATTTTTTCTACAATCGTAGATAGATAAACCTACATGGTGTATTTATCTTACTTGTAAATATCTGTGAATACTTCTCCCATTGACTTCTTCATCAAGAAACTTTCCCCCATATTGCCGGATATAAATCGAGGTTTTGGACCTGGCACTCCGAGCCTTTTCCAATGGTCATAGTGATATTTTAAAACGTAATATGCAGTTGTCGCCGCTAGTAACAACAAAATTATTAGGATCATTTTTATTTAGGTAGCACTCATCTGCTGGTTTGATGGCAACTAACGTTAACGAGACGTTACGCCGGTAGGTACATGTTACGTGCTGAATCAAAACAAATAACATTAAATCAATCATAATTTGTTGAAATTTAAGGCCCAAATATTCACAGCTGTTATGAAGCGTTGGCAGCCTTATTTGTACGTCTTTGTCCAAAATGATATGACAACAAAATTTATTTTCAGTACATATCTACAAGATCTTTCTTGAACTGTTAATAACTTTATCGGTTTCAGGCTGTAAGAAGGTTCTTAACATTCAGGTTTGTAATGTACAGCTTGAAGAAAATGTTTTGTCGTATCGAGCGGCGTTGAGGGCCGCACGACTAGATTGGGCGACTGTCGTGTTGCTTATATTGAACCCTTGGAGGGAGGCTAGCCGGCAATCTCCTTGTGCAGACTCAAGCGAATAATTTCGGGCTAGCCTCCCTCCAAGGGTTCAAAATCAGCCAACAGGACAATCGGGACAGTCGCCCAATCTAGTCGTGCAAAACATATTCTCCAAGCTGTACCTTATAACTGTATTAGGAATGTAAAAATGACATATCGGTAATGTAATAGTTATTTATGTATCAAGGGAATAAACAGAATAAACACCGATTTTAATCCCGAGAACGATGTTTATTCCAGAGATGCATACAAAACTTTCTTCCTAACCGTTTAAGTTAATAATAATAATAAATTATTAATTAATTAATTATAATTGACAGATACCTAAATGAAGTTGGCTGACGGTTATTATGGAAACGAGTTTCTTTATGTTAGGATTGGCATTTTTTTTACTTTATTCCCTAGAGAATAAAGTGGCACTTTATTCCCTCATTATGAGGGAATAAAGTACCACTTAGGGCCGGTTTTACGAAAGGGAAATTTACCTGGAATAACGCTATTCCGGAATAACTCGAGATAAATGCGCCTTTACAAAAGTCGAACAGGACAAAATCCAGGTATAAACTGTGGACTGAAGGTATGTAAACCGGTCCTTAGTCCGGAATAGTTATTCCAATGCTTATCTGACGTTCGTAAAACTGGCCCTAAATATTGGTAAATGATATATTGGTAATGTTATATTTTTACAATACAATTATTAAATTGCTGCCATTGTTTGAACTCAGTATAACATTTTTCGTATCTCACTTTCGGCTTGGTTGGAGTAAGTGCTTGCATAGCTTTCTCAGCACTTTCTAGCACGTTTTCAGGCAAATTAGCGTCACTCATTTTACAAATTATTGAATTTTTAAAAAATAAAATATTTGTTGACAAGTACACATTTTTGTAACTGCCTAGCAACCAACTTGTATAACGACTTTAATTTTTACGGAAAAAGTTGCAAATAAATTTTTGATTTATTAATGCAGTCATAATAATTCATCAAAATGCGGAGGTGGTCGCCTGAAACCGATAAAATATTAAATAAACCTTGATGTTATGACATATTACAGCCTTGGATGTCTTAAAATCCTCGCTCTTTGAGCTCGGATTTCAACTTGACATCCGCGGCTGTAATAAATGTCATAGCAATTCTCGGTAGGTATGTTAATAGCTATAACAGTTAGCTGTTTGACAAAAGGAGTGGAAATAGCAGCCTTAGAGATCTAACGATTTGATATTTATCAAAAATTATGTTTAAACACTCCAAAGAAATATTTAACTTTTGTATAACGCACTACTCGCAGCTCTGTTTCATTTACGTCTCATACCTACTGTGTGACTTGTGTATTATTGTAGATCGTAGGTATATCTAATAATAATATAATATCTACATAATAATTTTAAGTTCATAGCTATTGTTAAAGAAAAAGTAGTTTAGTAGATTGTAGATTACATAGGAGTCGTTTGGCTTTCTAGTAGTTTAGTAGATAATCATAAGTGTAATAAGTGTAATGCATGCCACATTTACCTATGTACTGTTTACGAAATGAATCTTTTTATTACTGGCAAATGGACTAGTCAAGCAGCTAACAAAGTTGAAATGAGAAATAGTGACTAAAATGAAATTAATAAAGCAGAATGATTCGAGGATACAATTTCCCCGCTCCGCACAGTTCAGTCTTGACATGTGACCATTATCCTAATTGTTTGAATAAAACTAAAGTGGTTTTAATTCGAATATAAATTCATGTAAGTAACCCTACTTAATATTATTAAAATCAAGGTCAAATTTGTTAATACATGATAGGGAGCACTACGTTAAAGTAATATCACTTGCATAATATTGTTCATAAATGAATTGACATAATATTTGTTAGCTTTTGCGCATTTCAAATAATATGTAACAACAATCATGAAAAATCATAATATTTTTTTTTGTGTAAACGTGGGGAATTTTGCACTTTTTTTATTAACTCAGGAAATATTGGTTTGGGAATTTTAGATCTTTTATCAATTCTTATTCATTGCACTCGATTGATTAGATGCAGTATCTAATAAAAGAAAATTTTGGGGTTTTAAAAAAACGAGGGATTTTAATTTAATTTTAGATTTTTTTAAATTGTCTAATTATACTGATCTAGAACTAATACCTATTTTGCCTTAAAGAGCAATAGTAAATATTAAATCTTCTGAGTTTGCAACCATTTCATCTGGAACCTGGAACCGGTGAAATATTCAGACAAGACTGTTGATATATTTTTTTATTTTACCAATTATCATCCAGGTTTATCTGTAAAGAAAACACTTTGGGCTATCTAAAAATGAGGAACTTTGACCTCTTCTTCAATAATTTTAATAACTTTTTGGCACTAATTTCTATGATTTTTATTAGGTTTTTAAAGTGTCCAAATGCCCTGGTCCAGAAATAAAAAATCCATTTCGGGGTATTGAAAACCGAGAAATTTAAATAAGATTTTTTAAATTTTTTTTCGGTTGTTTTTCAATGATTTTTGCATGCGCCAATTGACTTGGTCCAGAAATTAAAAGCATACCTATTGCGGTGTTTAAAAACAAGAAATTTTATAAAGTTTTTTTGTTGTTCTTAAAGTAACTTTACTAGATTTTGGATAATTTTCAATGTTTTTTTTGTGTGTCCAATTTCTGGTGGTCTATAGATATTTGAATACTTTTGGGTGCATCAAAATTAGTGATTTTTAACGGATATTGGGCTTTTCTGGGTTACTTCATAATATTCTTTTCCTTGATCGTTTTCGAATAATTTTTACTTGATTGCTTTTGGTCTGATCCAGAAATTAAAACTTATTTTGGGATGTCTGAAAAGAATGGATTATGTGTAAAAATTTTTGGGCGCATTTTATGTAATTATGCTTGATTTTGGATGATTTTCACCGGTTTTCTCATGTAATTATCCAGTTTCTGGTGGTCTATAGATATTTTAGTATTTTGGGGCGCATTTATTTATTTTAGGTCTTTTCCGGTTGTTTACTTTTAAAAAAATCTCCAGACCTTACCCCATTAGAGTTTTATGTTTGGGGTCAAATAAAAGATTTAGTTTATACTTCACCACTTCGCAACACAGACGAATTAAGAGGGAGAATAATAAGAGCAACGAAATAAGAAGAGCTACACAATCTGTTGAAAATAGATTAATAGAATGTAGTAATCAAAATGATGCTCACATTGAACATTTACATTAGAATTTTGTTAAGATGGTTCTTGATAGTTTTTCTTGTTGTTGTTTTATAAAATTAGCAAGGTATTTATTTCATAATTAAATTGTTGCAATTGTCTTTTGTTTCCATGGCATACTTGAAAAACCAAAAAATCTTTCGGCAAGATTAATGGAATTTCTGGATTTTAATTTTTAATTTGGCAAGTGATGAAGTTAAGTATAGAAAATGCTTAAGTAACTCATCCCAAAATACAATTTTCTATCGAATGGTACAAAATAAATCAGTAGGTGCGATTTGAAAAAAATTACATTTTGATCATTTTTGGGTTGGCGATATTTGAAAATTGTTTGCGCCCATATGGTACAAAATGGAACCACCATTAAGATATCAGAAGTTAGCCTTGACTTTGAACTAAGTGCTTTACAAATTGGTTTTCATAAATTCTGAACCGTCTGCCCGATAAGAATTTCTTCATAAGCTACCACATCGACCATTTTTTTCACATAAATGAACATAATGTCAAAAATTGTCAGATAAGTTAACATAACAAGTGTTATGAAAACTCAGAGTTGAAAGACCAATTAAATCATGTAGAAAAAATGGTATGTTTCCATTTAAAATAAGAAAGTTGATACCGACTTTTGGCACATCCTGTGTAGCTAGAGAGCTCAAAATATTTTAGATAGAATGAGCATGACTGATTATGTCTGCCTCCAAAGTTTCAATTTTCTAATCCAACTAAAAGTTAAAAAACTTCTAATGCACGGGCTACGTGAATCACCCTGTATTATCCAAATCTCAATCTACTCAAATAATGCACTGAAAAAGTATTAGAACTTATATTTAAACAAAGAGTTTAAAAAATATAAAAGAAACGAGTTTTATTTACAACAAAGCAATCAAAATTCTAATTATATGGGGTAGCGTGTATAACAAAGAAAAAACTGCAACAGCTAAATATTATGTTACAAATTGAAATGGATTAATTTTGACAGCCATTCAGGGATGCAATTGACTTCAAAAATCGCAATTATAATTAAGGCTTCTATCTTACGAAAAGTAAGCACAGCTTAATCAATTAGTTTATCAAATACTTTATAACAATATTAAAGACACTTTAGTGCGTATGACTTGGAATCTGTGGCAATCCAAACTCGTCAACTGGAACTCCGTCCTGGAAAAAAAATTGTAATTTATCATTACAAATAAAATGTATAAATTAAGACCTTGTTTTTATCAGTTTCCGATTCTGGTTTGGTTTTAGGAGCTTCTGGTGCTGCTAAAACGTCATCTAGGTAACTGGCATCATCGTCCAAGGCCATTTCATCACCTAGAGCATCCAGTTCAGCAGCCAGATCATCATCGTCGATCTCTGGAGTATTGTACGTACGACCCAAGGCTTCTTGAACTTCGTCAGCTTGCTCCATCATATCAGCTAATTCATCTTGAACGTCCTAAAATTAAATGTTGGTAGATTGTAAGATATTTCAAATTGTTGCATTAATTTAGTTACATCAATGTCATCAATATTGATTTTTTTAAACTCCTTCTTCATCTGCTTCATTCCATCTTTCATTGCAACAACGGTAGTGTGGGTATCCTTCAAAGCTTGGTGTGCGTAATTAGCCTGTTCCATGTTAAAGGACTGTCCTCTTAAGTTGTCAAGTTGTGCCTCATACATTTTCTTTTGCTTCAAGATTCGCATAGCTTTCGCTTTAACAGCGTTCTTTCCCGGTCCTTCCCTCATCTTTGACAATTGATCTCTAAATTTGCGTAAGTCGTTTTCTAAGGTCTGTATCTTCTTCTCAACCGATTCCGCTCGTTGATCCACCTAGAAGACGTTTGCTGCAATTCTTGTCACATCTCTAAGCATTAAATGAATATCGCTTACGTTGCTTATACAATCTGATATACTAGGACCCGGTTCCTTGGGCTTGCCTTTTCCAAAAAGTCGGTTCATTTTGGGTTTAGAAGCAAATTTTTGGGTAATTTAGTTTATTCGGATGAATCACTAAAACGTAAAACTTTGACGTCTATTGTCAACTGTCAAAGTTGACATTGTTGACAAGCAAAGCTTACTAGGGACTAGGACGCATGCGATTTATTTAAAATGCGCGCTAATTTAAAAAAACTATATTTTAATAATTAATAAATGTTGCGCAAAAAGAGAAAAAAATTAAGTTGCGGCTTAGGAAACACAATTTGGCCTTGTAGATATTTATCAGTTACTTAAAGGAAGGAAATGATGACGTCACAGCTGACAGCGATGTTTGACGTTTAATTTCGCTTGCGGTAAAAGCCCGTTCACAACCACTTAGTGTACGTAACGTAACATTAAAACATAACGTAAGAAACATACAAAATTATTTTAAATTCACGACGTAGAAGGCATGGGAAACATAAGACTTGCACATGCGCATAGTGTGGATTAACCTCAAATATGACAGATGTGTGACACAGTGTGACAGAACAATGAACAGTGACAGTAGCTGTGAGTGTGAGCGTGGTTTGAGGTTAAAGTTAAAAGTTTTTGTGAACGGGCTTTAAGTTTAATTTTAGTCACCGGACCGGATTCAAGATTCAATGACATATTAAAGTTAAATTATTGTTTAGAATGACTTCGATTTTCAACAGTTTTAGAAAAAACGGGAATTTTCTAATAACCCACAAGTTGAAACTCGGCAGCAGAAGAGAAGAGCACGCAAAAATAAACACACCAACTCATAAAGTCAACAAACTGGAAAAGAAATTTTTAGTATGGACTGGAAAGTATAAAACTGTTGAAGAAGTACCGGCATACGTGCAGTAAGTTCCAAAAACGCTCAAGAACTGCTAGATTTGCTGCGAAGCGTCCACTTGTTAAAAGATACAGCCAGTAGGCCTTCAAAGTGTTTTCAAACAAATCTCATTCATAAAAGTTATCATCCAGAAATTATTGTCAACAATTAGTTCATTATTGCATAACAAAACACTGTTTAAAGCACCCTTAACTTTAAAGAAATTATTTTTTCAATTGAGGTTTTTCAAAGACTTCTAAAGGTAATTGCAGACATTCATTGTTTGTTTGTTTTTTTTCTAGACAAAATGTTGTGGAACGTGCAAGGAATAGGATGCGTATAAGAATTGCCAACTACATGATGGCAGCAACGGTCGTGGGGTGTTTGATAATGGTGTACTTCGGGAAGCAAGCTGCGAAAAGAGGAGAGAGCGTAACTCAACAAAATTTGGATTGGCATCGCCAAGTCAATGAAGACTCACTTAAGGAAAAAAAATGATTCGATATATGCATATATTGTAGATTAGATATTTAGGAACTACCCTTGTATTATAAATGGTTCAAGAGGTATGTAATTACGCCATTGTTACTCTGATTAAATATTATTGTATTGCAATTCTGGTGTGTACAAAACAATTTATTGATTGCAAGGAACTGCAGATCGCAAACAGAAAGTACTACATGAAACTTAGTTCTAGCTTGTAGTCTAGAAGTCTTATAACTACTGTATTTTGTAAATTATGTAAAATAATAGTTATGATTGCTGTATTCAGTTTAACAACTGTTTTTCTGACATTTTAATCGTTATTACAAGATGATAAAAGGTGCTAAAAGAAATTTAATATAAAACTAAAATATTACACAATTTTTAAATAAATTTTAGTTTTAGTCCAAACTCTTGGGTTTACCTCCAAAATAGGCATTAATTTTAAAAGTTTAAATTTTAAATTTTGTATACTAATTAAGGCATAGTCGACTACAAATTGCCATAATTTTTTTTATTGTGCAAAAATATTTCAAAAACGTAATTAGCCCTCGTGTTCCACTCGGGCTTATTAATACGTTTTGGAAATGCATTCGAAAAAATTTCCGAAAATAATCAATGCACTAGGGATATCAGTGAAAATTTACATGGAGCTATATGGAAATTTTCAGATCCTAGTTGGATATTTTCATGTAGTATAGTCTGGTCAATGAATTCTCAAAACGAGTGTTTAGAGGAAAAGGCGAAAGTACAATTTTTGACTTCAGAACTGGTTTTGGACGGGTCCAGGAAGTTGGCTACACAAATGAAGCACTAATGACGCTACTATACAAAATCTTTAGTGCTTCGTTAGTGCTTCATTGTGCTTCAAACCGGAACCCAGCCACAGTTACGGTTCCTGAGAAATAGGGCCTCAAAATAAATACCTGGAAGCTGGCTACAACTTTTTTGTTATTGAGGCACAAATGACGCTACGATACAAAATCTTTAGTGCTTCATTGTGCTTCAAACCAGAACCCAGCCACAGTTACGGTTAGATGTTAGAAAAGTCGCCAAAGACGTCTCTAAAATATTGCCGCTACCATAAAATACAATACACCCCACACCTCGCCTCACACCTAAAAAAAAAACGTAATAACGGCTCAAAAGCGAGTTGCTCCCACAGATTTGTTCCCAACACGCGAAAACAACCAACCATAAAGTACACAAAGAAATTCAGCCGACAGTAACAAACTTAATTTTCAATTAGAAAATACATCATCAATTCGGCCTTCTTGCCATATTCTCACCCTCAAGAATAACGCACTTCACATCACTTTCACTTTTTATCAACCTACCTAGACGTAACGGCTAAGATTTTCTCTATAGGTAAGCGGTAGGATACAAATTGAAAATTCATAGGCACAAATAGATACAAATAGGATACTAAATGGTGGTACTAAAAAAATTGATTTATTGAAAAGTTTGGGGGCTGTCGAGAAGTTGCCCCCAAAGTTAAAAAAATAAATTTTTCCTATAAGGGGAAGGATACAAAATGAAATTTTGTGAGCACAAATAGATACAAATAGGATACTAAATGATAAGGTAAAAAGTATTGCAAAATTGAAAACATTGGGGGTCAACTTCACGCACCCGATGAGGTCAGCTCCAGATTGCAGACAAAGAAACCTTTTGGAGACACTTGTTATTATTACCCTCTTGTTTAAAAATAGATTAAGTTACCTACTCAACAAAACAGTGCCATGTATGGTAAATGGGCAGAGATTTAGGTTTGTTGATTTGTAATACTTTATTATGGCGAGAGGAAGCAGATTTTATTTCGTAAATGTATTTTAATCCCGAATTTAAGCGCCCCTATTTCTTACATTCTACTGCTCAAGAGAATTCTCAACGGTGTTATCAAACCAAAGAGTAAATTTTCACGTCGCATTATATTCGTTTTAATTGTTTTTCCTTTATGTACTTAGTTTCTATATTTTTCATTCATTTGCTGCAGACTTCTTTCGTTACCAGCCCACCCCAATATATTTTCAGACGCCAGACCTTGTGCCACCATTGACCAGTAGAGCTTGTTTCAACTATTGTCTACCCAAGGATATATTTTGCAAATTTATATATAAGCAAAAAGTATCTTCGCGGAAGTAGTAAGTGAAATCATGGGTGTAGATCTATGATAAAAAAATAAACAGCATTTTATACTCATCGGTATTTGCTTTAAGGTTCTCTGGGACGGTTACTCAAATGAAGTTGTTTGATCCGGCGTGCGTTTTATTCGATCTGATCATCAGGCATACCTACTTGTGCCAGCTGTAACTACCACACGGCAATTTAAGCCAAAATCCGTAAAAATTAAAAATATTTTTCTGCCCCTTGTAAGCGTCATGGTTGCAGCACTAGGCCTAGTGATGCCATCTCTCTCGCCATCTCTATTTACCGCACAACCTACCGGTTCCTGTGTTTCATTTGGAGGATCTGTAGTTCTTATGAAGCGAAAGCGTCTGATTTAAGTTTTGGTGTGAAATATTTCGTAACGAAATGCTAATGAAAAAAGTACTTTGTATAGTAGGATCATTTGTGCTTCCATAATAAAAAAGCAATGGCTAGCTTCTACGTGTGCACTTTGAGGCCCTATTTCTCAGGAACCGCGACTGTGGCTGGGTTCTGGTTTAAAGCACAATGAAGCACTAAAGATTTTGTATAGTAGTGTCATTTGTGCCTCAATAACAAAAAAGCTGTAGCCAGCTTCCAGGTATCTACTTTGAGGCCCTATTTCTCAGGAACCGTAACTGTGGCTGGGTTCTGGTTTAAAGCACAATGAAGCACTAACGAAGCACTAAAGATTTTGTATAGTAGCGTCATTAGTGCTTCATTTGTGTAGCTAACTTCCTGGACCCGTTTTGGACTAGTTAGGAGGTAAACATGCTAACAGTCCTGAAAGCTAGGAGATAAGGAAGCTGCAACGGGACCCAAGGAAGATACCGATTTTGGATTTTTCACTATATCTCAAAAACGGTTAGCTCTATCTACTATCTGGATAAGACTGCGACGATATTACTACTAAAATGGCCCCTTCAGAACCCATCATTTTTGTAAGCATTTTACTCTGTTTTTAAGGTATATTTAAAAAAAAAAAAACAGATATTGCAAGGATTCTGTCCTGTAAAATTGATATAAAAATTGTATTTATTAATAAATTAGGATTATATGCGATTTTGTATTGCTTTTAAAGGATTTTACCCAAGATATATATCTTAAAAGTAGAAGGCCCCTTTAGTACACTTCAATTTTTTACCAAATATACCCTGTTTTCAAGAAATAAATTTCATCTTTATCAATTTTTGACAAAGTAGTTCTATAATTATGCTAATCCTCTATTATTTCTATAACAGGGTAAAATCGCATATAATCCTAATTTAATAATAAATACTGTTTTAACATCAATTTTCTGAACGGGGTGTTTTACCCTGTCTGGAAAATCTTTCAATTTTCTTTTAAAATTACCATCTACATGAATTTGTATAGCATACCTTCTACCTTATAAAATGAGTTGGAATTTTATACACTTCAAAATGAACCAAAATAACGTTAAAAAGAAATGAATAAACATTAAAAAACTATTTTAAACTTTTATAAAAGGTAAAACACAGAAAAATAATATATGTCACTTTTGACAGAGAAAACGCACTTTGAGAAAATAGCGTTAGCTCAGTATAAAATCTGTTACAACATGAAAATAATAACAATGACTTAGAGTAATAGTCTTTCACTATGAAGAAAAAGAATCCACTTTAAAGTATTTTAACACGCTCTTTAAATACGGTTTGCACGAAAAACCGATACATATCACTTTGAAACGTAAATATAAACGGGTTGGAATTTTGATACACTTTAAAATAAACCAAAATAACGTTAAAAATATATTATTGCACTTTGGAAAATTCTTCTAACTTTGTGCCAATAAACTATAAAATGGCAAAATTACACTCTGCATTAGGTAAAGTGTAACTTGAAGCTTACCCACTATAAAATGATACAAACGCACTTTGAAATTGGGTACACTTAAGCTTTAACTCTACCCCCTATAAAATGAGAGAATGGCTCTTTGCACTACTAGCGGCTAGATCCCGGCGGTCTACGGTCATTCCCGCTGACGGAATATAGCGTTTGTTAGATGTAGCAAACGATTTTCAAACAATTGCCCTTAAAACTTATAACATAGAAAAATAAACATAAACACGTCGCATGTTTATGTCTATTTTTCTATGTTATAATATAAGTCTTAGGGCAAGGAAAAATGTTTGAAAATCGTTTGCTATATCCAACCAACGCTATATCGCTGGCGTTAAAGTGCCGTCAAACGGTTTCCTGTTAAAGTGCCGTTAATCCAAATGACGGAACTTCAGTGTGTTATGGCAAGGAAAAAGATTAGAAAAGTTTATTTCAAGTAGTAATTTTTAATTGTGCTTTAAAAAAAAATTACAGGGCCCTGAACTGACCTGGCGTAGAACTTCTTTTTCCCAAAAAAAGTATCGTTTGAACGAGTATTTGAACCCGAAAGCTGTCCATTGGTACTCAACCTGTTTTCCACGGTTGTATCGACCTCGCTGGTCGATGCGTGTTCGATCTTTGTACAGTCTCGTCTCCTGTGATGACATAACTTGCGTGTTGCGCGCGCATTAACGGCACTTTAATAGGAAGCCGTTCGACGGCACTTTAACCACAGTGACGCTATATTCCGTCCGCGGGAATGACCGTAGACCGGCGCGATGTAGCCGCTAGTACTACAAAGTGCCATTCTCTCATCTTATAGGGGGAGAGGTAAAGCTTAAGTGTAAACAAATTTCAAAGTGCGATTTTATCATTTTATAGTGGGTAAGCTCTATTTTATAATTTATTGGCACAAAGTTAAAATAATTTTCCAAAGTGCTGTAATATATTCCCCCTTTTGTACTTTTCTAATAAAATGTTCCCAATCAAAGTGCAATCCTGTCATTTTATAGTGGTTAGGCTTAAAGTTTAATTGGGCTCAGTGCAAAGTGCCATTCTCTCGTTTTATAGGGGATTAAGCTTAAGTGTACCCAATTCAAAATGCGATTGTATCATTTTATAGTGGGTAAGCTTCAAGTTACACTTTACCTAATGCAGAGTGTGATTTTGCTATTTTAAAGTTTATTGGCATAAAGTTAAAAAAAATAATTCCAAAGTGCAATTATATATTTCCCTTATAAAATTAGGGCTAAATCATTCAAGTAAAAACAAAGCAAAATGCTTAAAGAAACAAAGTGTTCTGAAGGAGCCTACTAGTACAAAATTCAAAAACAGGGCAAAATCTTTGAAAAATGTTAATTTTAAAATATACCTTAAAAACAGGACAAAATGCTTAAATAAACAAAGTGTTCTGAAGGGGCCTTCTTAGTAGTGATATTTGAACAATATTACTCCGCGTTATGACAAAAATTATACAAATCTATCGTTTCTTCCTCAAAAATGTTCCCGGGCAATCATAATTTTTTTTCTTTTTTTCTTCTCCTTATCTCTGACCTTTTCATTACAATAACTTGACATCTGACGTCATAGAATAAGATTCCTCTGGAGGACAAACATGTTTTTGCTTTGATAAATGAAAATTATCGCCTGACCTGTTGACTTTTTCCGTAATCTTAAATCAACCGATCCTCCGGCCCCCAGCAAACTTAAAAGCGGGACTCTGCAAATCTTTAATCACCAGTTAATTGAACCGTTGCAGATGAAGTGTCCTCCATAAGTCAGAGATACCTATTAAATTTAAATAATGAAACCAACTGGCGGGAGTTTAGGTGAGTTACACGTGGGACGTGGTCACGTGCACGTACATTTCATGTTTTTCTTGAAACGTAACCTCACCAACACCAATTAACAATCATCATCTTTCTCAATTGATAGTGTTGATAATGTTAGGTAAATTATAAAATAACTTCTTGATTACTTACCAACTAAATATGTATTTGGTTTTGTAGCTTTATTGTCGGTTTCCAACAAAACCGGCTTGGTGCCCCTCGCCACCAGCCTCAAGAATTTAGGTTTTACCTTGGTTGCTAGTGGAGGTACCGCCAAAAGCCTTAGAGATGCAGGATTACACGTTAAAGATGTCTCCGATATTTCTGGAGCGCCAGAGATTCTGGGAGGAAGAGTCAAAACCCTCCATCCGGCCGTGCATGGGGGCATACTTGCTAGGTAACCACAACCAACTTGCAATAGTTGCAATTTTACAGGAAAAATTAATTATAATTTTTTTGATTAATTTCCAGAGCAATACCTTCTGATCAAGCTGATTTACTGCAACAGAACATTGAAATGATCCGGGTGGTTGTCTGCAACTTGTACCCTTTTGTAGAAACTGTGGCTAAATCCAACGTTACTGTAGCTGATGCGGTCGAAAATATTGACATCGGTGGAGTCACTTTATTAAGAGCTGCCGCAAAGAACCACGCTCGCGTAACCATTCTGTGTGATCCTTCAGATTACGATAAGGTTCTCGACGAAATCAACAACTCGCCTGACAAGGATACTATTCCAGAAACTAGGTTCTTAAAAAATTTTGTTGATATACAGGTGTTCCAAAGATCCGCACCTTGAAGGTGCTAGAATTGTAGTAGAATGGTGGAAAGTTGTTTAAAAAATTTAATTTTCAAGTTATAGCGCTTTAAGGAAGGCACAATTAAAATTTAAATTTAGGGGCACATACACACGGTTATTTCAAAACAAAAGAAATATTTTGGAGTATAGTTGAAGAGTTTGAAGTTGGAAAAGTTGAATTTTTTCAAAACCTTACACTTATGCCCGGTTTCACAAACGCTCATTAACGGTTGATTAACTTTTTTTATTTTTTTTACTACTTTGTTTAGCCATAATTCATTGTTGCAACCCGTAAGGTATTTGATGGACATTAACATTACAACTTTTAATATTTAAAAACCGGTGGATGACCCTACAAAGAAATTTCAACGGTTTTTTAACGAACGATTAAACCAACATTACGTTAATGATCGTTTGTGAAACCGGGTATAATACTAGATAACGCACCTTTAAGGTGGCGCGGACCTTTTGGGACATTCTGTATTTGAACAAAGTAATCATTTCGAATTTCAGGCAACAACTGGCGTTAAAGGCGTTCACCCACACTGCTGATTATGATTTGGCTATTTCTGATTATTTCCGGAAGCAGTTTTCCTGTGGAGAGTCACAATTGACTCTAAGGTATGGAATGAATCCTCATCAAAAACCAGCGCAGTTATTTACAACATTATCTAAACTTCCACTTGTTGTCGTCAATGGCTCTCCTGGGTATATTAATTTGTGTGATGCTTTAAACGGGTGGCAGTTGGTTAAGGAACTTAAAGCCGCTTTAAGTTTACCCGCAGCCACTAGCTTCAAACATGTGTCGCCAGCTGGAGCAGCCGTCGGGGTTCCACTCGATTCCACACAGGTTGGTACCAAATTTTCGGCTAGATAATAGTTTAAACAGATTAGAGCTATGCAACTATGTGGAAAGAATTACAAATACATAGTGAGAGAAAGCACTAGTACATACACCCACGTTCATAACTTCTGGAAGAAGAGTGCATCTTTAGCTTCATTTTATGAAGATTTTGGGAACTCAGAAGGCGAATAATTCTTCATAAAATAAAGCTGAAAATAAACTTTGTTTCAGTTGTTATGGACGTGACTGTACACCCGGATTATTTGAAAATGAAACGCTTGAATCGCTAGTTTGACTGATTTGGCAACATTGTAGACTGGATAGGTTTGCTGCCAGCGTTCGGGTTGGTTCGGTAAAGATCGGCGTCTTCGATCTTACCAGACCTTGCTATGCAGTCTACAATGTTGCCAAATCAGTCAAACCAGCGATTCAAGTGTTTCATTTTCAAATAACCCTGATGTACCTACATATAAAAATTTATTATAATACCTATCATATGATGCTTGTCTATTGTTTTTTAAAGAATATGTAAATTTCTATCAACTTCAACATATGATAAGACTTACTCTTTGATAAGTGTTATGCAAGTGAGTTGATTGGTTAAGCAATTGATGTGTTTTCTACCATTCGAGGGTTTGTGTTGATTCCTAAAGTGTTGCACAGTTAGAGCTTAATAGCGCTAATAATGTTTTATTAAGAAAGTACGTATTGTACATATACAGGGCGTTTCAATGAAAACCGCCGGTACCAAATTGCGTATTTCCAAACGAGTTAAAAATTTGAAATTTGGCAGAAATAAACGGGAACAAATATAATGTGCACCAAATTAAACTATACATCCGTTGCACTGTCCACCAGAAAATTTAATGAGCATCAAAAAATCTAAATGAAACCCAAATTATTATACATCAGAAAATGAGAACATCACCACTAAAATAACTATGCTGCGTATTGTTTTACTATTGCTTACATTTTAAATTCTATATGTCTATCAATTTTACTACATGTTCACCAAATTTAGAACGCTCAAGTTACGCGTCCGTGCTATACATAATAAATATTCGCGCTATCCATTTATATTTACTGTTTCTCAAAAAAACTATTTGTGCGTCAAATAATTATTCTATTACTTCAAAAATGAAACATGCTCGCGCATCTTTTCTTGCCGCTTGCGCTTCCAGACAAGAGGCACGCGAAAAAAGTTTGTACAAGATTAGTTCAGGGCCCTGTAATTTTTTTTTAAAAGCACGATTAGAAATTACCACTAAAAGAAATTTTACGTTTTACATAATGCAAGCCAATTACAGCAAAGCATTTATATATTACGGAAATCAATATCTTTTTTTGTGCAAACCACTTCTATTTTTACTCTTATTTTCCTTGCCCTAGCACATCTACATCTATAATTTTGCATAAAATTATTTACCATTTGCACAACATTTTATTGCTTGTGTATTTTTGATCAACAAATAGTATTTTTAACTGCTAAATAATATAAGACACTGAAGAAAATTAAATATCTGGGTATTATGTTAGAATTAAAATGCGGAATAAAATTTGGTGAACAAAAAGTATTTATGGTCAACAAAAGTTATTTTGGCGAACAAAATATATAAGAGGCCAGCATTATGTCAATATTTGGTTGTCGCTTTAAGATTATGTATTTTCTTAATTTTGGTGAGCATTTAGTATTTTTGGGAAATGAAATTATTTTTTTGTATGAAAATATTGGGTAAATTTGGTAGACTGTTAAATACGAACCGAAATAAACTATAATTAATGTATCGTTTTTGTCTTTAAATGGTGTGAGTTTTTACTTTCGATCGCGATTTTATATCGAAATATTCACTTCATTTCTTTGATTTTCTTCAAGCACATGATCACGACCTCCAAGATTGATAACCAGTAATTGAAATATTTTGATATCAAATCGTTATTGAATTACATGGATTTTTAAATTTCAGCGCTGAAGGTATTTTTGATTGACACCATGACAGCTTTGTGGCTTTTTACCCAGCGGGTAACCACATTAGATTTTATGATGGTCTCTGTACTGCAAAGATCTTTGAGTAGGTACCGCTTTTAAATCATAAATAACCGAGCCGTTTAGGCGGTCTTTGTCATGAAAACTGACTGCTTCAATAAAGCAGTCGTGTCATAAATTTGTCAAAATTCCGCGAACTTCTTAAAAACACATTTAGCGATACTTCAACTACAAATTTCAAATTTTTAACTTCATTGGAAATTCGCAATTTGGCACCGGCGGTTCTCGTTGAAACGCCCGGTATTTTACATACTATTTTATTTCGTGGTTATTATATTCAAAGACAACTCAGTTATCCCATGCTACAGTATCTAGCAAAGGTAGTTTGCTAGCCTCTTTAAAAACCTACCCTATAAGCGTATTTTGTAGTGCCGTTCAAATTTTGCCTAAACATTACCCTAAAGTACTTTGTTTTTCTGTCTCCGAAATTTAATATTGTTTATTAAATTTTTTTTATCTCTGTTGTTTGGTAGGCCAAGCTTTGCATGGTGGACGACTTGCTGGCAGAGTTAACCCCCTTAGCAACTGCGTACGCGAGAGCTAGAGGCGCTGACAGAATGTCTTCATTTGGAGATTTCATAGCCTTATCTGATCCTTGCGATACAATCACCGCCCGTATAATCTCCAGGGAGGTCTCAGATGGAATAATCGCTCCCGGCTACTCCCAAGAAGCTTTGACAATTCTAAAAAAGAAGAAGAACGGTAACTATTGCATCCTTCAAATAGACCCCAATTACGAACCGGACCCAATTGAAAGAAAAGTGTTGTTTGGATTGACTTTGGAGCAACAAAGAAACAATGCGGTGGTCGACAAATCGCTGTTCGCTAACGTGGTTACTACAAATAAGACTTTGCCTTATTCCGCCATTAGAGATCTGATCGTAGCGACTATAGCTCTTAAATATACGCAAAGCAACTCGGTGTGTTTTGCTAAAGATGGTCAAGTCATTGGAATTGGAGCTGGACAACAATCTAGAATACATTGCACAAGATTAGCTGGCGACAAAGCGGATAATTGGTGGTTGAGGCAGCATTCGAAAGTTGTTAATATGAAATTTAAGAAAGGGGTGAAACGGGCAGAAATCTCCAATGCAATTGACAATTACGTCAACGGAACTGTTGGTAAGTCCTTTCCTCATTTCTCTATTTGCAATATAACGAATTTTTGACAGGAAAGGACATGGATAAAAAAGTTTTTGAGTCTATGTATGAAGAGATACCTGCTGAATTAACTTCTTCCGAACGCAGAACTTGGTTGGATCAACTGACAAATGTTGCTTTGGGATCCGACGCATTTTTTCCATTCCGAGACAACATTGACCGTGCACGATTGGTAATAAGTCAGAGGTCAAATGTCGATAAATGCTCATTATTTTTTATGTTTCAGAGTGGAGTCGGTTATATCGGCAGTCCCTCTGGTTCCACTAATGATGCTGAAGTAATTGAAGCTTGCAACAATCATCAAATTACTTTGGCACACACTAATTTGAGACTATTTCACCATTAATTTTTATACACAAGTGCAACTGTTGAAGATCTGCACTGTACATGTTGGAATGATTCTACTTGATTCACATTTCTATAACACTTCCGAAAACACAAAAATAATGAGTTATAGAGCGTCAAAAATTTTGGTGGGAAATTGTTGAGAATAGATGTTACTATTATAACAAATTATTAGAATTGACAACAAATTAGTACGTGTCTTCATAACATAATAAATATCGAAGTACTATCCTTCCACTGTACAAATTGATTCTTTTCAAGGAATTACCTACAAAGCAAATTTTTAAAAATATTTTCTTCTGAAACTGCTCATCTTGTCGTGATTCAACAAGAAAACTTTGTCGTCAAAAACAATTAAATTAGGAATGAAAATACAAATAAACAGTAAATTAGTGTGACAAATTTGGAGAGAATTGGGAGACGCTTTACACAGTTTTTGATAAAATGTTATAGAAACTTGTGATACTAATGCTGCATGTGAAATTACCAAGCAAGTTTTTGGTCATCATTTCCGGTCATTCTGTATAATAAAATAAGGCAAACTTTGTAAAAATTCTAAGAAAATATGTAGGATGAAAAAATTTTTATTCGGTTTTTCATAAATCTTTTGTTTTATTGTTCCCTTGTATTTTTCATGAAGAACAATTATTAGGAAATGACGGTCCTTAATTCTTCTGCTTTTCAGTCACTACTGAAATGAAATTTACTATGTGCGTGATAGTTCGATAACTTCTTAACAACACCATAGAAAGAGCTTTTAATTAATGTTCTATTAGTATTATTTCTTATGACTTCGCCAGCGGTGTGCTAAAGAATGGGTTTATTTTTATTTCCACATTCAAGTGATAATTTAATTATAGATGGCATTTTTCGTAGTTGTTTGTGGTGAGAAGCTGTAATAACACCATTGTTATACTCGCTGACAAACATTTATTCAAAAGTTCAATCAGAAATTAAACTACGGTAAAATAAAGTTTCTTGCCATTACCAGAGACAGGAGCTAGGAGTAGTTCCCCTTCTCAAAATTCTACGCCACTGGTAGAATTGCTTTTTTTACCGTAGTTATTTCATTTTTAGACATTTTTTACAGAAACAATGTACTCTACTTCACAATGATAAAGTGATGATTTTTCGAGATAATTAAAGAATATTCCGATTTTAATGTTTAATTTATTGCTTATATTCGTATTGATCATTTCGAAATCTGTACTTATAAAATTGCGTTAGTTAGGTAAAATTAGCTCTACAGTTCTCCCGAATATGATAAAGAAAAATTAAACAGTATCAAAATAATGGACAAAAATAAAACACCCTCTATAGTGCGAATGAACTAAACCACAGAACTGAACAGTGGTCTGTAACTGAACAACACACAACAAAGGGGGTAGGTTGTACTATAGAAAAACCACAAAGAGCTTTTTGCGTGCCATGACAACAAGCCAGTGCGTTTCAGGGCCGTAGCCAGGATATTACCCCATTTACATTCAGCCACTACCGCTGCTACTAAGAGGAGGCTCACGAAATTTCTGGAGTGGCCCTAAGTAAATAGACAAAATAAGATGATTAGTTATAAAACATGTAAAACAAGTGCATTAAAATGTGTAAGGAAGACGGGGGCACAGTAGTCACTTTTTTACAATTTTATTTTTTTGATGATTTTTTTCATAGTTCTAGTAAGGTGGTGGTGTGCTTTAACATTTTTAGACTGTGTTTTTTATTATCGTGTCTTCATAATCTCGTAAAAAAATATACGCTTGGGGATGCAAAACTGTCCACTGTGCTCTACATACGGGGTACAGTGCTCCACATACGGGGTATAGTTCCCCACATACGGGGTACAGTGGTCAAGACAGTATGCTACAGTGGTCACTGGTCATACACAGCATTTTGCGCACACAATTTTTGGAAGCAAAAAAAAAATTTAGTGAAAATCGCACGACACTGAAAAGTAGCCAATAGAAAAATAGAATTTGGTGTCGTTTCTATGGACAATGTAAAAATTTCCTGGAAATTTTTGCACCTTGCATGAAATTAATAAGTGGAAATTATTTCAGCCAATCAAAATCATTTATTTATTAATAATGACATCATAATGACATAATGGACCAATGTCCGTGTCGTTGCGATTTTCTTACCGAATATGCCCTCGTGCATTGATTAATATCCGGAAATTTTATTTTTATACAATCGTATCGAAATAGTACCATTTCGAATGTCATTTTCATGTTGAAATGACGTGTTTTTTTTCACTATACTGTCACTTTTTCGCACTAGATACAAAATGTAAAATAACTGACAAATATCTCAATTATCAATGAAAAGTTGATTCTGTTATGTCGCATTTCCTAGGAAACGAAAAATTGTGCAACTAGATTATGCAGTAAGAATGTGCAATTTTATTCTTTCTTTTTACATTTTTAACAATTCTGGCCACGATTGTATAAAAAATCTTGTATGTAGTACGTTGCAAAATTCGTGTTTTTCGCACGCGACGTGTTACCAAACTCGCTTCGCTCGTTTGGTAATATTCACGTCTTGGTGCGAAAACACTTTCATTTTGCAACTTACTACATAAATAGCTATCTCATGCATTTCCAAAACGTAATAATTAGCCCTCGTGTTTAATTAATACGTTTTGCAAATGCATTCGAAAAAAATTCCGGAAATAATCAATGCACTAGGGATATTATAAGTAAAAGTTTTCATTACTACAAGAAATGTTACAAGAAGTATATAAAAAATAAAAATATGTAGTAAGATACGTTTTGTCGCAACTGAGACATAATTATTCGGTGAAACATTTCACATCTTGATCATCTTGAGGACGCTCCGTTTCTGCTTACAATCCGATGAGTCCTGTAAGCTTATGTCGTTAGGTTCTGTGTCAGATAATATTTTTTCTTGTTTAGGTTTTTTGGATTTCGCACTTTTCCCCGTTTTCTTGTTGGATTTTGCATGCCTCTTCTTTTGTTCGCTGTTAATATGTTTGAAAAACATTTTTTCTTCACCATTCTAACCTTCTCTAGGTCACGTTGAATTGCAAACTCTTTGATCTTTTCTAATTCCGGTAGTAATATATTAATTTGACATTTTTAAAGTTCTAAGAAAATCAGTATTATATTTTTTTCCATTTGGAGAATAAAGAATTTGCAAAAAGATGTTTTGGAAATTTTGTAGGGGAGGCTCAGCTCTTTTCAGTCAGGGGAAGCTGAGCCTCCCTAGGCCACTCCCTGGCTACGGCCCTGTGTATACGTTTGCCAAATCGTCCATTACTTCGTTGGCAATGTTGTATGTTACGTCACTGGTAGAACTTATTCACACAGCTTTCTGATGACGTATGTGTACTTCTCTAAATGGTTACACTGTATCTGGGGGTGGCAGTAATCTGTTTTGAATCTTTCTCAAGCGCCTTCTTCTAGCAGTGTACAATACCATTACGCAATACTCCCCTTGGGTTGGGTCATAGTGTGGTTGGGTTATAATCTGCCATGTTTAAGCCTCGTTTACATCCACTTAACGCAAGAAATTAACGTAACGTAACATTGTGCGTACGAAGAAAGCGTAATACTTGGGCATGCGCAGTATAGTAAGTTTGTCAGTTTGACACGCCACGGTTTAAGAGTAACGAAAAGGAAAATGGCATAACAGAAATCTATGCCGTTTTACTTGTCATCTGATTGGTGCACGTATTCCTTCACTACTTTTCTCGTACGTTAAGTTGAAGTTAAATCAAATTTTTCAAGCGGTAAGTTACGCTCATTACGCTTTCTACGATTATAATTGGTTGAATTAAACTTTTTCTACTTTTTATTTCTTACGTTTCTTACCGTTAAGTTACGTGCGTTAAGTGGATGTAAACGAGGCTTTATACTGCTTTCTTTTTCCTATCACTACTTTTCTCGTACGTTAAGTTGAAGTTAAATCAAATTTTTTATGCGGTAAGTTACGCTTATTACGCTTTTTACGAATATAATTGGTTGATTTGAACTTTTTCTACGTTTATTTCTCCGTTTCTTACCGTTAAGTTACGTGCGTTAAGTGGATGTAAACGAGGCTTTATACTGCTTTCTTTTTCTTATCACTACTTTTCTCGTACGTTAAGTTGGAGTTAAATCAAATTTTTCCTGCGGTAAGTTACGCTCATTACGCTTTTTACGAATATAATTGGTTGATTTGAACTTTTTTTACGTTTATTTCTCCGTTTCTTACCGTTAAGTTACGTGCGTTAAGTGGATGTAAACGAGGCTTTATACTGCTTTCTTTTTTCTATCACTACTTTTCTCGTACGTTAAGTTGAAGTTAAATCAAATTTTTTATGCGGTAAGTTACGCTTATTACGCTTTTTACGAATATAATTGGTTGAATTGAACTTTTTCTACGTTTATTTCGCCGTTTCTTACCGTTAAGTTACGTGCGTTAAGTGGATGTAAACGAGGCTTTATACTGCTTTCTTTTTCTTATCACTACTTTTCTCGTACGTTAAGTTGGAGTTAAATCAAATTTTTCCTGCGGTAAGTTACGCTCATTACGCTTTTTACGAATATAATTGGTTGATTTGAACTTTTTTTACGTTTATTTCTCCGTTTCTTACCGTTAAGTTACGTGCGTTAAGTGGATGTAAACGAGGCTTTATACTGCTTTCTTTTTTCTATCACTACTTTTCTCGTACGTTAAGTTGAAGTTAAATCAAATTTTTTATGCGGTAAGTTACGCTTATTACGCTTTTTACGAATATAATTGGTTGATTTGAACTTTTTTTACGTTTATTTCTCCGTTTCTTACCGTTAAGTTACGTGCGTTAAGTGGATGTAAACGAGGCTTTATACTGCTTTCTTTTTTCTATCACTACTTTTCTCGTACGTTAAGTTGAAGTTAAATCAAATTTTTTATGCGGTAAGTTACGCTTATTACGCTTTTTACGAATATAATTGGTTGAATTGAACTTTTTCTACGTTTATTTCTCCGTTTCTTACCGTTAAGTTACGTGCGTTAAGTGAATGTAAACGAGGCTTTATACTGCTTTCTTTTTCCTATCACTACTTTTCTCGTACGTTAAGTTGAAGTTAAATCAAATTTTTTATGCGGTAAGTTACGCTTATTACGCTTTTTACGAATATAATTGGTTGATTTGAACTTTTTCTACGTTTATTTCTCCGTTTCTTACCGTTAAGTCACGTGCGTTAAGTGAATGTAAACGAGGCTTTATACTGCTTTCTTTTTCCTATCACTACTTTTCTCGTACGTTAAGTTGAAGTTAAATCAAATTTTTCCTGCGGTAAGTTACGCTCATTACGCTTTTTACGAATATAATTGGTTGAATTGAACTTTTTCTACGTTTATTTTTTACGTTTCTTAACGTTACGTTACGTGCGTTAAGTGGATGTAAACGAGACTTTATACTGCTTTTTTTTCCTATCACTACTTTTCTCGTACGTTAAGTTGAAATTAAATCAAATTTTTCCTGCGGTAAGTTACGCTCATTACGCTTTTTACGAATATAATTGGTTGAATTAAACTTTTTCTACGTTTATTTCTTACGTTTCTTAACGTTACGTTACGTGCGTTAAGTGGATGTAAACGAGGCTTTATACTGCTTTCTCTTTCCTATCTTTGTTCAGGTATTAGGGTTAGTTTTAGGTTAACTGGGTTATGTTGGTACTGGTTGGTGATTGAATTTGGGTCACTGGGCCATGATTTGGGAGAATTAACTTTGATTATGTTGGTACTAGTCTAGTAGTACTAGTTACTACTTAAAATTCTTGTGCTGTAGAACTAGAAACTGCGAAAAATAAAATAAATAAAGTAAAATACTACGAGTAAGCTGCTGTCCGCTGTCAGTTCTCCCACGTGGCGCATTAGTCATATGGTCAAATCAGATGGTTTACTACCTTGGTCGATAAATAATGGTGGTGATCTCGTGCGGGGTCAAATGTGAGATGGATTTAGAAATTGCCGCTCGTTGATGTCATCACCAGCTATAGCATTTTTATTAGTGCACACATAAAGTAGGAGTGTTTCTAATAGCACTCCTACAATTTAACATTGTAAATACCCCAAAGTTTGACTTGACCGGGTAACAATGGTGTTCGAAGGTGTATTGGTGCAGGTACTCAACAGATTCCTGGGAGATTACGTGGAAAATTTAGATCACAAACAATTAAGTGTCGGAATATGGGGAGGTAACCGACTCAACTGCCAATTATTCTCCCTGCAATATTCCTTACTAAATTCTAGGGAACGTCGAGCTAAAGAACTTGGTTCTCAAGCAGTCAGCTTTAGACGACTTGGACTTACCAGTACAAACAATTTATGGTCGATTAGGTCAGTAGCAGTTCTTGCCACCAACACCATACTTAGATTCGGCTTTTAAATTTCAGGAAAACTAGTCTTAAAAATTCCTTGGAAGAATTTATACGGAGCAGCCTTCGTGATTGACGTGGAAGACGTTTATTTGCTGGTTGTTCCAAATCAACAAGTCAAATATGACCCAGCTAAAGAGGAAAAAAAATCAACAGAAACCAAGAAAAAGGAAATTCAAAAGGTGGAGGACGCCAAGAAACAAGAAGCAGATAAGGACAAACCAAAAGCCGATTACACTTTTGTGGAAAAATTAATAACGCAAATTATTAAAAATGTTCAGTTAAACATCAAAAACATCCACATTCGTTACGAGGATAAAGTTACCGTGCCGGGCAGTTTGTTTTCTTTGGGGGTAACTTTGAGTGATTTGGATGTTGTTAGTACCGATGAATCGTGGGTACCTGCCATCAGCAAGGAGAATATAACGAAAATTTTTAAGGTACAATCAATAGGTTTTGAGAATATTGCTGACAAAACTATTGCAGGTTGTCAAGTTGGAAGGATTTGCTGTTTATTGGAATTCAAATTCTGTTTCCTATGAAAATCTGCCTGGCGTCGATTTGATTAATAAACTGGAAAAAGAGATTGCCTCCAAAAGTTTTCAACCTCCACAGTATACATACAGTAAGTTTCACTGGCATTACCAGCTTCTTATCTCTTTGCCAATTAAGTGCAACGGCATTATGTAACTCAAAATAATTTTGTTGGATTACAGGCGTTAATTTTTCCTCTCTAGAGGATTATTTAGTTACACCGCCAACATTGATTTCTAATTCTTTTTTATTGGGAATCATACTAATACACGATATGCATAATATAAACTTATTATCAAAATGAAATTAAGCAGAAGGCAGTTCCATTGTTTTCGCAATTTTCGTCATATCTTCATAGCTGCCTACAGTTACTTTACACAAAGTGCAGGTTTTTGTCTAAATATAAGCAATTACCATTGTTTATACATCTTATAAACAATGTATAAACAATGCTATTACCAAAACATATTTATGAGAATTAGAATGAATCACTTGTTATTGCCAGATAAAACATGAAAATTAGGCAACCGACGTAACTACTGGCCTGATTTTGTTAGAACAAGATAAGAAAAGGACATGAACTGAGGTAATTGGAAAACATTTATTTTATTTTACACTCTAGCTCAAAACATGTAACAAGTTACTCTTCTAGTTCTTCAGAGGAAATTATGAAACGTCTCGAAATGAGGCTCTAGGAAAACATTTTGATGAAATCAGAATGCATTGTGAAAATTTTTATTATTTGCAAGAACGATTGATTCCAAAATTTGGGTTAAGGACTCGGTATTTTTGAAACTCGAATTACTATTGGAAGCAGCAAAATGACGCAAATACAATATGCACAGTGACCTTACTGTACAACTATTTAAACTAAAAAAAATTTGCATTAAATAATTCGCAGTTTTTGTTCTGTATTTTTGAGATATGTACCTGCAAAAAGATTTGTTAATATGTACATAATGGTAAAAATATGGGATAAAACAATTAGAAGCGAGTATTTATTTTATTTTGAATTGTAAATTTGTTAAGAAAGGAAGTTATTACGCAATGCATAGCTATTTAATCAGTGTGACTCATATTTCCTGCTCAATTTGGTTAAAAATGACGCAATTATCCAACCATAAAAAGAATGTAATTTTAATGTGGATTTCTTAGAATAATAGTTTTCTACCCTAAGTAGTTTTGGATATATTCATTCTATTACGGACTGTTATTGGTCAGTTTATTAAATAGGAATCAATTTATTTATTAAATTGTAAGTCAAAGAATCTGTGGGGAAGACTGATGGAAGTTCTTTATTTTTATTAATAATTCGACAGGGGATGAAGTTGAGTATACGTAATGCATAAGTAACTTATCCTAAAATACAACTGTTATAATCGTTAGGTAGACGATTGGGAACTCCAGAGAGTTGAGAGCAATACTGGGATCCCCGACAAAGCGTTTCGATCGCATCGCTTTCATATCGACCGAAACGCTTCAATGTCGACCGAGTCGACTTGCATTTCTATCGGTTAAACAGAGAGTTCCGAGAGGCTATCGCTTTTTTTGGTGTTTTTCGCTTTCTTTTCGATGTCGACCGCTTTCGTGGGAAGGGGTTTAGGGGAGCTTCTTTTGAAAAATGCTGAACCAATTACGACAGTGACCACGTGATTATTTAGAGAGAGAGAGCTACAGTAAGACAGAAAGAAAATTTGTCAGTTTCGTGCCCAACAATTTCATATGAATGGTTGAGGGTTCGCTAAAAGCTAATATATCGAAAACTATGCAAGATATCGACTTAAAATAAAAACCATTGGAAAGTACTAAGTGTATTCTATGCTCGTGTTGATATATTTTTTAAAGTTAATTTATAAATAAATAGATATAAGGTCGTAAATAGGTGTTAAAAAGGGTATAATCTTTGGGCTAGAAACACACTTATTATGAACAAATTTAAAAATCTGGTTCAGTACGATCCTGCATTGAACCTTTCTTGATATAGAAAAAAAAATGAATTAAAAAAGGAATTAAAATAGGAAAAAATCTAAGCAAAGCAAATAAGGTCTGTGTTCCGTCCTTTCGCGATAGCTTCTCACGCTATCCAAAGACACCCCCCGATCCTGACCCCCTCCCGAGATCGCTGCGCATCTCAAAGAGACAACAGGTGAATTGGTTGGTGTTAACCTGCCGATAGTGCCAATTTAGTCAGTGTTGAATGTTAGACGGGTGTAACAGCAATTGTGCCGACTGCAGGGTGAAAGGCGCGTAAATTGAGAGTTCCGAACCACGAACTCCAAATCAAGTGTGCGAACCCGATAGCGAGAACGACGGCGAGCCCCCGCCGCTTCAAAAGGTTAGTCGCAGCATCCAGCCCAGTACCCGATACTTCTTAAATTCTCCTTGCCGGCGCCCGCCAGCGGTGCCACCCCCGAACAGTCTGCAAGCAACTTATTCGCACTTTTGGGTGATTGGAAAGTGGCGGTGCCAGTGGTGTAAGTTGGAGTTCAGCACCCCACTTTTGGCTATTTGTCGACTGCGTGCAGAGCCGGCTTTGCAACTTTTCATTTCTCGAGTTCCGAGTTTACTGTGCCTAGAAAATTGCTCAGTTCACAAAATTTGGTGATTTTCTGGTGTGTGATTTGGCATTAATTTTATTTCGCAACCATGGACTACCGCAGAACAAAACCAGACTGCGATTATCCACTAAGCGTAAAAAAAAAAACAATCAAACATACTTATAAATTCATATAAATTATAACAGATATAAATTCAATAGATATGTGTTAAACTTCCTTGTTATAATTTGATTTCATACATTAATTATATTTTGTAAAGAGCACGAAGTCCGTTTTAAATTATGAAATTGAGAGATAAGTAAAAGCTGCGTAAATATTAGTTCAGTAAATTTTAATTTTTCTTTATGGCAGCACATAAGAAATAACAAAGTATTTTGGAAATGCATGCAGGGACGTAGACAAATATTTAGCAATGTCTCATATATTGTGTTTCTTATTGCCATTTTACAATAAATTGGTGTTGCCAGACTTACTATTCTTTTAGTAATAATGCCGCTCGCTTTGGCACTGCAACCATAAATCACAATAAAGGGTTTTATTCTTTCGAAAATATGCGAATAATTTTACGGATAGGTATACAAAACCTTCAGTCTGCAGTTAGCTGGGATTTAGCACATGATTTATGGCAGTAGGTAGGTACCCATTCACTAACACTCGATTTTACAATCGCAAAAATGTAAAAGCCAAACGAAAGTTGACTTATAATTTGAAGAGCGGATCCGTTAAAGATTATGCTGACAAATGTCAGAAACCAGATTTAGATGAGGCTACTATATGTTGCCAAAGAAAAAAAATAAACAAACTTCAAAAAAATGAAAAAGAATATGAAGAAATAAAAAGAAACACGTCATTACTGGCAGACAGCATCGAATGGCGACAAAAGCGTGCACTCACAACATCTATGTTTGGTAAAATTTGCAAAATGCGTATTACGACAAATTGCAAGTCTACAATTAAAAGTATTCTCTATAAAGAGAATTATACGCCAAATCTACTTATTCTATGGGGCAACAATAACGAAGACAGAATCAGAAACGCGCTTGCAGAAAGCTTCAACTTGGAAATATCTAATTGTGGACTGTTTGTAAACAAAAAATGGCCATATTTAGGTCCTACTCCAGATGAAATAGCATCAAGTCACAATTCCATTGTAGAAATAAAATGCCCATATTCGGCAAGAGACATGACGATTGAGGAGGGAATTGAAAATGGCCTCATACAATTTTTGCAAGTAATAAATAATAACTATTCCATGAAACAAAGTCATGTCTATTATTACCAAGTACAAAGTCAGCTAAATATTTGCAATAAAGATTTGTGTCATTTTGGGGTGTGGACGCTATATTCATATTGTTTTAGATATATTTGCTTCCAAATGAATGTTTAAAAGAAAAATTATAATGAGAAGACTGAATCTATATTTTTTAATAAAAAATCATTCAACTGGGTTCGCAATTTGCTGAATCGAAAATTGATTCGAACCGATTTTCTCGGTAAATCGGGATTCGTCCTTTAATTTTATTTTTATTCAATCCTTCTACTAATAAATATTTTATGACTTGCAATATTTGTAATACTAATTTGAATATTGGCATATTGAAATATGTACTTTATAAGATGACACAAAACTGAATTGTTAAAAGCTCTTGTCCAAATTCTTTCAAATCCGGACCTGGTATTCGACACTCTCTTGGACGCCTTCTTCACTCGAATTTCTTACCTCCGCCCTTACCCCGCAAAAATGCATACCCTAGCAGTGTGAGGCAAATAGGCTCTTAAGCCCTTTCGAGTCTGGTTGGTAGCAGTCGGCAACACAAAAAAACTTACCCTCAGCAAAAATATTGCTAATTATTGGTACATACATATGGGGCTACCCGATAAGTGGTTATTTCTGAAGTAAATTGTAACTCTTTGAACACTTGTTTGAAGTAAAATAAGTATTTAAAAAAATACAACACACTATAATTATTATTACTTTAAAAAGTAGACAGAGTTAAAGTATAGCTACTGTATATTATGAATGTAACAAAGTTTTGTGGAGGATATTATTTTGGTATAGAAACATACTTTATGGTAATTAGGACTTTGGTTTACAGTTTACAGATATTTTTCTGAATGCAATTAGAAATGTCTAACAAGTTGACTAGGATATAACGTTCATTCAAGGAAATAATTAAAATGTTTGTCGAGATTAAATTTTTTGTAAAATTTGCAAGCACGTTTTGAAGGAAAAATTCAAATAACTGAGAGATCGTTTAAAATTGGTTTCGGAAATTAAAATTGTTATTTTTTACCTACAAAAGTAATAATATTGGTACATATTATGAACAACAAGATAAAGATTATTTAAAAACCCCTTGTTAATCTCCAAATAACGATAAATATGCAATATCCTGAAAAATCGTCTTTAAAGCCAGCACCTTTCGAGTTGTAGAAACGATTTCTACCAAAATCAGGTAAACTTGGGTGCCGGAGGCCATAACCCTTCCACTTGTACGTGAAAATATTTGAAAATCCGACCCCTAAGGCGATAGCCTCTCGGAACTCTCTGTTTAACCGATAGAAATACAAGTCGACTCGGTCGACATTAAAGCTTTTCGGTCGCTATGGAAGCGACGCGATCGAAATGAAAGCGATGCGATCGAAACGCTTTGTCGGGGATCCCAGTACAGGACCGAACAGTTTAACGAATTTTCAGGATTTTTTTCGATTTTAAGAATCTGTAAACATCAGCCTCGGACTTAAGCTATTTTTGAAGTCGATCAGTCAAAAACCGATAAAAATACGGTAATTTAAATTTGATCTTCGATTTATCATCAAATTCAAACGACTGTATTTTTAATGGTACTTGACCGATCGACTTCAATAATAGATCACCTCCGAGGCTGACGTTTACAAATTCTAAAAATCGAACAAAATTCTGAAAATTTGCTTTACTTTTCGAGCCCGACTCGACGCAATCATGGAGTAACATTCCTATATCGCCTATATATTTTTTAACGATATGATGTAAAAACTAAAAACGAACATTTTTTGTATGCACACCCCTATGGCTATTTGTAACCATTTTCGAAATATCGCCAATTAATTACAAAATTCAAGAATAATCTTAAAAAATTAGATCGTTTTCCAAATAACTCGACAAAAAATTTCAAATGTTTTAAAATTGACATAAAAATGACAACTGATGACAGGTAACTGCGATAAATGTGTATTTCTTGTCGGATAATATAAAATGCAAAAAATGATCAAGATACAAACATAAAGTGAACTTACTAAAAAAACTTATGCTGTTTTTATAAACAAAACATCTGGAGTACCTATTAAAATTTTATCTGTCGAGTTATTTGAAAAACAATCAAATTTTTTAGGATTATTCTTGAATTTTGTAATTATTGAGCGATAAATCGAAAAGGGTTACAAATAGCCATAGGGGTGTTGTACATACAAAAAATGTTTGTTTTTAGTTTCTACATCATATCGTTAAAAAATATACAGGGTGGTTCATTAGAAAAAATGGAGAAAATTAAATTCATCAAAAGTTCTAAATTGAAAAATTAAATCTAGCCACCCTGTATAATTTTTCAAAAGTTAAAACAATTCAAAGATATTCCACAGATGTTTCCTAACTAGTCTTTACATAATTTTTTCTTAGAACTCGTAATTGTGACTGTAGTGATTTTTTTAACATGCATCTGCAGATGCCATTATTTGAACAAAAAAAATCGCTACATCGAAGTGGTTTGGAAATAGTCAGCAATAATATTGGATTGAAAAGAGTCTAGAAAATGGCTCCGAAAAATCTTCTTTTACACACCACATTCCATTTAAAAAAATGTCACTTGCCCCTGTATAATTGTCTTGGCTCACCCTCTATGTTCAAAAATAATTTCCGGTTATAGACTTCTTTCTCTAGTTTATTTGTGTTTTTAAATCAAATTTCTACCCATCATAGAACTCGAGCTATCGAAGTCGGACGCACTATTGCCCCACCCTGTATATTATGTAAGCGTTGTTAAAAGACGGCATTTCTAAACTTCTGTTTCTTTAATGTTTTAGTCCTGGGGCCAATCAATGCCACGGCCCGTTTGCGCATTAACCAGAAACCAGAATTGGACAAGCCGGCATTTACGGTTCCAAAAATCCATCTTAATTTGGAAATGGAAAACCTTTGCATTGGCGTAAGCAAACCCCAATATCGAGACATTATAGCTCTAGCAGATTCGATGGACCGCATGATGAAAGGAGTCCCATATCGGAAGTATCGACCGGATCTCACCCAATATAGGGGCCATTACAAAGAGTGGTGGCAGTTCGCATATACCTGTGTTGTAGAAGAAGAAATCAAGAGACGGAAGAAAAATTGGGATTGGAATCACATCCGAGGACACCGGTTGCTATGTAAAGAATACGGAGATCTTTATCAAAAATCCTTGAGAAATGCGGTAAAAATGTCCAACCATCTAAATAATTTCACTTGTTACTTTTTAATTAGATTAAAGGTGAGGACCAAGCTAGAATCCAGGAGTGCGAAAAAGGTTTGGACGTCTTCAATATTGTTATTATCAGACAAAGAATAGAACTTGAAACTGAACGGATCGATAAAGTGCAGAATAAAGCTGCAAAAAAATCATGGCTGGGGTGGATGTGGGGAAGCACCCCGACCGAAGAACAAGCTGATATCTCCGACACTACTGCCATATGTAATGCTTTTCTAACCGAAGTTTTCTGACTCTAAGCAATGTTTTCTGCAGTGAAACAGTTCGAAGCTGCCATGACTCCAGAAGAAAAATCACGCATGTATCGCGCTCTGGATTATCAGGAGAACGCAGCTCCAGCACAGTACCCTGAAGATTTTGTCGACATCTCTTGCGCCTTCTTGTTGCATACTCTTGAACTAGAATTGCGGGACGGCGAGTCCACTCCAAAAAGGGTTCTGTTTACTGAACTAAAGGGCGTGCGGTGCAGGATGGATACGAGAGCAGCAGCAAACGCTTTAAAGTATGCTGCTTTATTGTAATGCAAATTGTGTTCAGGAAGCAGGGATCATTAATTTAAAAAAAATTGACATTACTTCGTGTCGTAAGAACTGTTGGGTCAATTTCAGCTTGAGTTGCGCCGGGAGTAAAATATCGGTGTAAAATTTACGCTACTTCGCTTCGTTTCTTTATTCTCAATTTTAGCTCCTTAAATCACTGAACCGCCCGATTTACATCGAATTAGGTCAAAAGGACCAATTCAGACGTAACTCGACGTTTTTGACAAATATCGGCGCTAAATTTAATCCGTGACAACTTGCGTTTTGTAGTTGAAATTGAGTGCAACCGATTTGCGCTGCTCCGCCCATTTATGCCAGCCGTAAGTCGAGTTGAAATTGATCCATGTGTTTTTACCTGCTAGTAATAGTTGTTTTAATCATTAAGTCATGTGATGCTTCTTTATGAATTGAGTCATGACTCACAACGTGGTTAAAACTGGAACCACCATAATGATGACGTACTCGAAAGAACGGCGATAATTCATTATATGTAAAATGTTAGTGTTGTATTAAAAGTATTGTTTTTTTAGAGTGCATATCAAAATTGACGAATTCACGACTTTTGGCTGTCAGCAAATGGATTTTATACCGAGCTTAATTACATCTGAGACAGGAGGTGGCGATACTGGACTGCTGGAAGTCAGTTTTGAAACCAATCCACTAGACAAAAGTTGCGGGCAAAGGTTATATGTGACTGCCCAACCCCTCAAGATAGTTTATGATGCGGAGACCATCATAAAATTGATTGATGTTTTTAAAGTACCATCCTCATCTTCACTAGACCAGTAAGTATGTTTTTGTTTAACTTGTGTAGTAGTGTATTTCTACGGGATCATTAATCATAACATGGAAAAGTTAACTACTGGTACTGGTTGCTAATGTCTTCTACAAATTTTTCCACGTTACACTTGATGCAAAGAAGAGGGAACTAATGAGTGACGACACTTCTGTGTGCATCTTGTTAAATAAATTTAGCCAAGTTTGATTTTTGCTGTACAAAACGTTTATTCAACAAAACAACTTATTGCAACCAATCGGGAGATGTTGCTTGTATGGCAGCTTCGCTAGAACTAACTTAAAACTAATACGCATTGCCCTTATATAGTCTAACCTAATGCACACGACACCATGATACATCCGGTGACGGCCAAAAGAACAAAAAATGGTGACCTCGTCTCGGCGAAGGGCGGATGAATAAATAACATGCATGAATGAGAGTTTGACAGGCGGACCAATAAATAACATGATAGTTTGACGGGCGGACAAATAAATAACATGCATAAATGAGAGTTTGAATTTTATTTTCAACACATCTTTGATCTTCGAAAATAAAGTTCAATGACCACTAAACGCCCTGTTTTTTTAAACTTTTAAAAACTTTTAAAAATGTTTTCGTTATCTTTCGACATCGCTAAGGGTTAACAGATATTCTGTACGCGTAGTTGCCAATGGTAATAGTAATGATAGTGGTTACTATTGGTTACTACACGTACAGAATATCAGTTAAATCTTTAGCGATGCTGAAAGATAACAAAAACATTTTTAAGAAAGTACAGATTACACCTACTGGGGCTGGGGAATTCATAACGAATATGGTCGAGAATGCACGAACTGACTTTTCTTTGATGATATACTATATACTTACGATATATAGGTATACAGGGTGGGGCAATAGTGCGTCCGAGTTCTATGATGGGTAGAAATTTGATTTAAAAACACGGATAAATTAGAGAAAGAAGTCTATAACCGGAAATTATTTTTGAACATACAGGGTGAGCCAAGACAATTATACAGGAGCAAGTGAGAGTTTTTTAAATGGAATGTGGTGGGTAAAAGAAGATTTTTCGGAGCTTTTTCCTAGTCTCTTTTCACTCCAATATTATTGCTGACTATTTCCAAACCACTTGGATATAGCAATTTTTTTTTGTTCAAATAATGGCATCTGCAGATGCATGTTAAAAAAATCACTACTGTCACAGTTACGACTTCTAAGAAAAAATTATGTAAAGACTGCTTAGGAAACATCTGTGGAATGTCTTTGATCCGTTTTAACTTTTGAAAAATTATACAGGGTGGCTAGATTTAATTTTTTAATTTAGAACTTTTTGAATTTAATTTTCTCCATTTTTTTAAATGACACACCCTGTATATTTTTTAACAATATGATGTAGAAACTAAAAACGAACATTTTTTGTATGCACACCCATATGGCTATTTGTAACCATGTTCGAAATATCGCCAAATAATTACAAAATTCAAGAATAATGTTAAAAAATTAGATCGTTTTCCAAATATCTCGACAAAAAACTTCAAATGTTTCAAAATAGACACAAAAATGACAACTGACGACAGGTAACTGCGATAAATGTGAATTTCTTGTCGGATAATATAAAATGCAAAAAATGATCAAGATACAAACATAAAGTGAACTTACTAAAAAAACTCATGCTGTTTTTATAAACAGAACATCTGGAGCACTTATTACAATTTTATCTGTCGAGTAATTTGAAAAACAATCTAATTACAGTATGTTCACTTATAACGAACCCGTTTATAACGATCTACCGCCTATAACGAACCTTAAAAAGTTGAACGAAAAAACGCCCATAAGCACAATGCAATAAAAACACTTACGGTTATAACGAACATCGGTTATAACGAACCGTATTCTTCGGTTCGCAGAGGTTCGTTACAAGCGAACACTACTGTAGTTAGGATTATTCTTGATTTTTGTAATTATTGGGCGATAAATCGAAAATGGTTACAAATAGCCATAGGGGTGTACATACAAAAAATGTTTGTATTTAGTTTCTACATCATACCGATAAAAAATATACAGGGTGTTCTATTTGAAAAAATGGAGAAATTTAAATTTAAAAAGTTTTAAATTGAAAAATTAAATTGAGCCACCCTGTATAATTTTTTAAAAGTTAAAACGATTCAAAGACATTCCACAAATGTTTCATAACTTGGCTTTATACAATTTTTTCTTAGAACTCATAATTGTGACTGTAGTGATTTTTTTAACATGCATCTGCAAATGCCATTATTTGAACAAGCAAAATCGCTACATCCAAGTGGTTTGGAAATAGTCAGCAATAATACTGGATTGAAAAGAGTCTAGAAGAAGGCTCCGAAAAATCTGCTTTTGCACACCTCATTCCTTTTAAAAAAATGTCACTTGCCCCTGTATAATTGTCTTGGCTCACCCTGTATGTTCAAAAATAATTTCCTGTTATAGACTTTTTTCTCTAGTTTATTTGTGTTTTTAAATCAAGTTTCTACCTATCATAGAACTCGAGCTATCGAAGTCGGACGCACTATTGCCCCACCCTGTATAACACATGTTTTATAGCTGTCGCTAGCTCTTCATCTTCAATCTCTTCGAACACTTCGTCTTCTTCCAAATCTCTTGCAGCCATCGGTTGATTTACGTCATCCCTCTAACTTTTTCGCGCCGGTCCCCTTTGTCCACGTTCCGGCGGTATCTATTCCAATAGTAATAAGCATCTGTTTACAGACTGTCTGCGGCGGCTGGCAGTGGTTTGACCAATATCAAAGAAAAGTCGACAACTGGACTGCAGCACGCCATCGACCAGCACGTCCATTTAGACCTCAAGATAGATCTCCGCGCCCCATACGTAGTAATTCCGTATGCTGGTAAATACACAGAGCGTGAAAATGTCTTGGTTGTGAATTTGGGTAATCTTAAAATCTACTCCCTCGAACGTCCCGAGGCAATAAACGTGCGTAAAATGCACGCAGCCGGTACCGACGAGACGGAAATTTTAAAAGAAATGATGGCCCAAAGTTACGATAAGTTCCAGTTGGAACTTACCGATTTGCAAATACTTGTGGCACAAAGCAGCGAAGATTGGAAGACTTGCATGAAAGAGTCCAAGAGTAAAGACATGCACATTTTGACACCAGTCAGTTTAAATATTGCGTTTTACAAATGTTTATTCACCGACGATCCTAGATTGCCTCTAACTAAATTGACTGGTGAAATGCCATCAATTAATTTAGTGGTGTCCGATGCTCGATTGTTGCTGTTGTTGGCACTGGCAACTAGCATCCCACTACCGAAGAGCGACGAGCCCGAACCCAAACCGCTGACCGTAAGTTCGTTTGGTATGAAAGTTTTACTTCATCATCTCTTGTTTGTCCAAATTTTAGAAAGAAGGTTTTAAAGGTTCCAGTATGGTTATGCTGAAGTATTGGGAAATGCAGGACGCTGCCCAAAAAACTAAGGCGTTGTTATCGGACGCCGACAAGAAAAAGGAACAATTTACTCAATTCACAACCGTTGATGCCAAATTTGTTATGTCTGGTTAGTACATTCTTTTCATGTTTCAAATCGTTAAGAAATTATTTATAAATTAAGGGTCCGCTGATGAACGTTTGTGCGACCCGAAATTTGATTAAGAATATTGTTGACGCATCGTTAAGGAATTATTCATAAATTAAGGGTTCGCTGATGAACGTTTGTGCGACCCTAAATTTGATTAAGAATTTTGTCGACACTTTGTTAAGAAATTATTGATAAATTAGCGGTCCGCTGATGAACGTTTGTGCGACCCGAAATTTGATTAAGAATTTTGTCGACACGTGGAGTCATGATTATTGTTATTTTTCAGAATTGTGTGTCCATTTGAAGCATCAAGAAACCATAGAGTCAGCCATCACCGATTTAGTTTCTTTCAACATAAAGAATTTAGAATTTGATCTGAGTCAGCAAACGTACAACACGAAAGTTTCTATGCGCCTGGCTAGTGTTGGTTTATGCCAATATCGCGGCAAAGGCAACGTCAATATGATTAGCACTCCGGGAACGGAGAAAGATGGGCAGTACCTGTTTAACGTCGAGTTCATACAAGTGGATAGGAAATCGCCCGAATTCCATTCAGTTTATAAATCTTGCGAAACGTGTCTTCTGTTAGAGTTTGCCAGCATCAATCTCATCTTACACCAAGAGGGGCTATCAGAACTCATTCAGTATGGTACAAATCTTCAATTAGAATTGGAAGAGGCTATGGGCAAGCTCGATACTCCTGTTAACAGAACAGCATCAGCAAACACTGAAGGGTTAAGGACACAATTATCAACTATCGCAGAAGGTGCCTACAAGCCAGGTATGTATTTATTAAATCATTTTTTGTTTTATTTTTCTTAATGCATTTTTTGTGTTGTAGATAAAAAGAAAAAGGCTTCCGTAACTGTCATCGAAACTATTAAGTTTAAGGTGTCGGCTCAGTTACAAGAAATTTCCGTTACGTTTGCCACCGATGATTGTCAAATTTCAAGTTGCGCCATCAACGGAATTCGCTCGGAAATTATCATGAAAACGGCCTATACCCAAATCAACGCTAGGCTACAAAAACTTTGCATTATCGACTTGAATCCAAAAACTATCCATAACTTAGTAAGTATTAACAAAAATGCCATAAACTTCTACTTTACAATGAAAGTTAGTTGAACTTGGAAGCAACTTGTAGCCAAGCTTATATTCTAGACGAGAAGTGGTGCAGGAAAATTAATTTTGCGCCACGGCTTCAATACATATCTGAATACTGAGACGAAATAGAATTTTTCTAACACTCCACGATTGCATAAAATTGTCAGAATGCCGGCTGAAAGCAGCTGCAACACGCGTATTGTTATCGACCGTCTCTTTTACTCACACTGCATGACAAGTTTATCCGAGTTATTTTCGACGCGTCTTGCTTCGGTGGATTGAAACACGTGGTCGACCGCCACGTCTCCGTAGATAGACGTCTCATTCTTATTACTGAAGTGAGCGAGACGTGACTATACGCAAGTCAGCACGTATATTCTTTTACCACCTTGCGATAAATCTGCTGTCTCGTTTATTTTAGTGAATTAGAATGAGACAGCAATAAAGCTCAGCTGCAACACGCGTATTGTATCAACCGTCTCTCTTACTCACAGATAATGACAAGTTTATCCGAGCTATTCCCGACGCGTCTTGCTTCGGTGGATTGAACCACGTGGTCGACCGCCACGCCTCCGTAGACGTCTCATTCGTATTCACTGAAGTGAGCGAGACGAGACTATAAGCAAGTCCGCGCATATATTCTTGTACCAACTTGCTATAAATCTGCTGTCTCGTTCATTTTAGTGAATTAGAATGAGACAGCAATAAAGCTCAGCTGCAACACGTGTATTGTATCGACCGTCTTTCTTACCGTTGATTGAGATATTTAGTAAATACCTCAATCAACGATAAAACCGAAAACCAACGTTGGCCGTCTGTGGCGCCACCGTACAGTGCAGACAATGTGGGTGAGGGGACGCAGGGCAAAGAAGGGAAACTCGGTGGACTATTACCACGGAGTTGGGTATCTTCCAGTAAATATCTCAATCAACGTTCTTACTCACAGATAATGACAAGGTTATCCGAGCTATTCTCGACGCGTCTTGCTTCGGTGGATTGAAACACGTGGTCGACCGGTACGCCTCCGTAGACGTCTCATTCTTATTTACTGAAGTGAGCGAGACGAGACTTATAACCAAGTCCGCGCGTATATTCCTGTACCACCTTGCTATAACTTTGCTGCCTCGTTCATTTTAATGAATTAGAATGAGACAACAATAAAGCTGTGAGTAAAGGGATGTACGTAAGTCTACTGAAGCACACCTAGTTGAGAATAACTCAGATAACCATTTTCTTTGCGAACAATAGAGACAGTCGATAATACGCTTGTTGTAGCTTCTACATTCTGAGAGTTTTATGCGATCGTGGAGTTGTTAGAAAAATTTTACTTTATGAGGTATACATAAGTAAGGGTTGTGGTGGAAATATATGGTTGTGTTGGCCACGATGGTCGCCTTACGACACATCTGAGCTGATTTCTTCAGTTTAAGCTTTTATCCACATTGCTAGGTATTATACAGGGTGAGCCAGCTAAACTGAATTAACCGAAATATCTTTATTATTAGTAAAATTACAACAGTTTCATCCTGCTTAAAGATACTTAATTAAATCTATTAATTTTTTTCTAATTTTTTCCAAATAATACTATTTTTTTTAGCTGAAAACGCAATACTATCACAATGCAATTCTTTAAAATTAAAAGTTGGAGGAATGAGCATAATTTGATTTTATAAAGCTCTGCTACAAACGGTTCAAATTTGTCTGCTCCGCGAAGCATGTCGTTGATCATTTCTGAAATTCTAAAATATATCCAACCAACTGACCGCCCTTCCTTACTATTGACAATGGAACGGGACGCACTTTAAAGTCCACCATTAGCGGTTTCCAACGTCTTTTTTAGGTTCAATGTCTTTTTACCAGCAATTTGCTGCAGATACATTATCCCATTGTAGTTAGCCTTGCCCACAAATCTCACAACTCCACCCAATTGCGAACCTTCCTTGGAGCTTCAAATTTCTTAAAGAAAGCTGGCGACATACGTCGTCGAACCTCAGGATTCGACAGTCTCAGTTCCCGATCTCATTTTCTAAGTATGTATATATTTCTTTTCAGATTCTAAGTGTTACTTCCCAAGAGGCTTTGGACGTCAGGATGGTTCTGTACAATTTGGACGAATTCGAAACTGAAAAGGCCGACATTTCGTTAGAGGCCACGATGGGTGGATTGAGGATAATTTTTTTGAATTGGTTCGTCAGTCGAATGTTGGTAAGTTTCAGTTTACTTCGAGTCGCTATCATGAAGGTTTAACGTTAAAACTCGATCCAGAACTTCCTCAACCAGTTCCAAACTGCACAAGCGAAAATGATTGAAGCTTCTCAGGCGGCTGCGCAAACAGCCAAGGAAAATATGCAAAACGCATACGCGAAGGCAACGAAGATTTCTTTAAGCATCGATCTGAAAGCGCCTGAAATTATTGTGCCTGTAGCTTCGGACAGTTACGACGCACTTCTACTTGATATGGGTCATATCTCTATGTCGAACAGATTCTTGACATTGGACATAAGAAGTGAAGAACAACATTCGGCGGTTATTGACGAACTAAAAATGACTTTGAAAGATTTTAAATTAGCGAGAATTAAACTTGATAACAAGAGCGACGTTTTGAGCGAATGCAAATTGTTAGAGCCAGTTTCGTTTATTTTTTCGATCAAACGCAATCTTTCGGCTGCTTGGTACAGAGCGGTTCCAGACATAGATCTCTATGGAAAAATAGAAACTATCATGGTATGAAACTTCTTACTCGTATACTGAGTGTTGTTTAAACTTGTTACTTTTTTAGTTGTTATTGAGTCAATCGGACTACCAAATGATGCTTGATATCACCAGTAAAAATTTAACAGAGGGTCAAGCAAGTGATGAGCCGGTAAAAAGCAAACCCGTTGAACGGGAATTATCAACACAACTAAGTCGCACTCAAAGTGTGGTTCCTCACGAAGGCAAATCTCTAACAACGACTCAAGTCGTTGCCGAATTATCAAAGTCAGATTTAGAACCAGCAGTACACACTTTCGTAAGATTTACACTAACAATGGAAAAATTGGGTATTGTTTTATTCACAGGAGGCTCAGTTGTAAGTTGGTTTTGATTGTTCCTCAATTGTTACCCAATTATCGTAGTTTTCAGGTGGTACGTCTGAAGAAGTCGACAGACAGGGTCTGGGCCGATTCTCTTTGGAAGGTCTTTCGATCAAAGGCAGAATGTTAACTGACAACTCTCTGACAACTTCTGTTCTTCTTGTTAATTGTTTGTTGGACGATTTAAGAAAAGGACGTGAAGATCAACTCACTAGACTCATTGAAAGATCACATGATACTGGTTGTGTTGACATTGCAACCAGTTCAGGGTCTGGAGGGTCCGCACCTAGAAGCATGATTGATGTTACACTCCAGTTAAAAGACGGCAACACTTTTGCCGACGTGAGGGTGTACAGTTTTACCATCATATTGTCGGTGGATTATTTATTGAAAATAGCCGACTTTTTTGGTGGAACCAACAAGGAAGTGTCTTCGGCATCAGGCCCGACTAAACTGCCTGAAAAAAGTGCCAGCACTTCGGCGAGTCTTACTGCAAAGTCTAAAATGGAAATAGTTCAGGAGAAACAAATGACTATTAACTTGAAAATTGAAAAACCTGACATCATACTTGTAGAACACATGGACAATATAGACACCAAAGCCCTGGTTTTGAATGTAAGTTTTGTCATAATATTTAGCAAAGTTGGTACGCCTTGAGTACTTTTAAGTTATTGGTGTCGAGTGACTAAAATGGCATTGGAATAATTTTAGAGTGAAGTTTTAATCAAAGCCCGCATATCCGGTGCTCATCAAGTGATCAACGGCACAGTTAAAGATTTGCAGCTCTACACTTGCTCTTACAACCCACTGAAACGAGCCGAAACCAGAAGCAATGTACTACATCCTGTTACGATAAGTTTGGCCGGATCGACTCCCGAAGATAGAGGACTGCACCTTGAGGTATCTATGCTTCTTAAATCGGCCAGGTTCCGTAATGAAACTGTAAAATTACAGCTTTTGATCACTGACATCCGCTTAAGCGTGTCGCCACCTACCATCGAGTTGTTAAATAGAGTTTCGGTAACAGTAACCAAGGATACCTCAAAGACCGATTCTGATGACGTCGAATTAAAGGATCATTCGGAAATTTGGAACCTCAAGCCCTTCAAGGATCAGGATCATTGGTTCTTGAAAGCTGGTAAGTGGAATTGCTCAGAAGGAAGAACTAAATTTTACAACACTCTTTCATAATTATTATTTGGTCGCCCATTCAAAGTAGGAAGAGAAACAGTACAGTAAATTGAAAGGAATTTTTTTGTTGGAACCATGTTAACTAAATAGGAGACTGAGCATATTTTTCCTTAGATGATGTTAAATAATTTTAGCCAAGTTTGATTTTTGCTATACAGGGTGGGGCAATAGTGCGTCCGAGTTCGATAGCTCGAGTTCTATGATGGGTAGAAATTTGATTTAAAAACACAAATAAACTAGAGAAAGAAGTCTATAACCGGAAATTATTTTTGAACATACAGGGTGAGCCAAGACAATTATACAGGGGCAAGTGACATTTTTTTAAATGGAATGTGGTGTGTAAAAGAAGATTTTTCGGAGCCTTTTCCTAGACTCTGTTCAATCCAATATTATTGCTGACTATTTCCAAACCACTTGGATGTAGCGATTTTTTTTGTTCAAATAATGGCATCTGTAGATGCATGTTAAAAAAATCACTACAGTCACAATTATGAGTTCTAAGAAAAAATAATGTAACGACTAGTTAGGAAACATCTGTAGAGTGTCTTTGAAACGTTTTAACTTTTGAAAAATTATACAGGGTGGCTAGATTTAATTTTTCAATTTAGAACTTTTTGAATTTAATTTTCTCCATTTTTTCAAATGGAACACCTTGTATATTTTTTAACGATATGATGTAGAAACTAAAAACAAACATTTTTTGTATGAACACCCCTATGGCTATTTGTAACCATTTTCTATTTATCGCCCAAAAATTACAAAATTCAAGAATAATCCTAAAAAATTAGATTGTTTTTCAAATTGCTCGACAAATAAAATTGTAATAAATGCTCCAGATGTTTTGTTTATAAAAACAGCATAAGTTTTTTTAGTAAGTTCCCTTTATGTTTGTATCTTGATCATTTTTTGCATTGTATATTATCCGACAAGAAATACACATTTATCGCAGTTATCTGTCGTCAGTTGTCATTTTTGTGTCAATTTTGAAACAGTTGAAGTTTTTTGTCGCGTTATTTGGAAAACATTCTAATTTTTTAGGATTATTCTTGAATTTTGTAATTATTTGGCGATATTTCGAAAATGGTTACAAATAGCCATAGGGGTGTGCATACAAAAAATGTTCGTTTTTAGTTTCTACATCATATCGTTAAGAAAATATGCAAGGTGTTCCATTTAAAAAAATGGAGAAAATTAAATTCAAAAAGTTCTAAATTGAAAAATTAAATTTAGCCACCCTGTATAATTTTTCAAAAATTAAAATAGATAAAAGACATTCCACAGATGTTTCCTAACTAGTCTTTACATAATTTTTTCTTAGAACTCATAATTGTGACTGTAGTGATTTTTTTAACATGCATCTGCAGATGCCATTATTTGAACAAAAAAAATCGCTACATCCAAGTGGTTTGGAAATGGTCAGCAATAATATTGGATTGAAAAGAGTCTAAGAAAAGGCTCTGAGAAATCTTATTTTACACACCACATTCCATTTAAAAAAATGTCACTTGTCCCTGTATAATTGTCTTGGCTCACCCTGTATGTTCAAAAATAATTTTCGGTTATAGACTTCTTTCTCTAGTTTATCTGTGTTTTTAAATCAAATTTATCATAGAACTCGAGCTATCGAAGTCGGACGCACTATTGCCCCAGCCTGTATAGTCTAACCTAATGCACACGACACCATTGTACATTCGGTGACGGCCAAAACAACAAAAGATGGTGACCTCGTCTCGACGAAGGGCGGATCAATAAATAATGAGAGTTTGAATTTTATTTTCAACAGACGAAGCCGTGGAAGCCTTGGGCTTGGTTGATGCGGACACCTTGGCGGCTAAACAAGCCGCAGCTCGTGCACCTTCAGCGGAACTTTGCATTGTTTCAATGCCTTCCATTATCCTAACAATCGAAGCTGGTGTTGGCAACAAGACGTTGCCGATGTTGATGCTCGAAAGCAGTTTCAAAGGGAACGTGCGCAACTGGAGCACTCAAATGAGTGTCGATGCCAGCCTTACGCTACAAATGGGATACTACAACAGCAGGTTGGCGCTTTGGGAACCTCTAATTGAACCGGTTGAAGTTTTGAGAAACGGCCAATCATTGTTCGTACCTTGGGAATTGAAACTGGAAGTTTCCATGAACGAACAAGAGGAAGTCGCTAGTCCGTCGGGTGATTCGGACGCCGCAGACGTCCCTATCAATCAGCCTGTTATGAGTATTGACGTGACTTCGGAGAATAGTTTAGAATTGACCGTGACCAAAACTTGCTTGGAAGTTTTGAATAATTTAGGCAAAGCTTTCGCCACTGCCATCAAGTCTGTAGATGTGAAATCGACCGAGACTAGTGCACCTTACAAGGTCGTCAATGAATTGGGCACCTCGGTCACTGTGATGTTACAAAATGGCTCCTTCCAAGTTTGCGAAAATAAATCACTCGACGTCATTTTGGAGAGTGGAACAGAAGTTCCGTTACAACTGAAACCGGCTCTGTTGAAGGATGTTTCTTTACGTTTAGGCAAGGAGTTCAGCGAAAGTTTCACTGCGAAAGATTACATCCTTAATGTTAGGGTAAATAGAAATTTTTGGTAGCTTTTTACTGTTCTGTGTAATAATGTACGATACTCTTTGCAGGTGAACGATAAAGATTGTGACCTCGCGTTGCCAGTGGTACGTGCCGACAAAAGGTTCTTTCCTTTGAACTATCGAGGGGATGGCAACGATAATTGGGGAGTTATTTCAGACGTAAAAGTAGATGAAGGCGTAACAGTGATTACTTTACGCAGCATACTTCAAGTGTACAATCACTTCAATGTTCCTATTGCGGTGTATTACATGACGGCTCGTGGTAACGAGTTGGCTTGCATATCCGCCGTGGAACCGAACTCTTCCATTAACATTCCTCTCAACGCCGTTTACACTCCTACGAATGAACTATTTTTCGACGTCGAAGGTTACTCGGTGACCACAACACCGTACGTTTGGAAAGATCTACAAACGAATTTGTCGATAACTAAAACGTTGAATTGTACTCCCCGGAAGCAGCAGAGCGCAAATGAATCGTTTGTTATTAAGGCAGTAGGGGAGATGGAACAGGTGTATTATGAGAACACGTCTCGACACACCATGTCAAGTACTTGTTACAACATTCACCTTCGACCTGCAGTGGTTTTCAAGAACTGTTTGCCCGTCGAAATAATTTATTGCACCGAAAATGTCGAAGGCGAAACGTCGGTTAGTCCCGGCAATTCTCTATTACTTCCTAACGTGGATCCTGAGAAATCCTGCATCGTTATTAGGGTAAGTGGACGGATCAAAATTTGAGCAGTCTCAGACAGTTCATAACCAATAATTGTATATTATGTATGTGCGTGAACAAACTAGGTACTTCTTGTGCCGTATGGAACGTGATTTCCACTTTTAATGTTATTACAATCAACTGAGATATTTTTATTTATTTATTTATATATTTTTTTATTTTTCTGGAGTGACAACTAAATATATGAACTAATAACTCACTCTATAAACGCTTTAGATCACTAAAAATTACAAGTCTCCAGTTAGCAATTTCTGTTGCAGTTGATCTAAAAATGTTCTTCTCATAAATCAATATAACAAAAATTTGCCGTTTCCTACGAAAGCGTCTAGGGGTCACGAAATTAAAATAAAATTATTTTTCCAATATATTGGATTTATTTTTTCAATATATTGGATTTTTTTTTCAATATATCGAGGGCATCAAAGCAGGACCTCGTAAGTGACAAATTGCACTTTTTACAGGAGAGCAAAAAAACTTTTTAACTTTTACAACAAACACAACAGGCACCGCTCCTGTTTTTTTATTAATTGCGGGAAAAGCACCGATGATATGATATTTTTGTCTTAATCCATAGATGGCGGCACACCGCCTGAATGTATTTCCACCAAAATTTCATTTTGACCAAATATGTTAGTTACGAGGTTCTGCGTTGACGCACTCGATATGTATTGGATTTTTTTTCAATACATTGGATTTTTTTAATATATTGGATTTATTTTTTCAATATATTGGATTTTTTTTCTAATATATTGGATTTTTTTTAATATATTGGATTTTTTTTCAATATATTGGATTTTTTTTAATATAATGGATTTTTTTTAATATATTGGATTTATTTTTTTAATATATTAGATTTTTTTTCCAATATACATATTGGATTTATTTTTTCAATATATTGGATTTTTTTAATATATTGGATTTATTTTTCAATATATTGGATTTTTTTTCAATATATTGGATTTTTTTTAATATATTGGATTTTTTTTCAATATATTGGATTTTTTTCAATATATTGGATTTTTTTTTCAATATATCGAGGGCATCAAAGCAGGACCTCGTAAGTGACAAATTGCACTTTTTACAGGAGAGCAAAAAAACTGTTTAACTTTTACAACAAACACAACAGGCACCGCTCCTGTTTTTTTATATGATATTATTTTATTATTTTTGATATGATATTTTTGTCTTAATCCATAGATGGCGGCACACCGCCTGAATGTATTTCCACTAAAATCTCATTTTGACCAAATATGTTAGTTACGAGGTCCTGCGTTGACGTCCTCGATATGTATTGGATTTTTTTTCAATACATTGGATTTTTTTAATATATTGGATTTATTTTTTCAATATATTGGATTTTTTTTCCAATATATTAAATTTTTTTTCAATATATTAGATTTTTTTTTCAATACATTGGATTTTTTTTTCAATACAGGGTGATTCACGTAGCCTGTGCATGGATTTATTTTTTCAATATATTGGATTTTTTTTCAATATACATATTGGATTTATTTTCAATATATTGGATTTTTTTAATATATTGGATTTATTTTTTCAATATATTGGATTTTTTTTTCCAATATATTGGATTTTTTTTAATATATTGGATTTATTTTTTCAATATATTGGATTTTTTTCCAATATATTGGATTTTTTTTAATATATTGGATTTTTTTTTAATATATTGGATTTTTTTTCAATATATTGGATTTATTTTCAATATATTGGTTTTTTTTCCAATATATTGGAAAAAAAAATTATTTTAATTTCGTGACCCCTAGACGCTTTCGTAGTTTCCTAATAAGCAATAATAAAAATAAAGTTATTATTTTTACGTGTATGAATTATCTGGGAGGATCATCCGATAATATCATATAGAAAGTCCAAATGGCGTTCCACAGACGTAGCTCAAGTCTAACCACTTTCAAACTTTAACATTTTCAGTTGCCGGACTATTTGGAGAAAGCCTGGTCGTGCAGACAAGAACTTGTGGCCAACCCCAATGAATTTTCCGTTTGGACGTTCAACAGTTACGACAGCCCAGTTAAAATGTCTTTAGATTTAGGGATGCATGTGGTCAGCGAAAACGGTTCGTTGACAATGACACTTTATTGTCCTTTCTGGATGTTGAACAAAACCGGAGTGATGTTGGGATACAGAGTAAGTTTCTATTCACCGCAAAACATTTAAATTAGTCTCCCGTCACTATTTCAAACTTTTTGATAACTTTCCAGAAGTCTAAAAAGACTGAAAGAAACGAAGCTTCCGGAAGTCCCTCACAGGTATTTTTGACACACCACGTATTTTTTCTTTTCTTGACGCACACATTTACTTTACTTGTTTCTACAACACGAACTTTTATAGAATACCGACGAGCATCTAAATGTTCTTCACCATCCAGCCAATTTCAAGGGTCCCATACTGTTCTCGTTCAGCCCGAAAAACTTTTTCGGAAAGAAGAAAGCGTCGGTCAGAGTTGAGCAGGGAGAATGGTCAGATAAGTTTTCGCTAGATGTTGCCGGTTCTTCAGGTGTCGTTACTTGTAAAAGTAACGGTGTTATTCATCAAGTAACTCACTGTCGATTTCGTAGTCGCAACTGGGGTTAACAAATTTGTTTTTAGGTCGGTGTTCACAACCAATTGACTTACAACGGATTAACAAAACAAGTCACTTTCACTCCTTACTACGTTATTATCAATAGCGCACCATTTGCTATCGAATGTCAAGAAAACGATCGTCCGGCTGATCGTTGGATTAGCGTGGAGGCGAATTCTTGCTCGGCATTGTGGCCGCACAGTGAACTCGACGATAAATTATTAAGATTGAGGGTGGCTCAAACTGAGGAGATTTCCGCTCCATTTTTGTACACTGAAAGTCACACGTCGCTTCTGAAATTGAAAAACAACGTAAGAGTGTCGTTAATTTGTTTATAAAAAGACAACATTGGTATTTTTCTGTTTAGTATGGAGGGATCAACGTAGATATTCAACTTACAGAAGGGGGAATTTACATAAATCTAGCTCCTTACAACACCGGAATGGCGCCAGCACTAATCTTCAATCACACCCGTGATGATATGAACTTTTGGGAAAAAGACTCGGTTCAAATTAAAAAGTTGCCTAAGAAGCATTCTATGTTGTACACGTGGGACAACCCGTCCGGTCCTAGAGTGTTAGCTTGGGAGGTGGGGCAGAAAAAGGAGCTTTACGATGATCTTAGGAAAGATGTTACTGGAGAATATTCGGTAGCTGAAAACTACCACATTTATTGGGTTTCGTTCTTAGATGGCATGCAGCGGGTTGTGATATTCACTCACGACCAAAATATCGCCGAGAACGCACAAGCCGCCAAACTGTTTGAGGTTGTCCAACAAGAGATTACTGTTTCGATTCATGGTGTCGGTTTATCTTTGGTAAATAACGTAACAAGACAGGAAATCATGTATGTGGGAATAGCCAGTAGCGGGATTATCTGGGAACAATGTAAAATTAACGCTCGAAGATTTAAACAGCTGAACAGTAAAGAAAGTACGAGTTTAGAAGCGGCTTATCAGCGCTATCTGACTCAATTGGCGAATGATGATGTCGATGATAGAACAATCGTTGATTCGAAAACAGAGGTCGATTTTAAATTGGGAGTCATGACTAAACCCCATAAAAGAAAGATCAGGAGAACTTTCCAGACTGGGTTGTGGATGCAGATGAAAACAAGTCCCAGTCTTCTACAAGTGCACGCTAAAGTTAACCGACTTCAGATCGACAATCAAATGTTTGATTGCATATTTCCTGTCGTATTGGCTCCGGTTCCACCCCCAAAAAGCGTGGCCGCTGACAGTGGCATCAAACCTTTCGCAGAATTGAGTATAGTACAGTTACTCATCAAGAATACGCAAATCAAGCAATTTAAATATTTCAAAATACTAATTCAGGAGTTCCACGTCAAAGTCGACTTGGGCTTCGTTAATGCTCTAGTCGATCTTCTTCAAACATCGCAATTTTCGGACGAGGAGGAAAAACAACAGTTTTTGACCGACACGAAACTGGTCGATGAACCTCTTTACAGTCACGTCTTCACGCAATCGCTCCAAGAACAAAAGAGTTTTTACGATTTGTTGCATTTTTCTCCTTTGAAAATTCACGTTAGTTTTTCAATGGCAGCAGGTACTTCCGCCAATCAAAGCGCATCGACGCCGAACTTCTTAAATGTCCTCCTGCAAGGTTTGGGAGTAACACTGACGGATTTGCAAGATGTCGTGTTCAAGTAATGCGAAGTAATTTTTGTTTGATTTTGACTAAACGAAAATTTCTAGACTGGCCTACTTTGAGCGAGAATACACGTTTTTGACGCAAAAACAGCTGATTGGGGAAGCGACCAGTCATTACGTAGGGCAGTCAGTTAAGCAGCTTTACGTTTTGGTTTTGGGTTTGGACGTTCTGGGGAACCCTTACGGTCTGGTTCTCGGGATAACAAAAGGCGTTGAGGATTTGTTTTACGAACCATTCCAGGTAATACTCGAAAAAATTTGGTTGTAAAACAATTTCTAAATATATTTTTTAGGGAGCAATTCAAGGACCCGGAGAGTTTGCCGAAGGGCTAGTGCTGGGCGTGCGTAGTTTGTTCGGCCATACTGTAGGAGGCGCTGCGGGTGCCGTCTCTCGTATAACCGGAGCGATGGGTAAAGGCATTGCTGTTTTAACCTTTGATAAAGACTATCAGAGAAAACGACGGGATCAGATCAACAAAAAACCGGCCACTGTGCAGGAAGGTATAGCCAGAAGTGGAAAAGGTCTAGTAATGGTGAGTCGCTGTATTCAGAAACAACTTGATTTTTTAACTGTTAAACTTCAAATAACAGGGAGTGTTTGATGGCGTCACAGGAGTCTTTACTAAACCGATCAGCGGTGCTAAGGAAGAAGGCGTCGGTGGATTTTTCAAAGGTTTGGGTAAGGGAGCTGTAGGACTGGTAGCCCGACCCACCGCAGGTGTTGTGGACTTTGCCAGTGGATCTTTGGATGCTGTGAAAAGGTACCGTAATGGCGAGTTCCTATTAATAATTCTAACGTAATAACTAATTGTAGAGTGACTGAAGTAGGTGAAGATGCCAATAGGCTGCGTCCGCCGAGATTTTTGCAAGCTGACGGATTGGTAAGGCCGTACAATCGCCAAGAGGCTTTCGGTCACAAACTTCTGACGGAACTGGAGAAGGGAAAATATGCAACTACGGATATTTACGCTTTTCATCACGTTATCATTGAAAAGAAAGAAGTACTTTTGCTTACCGACAAACGCATTGCATATATTACGCATAACGATATATTTGGTGGATGGCAGGTCGACTGGTCTTACACATGGCAAGATTTGAAACATCCGGCAACGGTCAGTACTAAAGGAGTTTGCATTTCTAATCCGGAGGGTAAACGCAAAAAGTTGGGCTTTTTCGGGTCCAGCGATGCCGGTAAAATTATACTGATCGATGATCCACAAAAACGCGAAGAACTTTGTATGAGAATAGAATCTCTGAGAGGGAACGCTTAAAATTTCGTACAAAGTTTTGTCCACTAGTCATTGTTTATATTTTAACTGCCGGTTTTTACGATGAGTATTAGGTAGTGGTCAAACGCCAATGTTATTATCTAAATGCTTCGGAGGTCCTTAACAGTTTTTATATATTATTATATTGGACTGAATATAATGATGCTAGATTTTCAATACATTTTTGACAAATATTTTTTATGCTTTTGCACTGGCGGTGGTTGCTTTGTATTTTTTCTGAATGAAATATATCAATATTTTCGATGTATAACTTTATTCAAAATACTTACCTGAAATTATATAATCCGTTCAACTATCATTAACTAGTGGCACAATAGGCTCTCAAAGTTGGGACATCCTGGTAGCTATAGCTCGTCTGACAGCAAGATGTAAAAAGTGTAACATCCCCCAACTACTGCGTACTAGAAAAAAAACTTTCTAAATTACAGCACGACCAAAGCCAGTTTAACCATTAAGGCTAAATAGGCTATAATCTAGGGCCCAACATTTAAGGGGCTTTTTAATCTAACCGGTATTTTTTAAATAATTTCATAAAATACTGTTTTATGGGAACAAATATAATGTACATCAAATTAAACTATACATCCCTTGCACTATTCACCAGAAAATTTAATGAGAATCAAAAAATCTAAATGAAACCCAAATTATTATACATCAGAAAATGAGAACATCACCACTAAAATAACTATGCTGCGTATTGTTTTACCATTGCTTACATTTTAAATTCTATATGTCTATCAATTTTACTAAATGTTCACCAAATTTAGAACGCTCAAGTTACGCGTCCGTACTGTACATGATAAATATTGGCGCTATCCATTTATATTTAGTGTTTCTCAAAAAAACTATTTGTGCGCCAAATAATTATTTTATTACTCCAAAAATAAAATATGCTCGCGCATCTCTCCTTGCCGCTTGCGCTTCCAGACAAAAGGCAGGCGAAAAAAGTTTTGTACAAGGTCAGTTCAGGGCCCTGTAATTTTTTTTTTAAAAGCACGATTAGAAATTACTACTACAAGAAGTTGTACGTTTTACATAATGCAAGCCAATTACAGCAAAGCATTTATATATTACGGAAATCAATATCTTTTTTTACGCAAACCACTTCTATTTTTACTCTTATTTTCCTTGCCCTAGCACATCTACATCTATAATTTTGCATAAAATTATTTACCATTTGCACAACATTTTATTGCTTGTGTATTTTTGATCAACAAATAATATTTTTAACTGCTAAATAATATAAGACACTGTCGAAAATTAAATATCTGGGTATTATGTTAGAATTAAATGCGGAATAAAATTTGGTGAACATTTAGTATTTATGGTCAACAAAAGTTATTTTGCCGAACAAAATATATAAGAGGCCAGCATTATGTCAATATTTGGTTGTCGTTTTAAGATTATGTATTTTCTTAATTTTGGTGAGCATTTAATATTTTTGGGAAATGAAAGTATTTTTTTGTATAAAATTATTGGGTAAATTTGGTAGACTGCTAAATACGACCCCTATTTTATTATTTAAAAATATTAACGAATTAGTATGAATCTCGAAGAGGCAAAATCCTATCGCCCCATTAGCCTTACCTCTTTTCTCCTAAAGACCATGGAGAAGATCATTGATTTTCACATCAGATGTGAAATCTTAACTAATAACTTTTTACTAAGGTCATATTATGATATTCTGGTCTATCATCCCTCCACGGGATGAGGTTGAGTTTTGGGACCCTTGTATATTTTTTTTTTTACCTGCCATGCATTTTTTTTTTAACCTGCCCTACCTCAATGGCTGCAAGTTGATGCTACTGTTTATTATTATTTAAAAAACAGCAGAAAACGGAGGGCTTTTAAGGTCTTGGCCTATACCTAATTCATCGCTGTAGTTATACTCAGGCACTCAAATTTTGACCAAAATATTGATTTAAATCGAATATTTAGCCTTCTTTGTTTTAATTTTAAAACGTTTAATACTTGTCGCTCTTAATTTTTATTGCAACATCGATTGGATTAATACTATTTGAGTGAGGATACCCTAACAAAAATTTAAAAAAATATTATGCTGTAATGTTTGACCATTTTTTTTTTCAAAATCTGTTTTTACCCAATAAATCGAAGTCGTTATTGAACATTTTTAAATTTAAAGTAAAAAACAAAATTGTTTTTTTTGATTTTTATGAAATGCCTAATAGGTTAGTCCGCCCCTGGGTGCATCCCGCTTTATATAAATATTTTTTTATAGAAAAGGAAAGGTACAAACAGATCGAAATTTTGTCAGAACATGTAAAACCCAATCACAAAAAGATACTAAAATTGTCGCTGCTCAAAAAATATTACAAGAAAAATCGAGAGATAATGTAGGTTTGGTGGTCGTAGGAAGACTAAGAACGTAATGATAACTTTGATATAATGCATAAAAATGCTTCAGTCTGTAATACGCGAAAATGACGGAATGCAGTGGAAACAAGCGAAGCATTACTCGCATCTCTATCATGAACTCTGTAAAAATGAAGAACTTGTCATGATAAAATTCGTGTAATTTTTATTACACCGTAACATGTGTGCTAAACAATCAATATTTACAAATAATTCTCATTTTTAACAAACTTTTGTATAACGTACTTTTTACAATATAAAAATATAATTAATGTATGATGTATAAAGTAATACTTTTTGTGATTAAAATTCGTATTTAGGCATAGCAAGCAATTCCCGCACATAGGGAGCTTGCTGTATATCACAAGTACTGCGGTTAAGGCAATACAAAACGGGACAATCCAGTGAGATACAAGGCGTTTCATTTGTAAAACCCGTGCAAGATTTGCATATCTGAAAACTAAATTATTAATACAACAGAACTAATACTGTCAATAGATGAAATACCAGAGTTACGTTGTGATGCGTCCTCTCCCAATTCTTGACTTTTTCAGTCAACACCACAACAGTATCCTGTGGTTGCTTCACGCAATTTTCACACAAACCGCATTGCGTTTGCCGCCCGCAGCGAGCACAATTGGTCGATGAGAAATAGTGAGAAATTGTACTTTTCTTTCCTGGCGAAGAAGTGGGCAAATAAAAATATTGTTTCCGTGGCATCTGGTTATACCACAGGTTTAGATCGGCACCAATTAAGTTCATACAACGATTAATAGGTGGTATTATAACCTTGGTTATATAGTAAAGGGCATTGGGGTGCAAACTCGGATCGTTCAACAATTCACTCGGGCTACGAACTAAACGAATTAATGGAAGTCCTGGAGGTCCATTTGCTATTACGTATGGAACGCGCTGGCCGCTGCGCGGCTCGTTTCTCTTATCAATTAAAGTCCATTTTCTGCAAAGGATTAAGTGAAACTTTTAATCTTAAAACTTGGGAACACCTACCGAGCCAATTCAAGAGCTGGGACACAAGCACCTGGACGGTAACCAGAAGACCCTCGGTATTCTTTTGCAAACGTAAGATCTTGTAAGCTAATACGGCCAGCTAAAATCTTATGGAACTGCCTCAGGACGTATCGTTTGATCAAAGTGACGTCTTTGGTTTCGAAAAGCAACCTTAAGCATTTCTCCAGCATCTATGATTGATAACGTTTAGATGAAGAATTTCCAAGTACTAGCACTACCTTAGAAACAGCCGGACACCCATCCCTTCGAACGGTTTCTATCCCTTTGGCCTCGTAAATCGGCTCGTTTTGGTCCGGATTTTCGTACATATATCCAACATAGCGTTTCTTCGTCTGAAGAATGCAAGGCTGATAAACTTTTTCCAACTTTAGTTTCACCGGATCGGGGTTGTCATTAGTAACAGCATCCGCTATTTTTGCTCCAATTTCAAAAGCTTCCGATTTCGTTTTGCCAGGAACCAACACAAACAATGAATCGGTATCGCCATAAACTACTTTAGCCCCCCATTCTGGCGAGTTCTCAACTAAAGCTATGGCTCTTTGTAACGTTTCTCTGCCTTTACTAACAACACTATCACCCAATTCAACTGCTGGCATTCTGCCACTAAAATTAGCAGCGGTGTAACCGTACGTGACGTTGGCGATCAACTTGAGTCCCAACTGTCTACTGTGGAGCACTTTTTGTAGAACTTTATCGCTTTTGTTTTCCTTCATGGAATTCTTTACCATCAACCTAGTGTCGAGAATTTCACGCAGCATCCTGGGCATTATTCCTTCGCGTACGCAAGACTTGACAAATGCGACACCACTTGGAGAAAAATTCAAACTGTCGTTCCTAACGAGTTTATCTACGGTCTTTCTACTAATTTTTAATTGGGTTGCTCCGAATTCAAACGCGCTATTTTTGCCTAAATGTTGAACTTTCCCTAAACAGGTCGAAAAGCAGTAATTATAAGCTATAATCATCGATGGGTAGAGACTTTGGAAATCGAGAACAATAACTGGATCGACGTAAAATTTCGATTCTGGTTCTAAAATCAGTGGCAGGAACTCGGGAGCTTTCATTTTAGCCCTCTGCTGAACACTTGGCGAGACTGGAATGTAGTTGAGAGGTTTAGCAAGCCTCAACATCATCGATTCGACTCGAAATTGAGAACCTCTCGATAAAACTTCGTAAAACTGGATCCCGAAGAGGCGAGCCAGTTCGCTAGTCCTTCCAACTAAATCCAATTGTTCCATTATTTTTAAAACTCCATCAACTCGCAGAAGATAATGGGAAACCGTTCTGTGTCGATAGATAGTTGTAGGGTGATCCCACCAAAATGACAAATCTTTGAAACTATACAAGGGTACCCGCTTGTGGAGAATATGATACGCTATACTTTCAAAAGTGTAACTTTGTAACGCTATTTCGTGTCTTAATAGTCTCCAGAAGTCTAAAATTATACGACCGGTTATTTTCAAAGCCATATCCTCAACTTGGGATCCCCAGATTCTGTCTTTTACTCTAGACAACGCTGATGTTAAGTTAATGCCAAGTACGTTAGCACGGTCGATCAAGTAACCCCACGATAACAATTCAATTTCATATCCTGTTAAAATGTCTGGATTTAATTCGTTAACAAAATCAACAAAATTGCGAAACAAGTCTTCTTCCGTTTCCACATAAGTGATCGCATCGCTTGTTACAGTAACTCTGTTCATTGGGAGATTATTAACGACTATAATTCCGTTTTTACTATTAAAACCTGGAGCATCCTGGTAAATGGAGTAAAAAATCGCCCTCACCGGATCAATGTTGGGATCTGGTTTCAGATCTCCTCTGGTGTAAATGTGCAGTTCAACTACTAGAACAGTCAAATACTGAAAATCGTGTAGAACTTTAGTGTTTTGGTAATTTTCAGGTGTTATTTTAAATCCATAGGTGTTGTTCAATGTTACTCCTGTTATCCCTATCGAGTTGCGCTTTTTACTACCGTTACCCAAAACAGGACTGCCGATTGGTTGAATGGCAATTTCATCGTCTGGTTGTGTGGCGATTTCGTCGTTAGGTGATATGGTTAAGGTCATATCCATGTCACTTTCATCCATTTTTGTCGGACTTAAAGGTATAATAATCTTAGTTTTTTGAGTTTTCGTTTTAGAAACTTTTTCGTGTAAAATATTTTTATGATTTCTCCACCAGTCGTCTACTTGCGATCGAGTTGGTGAGGACTTGAGTGGCGCTACGATACACCAAGATGATTTGCTGAACGACAATGTTATGTTTCTAATGGTATCACTAGTCCATTTAGTACCTATGGGAAGATATAATTTTCGCAACGAATCCAACCCGTTGTGATAAGATACGAAATCTTCCAAGTGCACCGTGGTCTTTGAAGGAATTTTTAAAACGGAATGGCCAATCTCGACGTTATTTGTTATATCGTTCACATCACTGTAATGGGGAGTTTCATTGATCAATGGGGGAATTTTTAAAGTTCGCATGCTGTTAATTACGTCGATTCTGCTTGGAGGTTTATGGTCTAACGTTAGTGAAGAACTGGATGACACCGTTTCCTCAGCAATGAGCTTTCGCTGATAAGGCGTGATGTAACCAAGGCTTGAACCTGATGACGTTTTATACTCAAAACTGTTGTTAATCGTTTCAGTTAGTTTTTCACTCTCTTCAGATATTACGGGCGTTTGAGGGGGATCAGAGTTTTGGGTTAATGCGGTGGAAGTGCCTTCTTTTGGTAAAAAATTGGTTTCAACGTCGTACATTTGAGCAGTGGTAAGTTCACTTGTGTGAGGTTTTGTGATGTTGGAATCGCAAAAAGAATAATCCTCGATTATCGTTTCCTTATTTATCGACGACTTAAAATACGCTACTGTATTTTCTTTAGGTTTTAACTGACAAACTGTGTTTTCCTCGGTTATTGTGGTGGATTGTGATGGCCTCCTAATGAAATTTAATTTTCGCTTGACTTTATCGACGTTGTCCTGCGCGACATATCTGGAAGACGATTCTATAACAAAAGAAATCTCACTAGTGGTAAGAAAAAAAGTTTCGTACAATTGCGCGTCGTCTTCGCTCTTTTTCGAAGATTGCTGGATATAAGAGTCAGGCTTCATGATAATGACATGAATTTAAATTGATCTAAACAAATAGAAATTTTGTTTTTAATTCTTGGAAAATCTATCTCTTGAATGATGTAAATATGAAGATGTAAATTTTTCTCATTTATTTGAAGAGTGACGACTTTGGTCAATTTACCCCAGTTAGAACGTATTCCAATAAAACAATAACATTTCTTTTTGGGTCGTATTTAACAGTCTACCAAATTTACCCAATATTTTCATACAGAAAAATACTTTCATTTCCCAAAAATACTAAATGCTCACCAAAATTAAGAAAATACATAATCTTAAAGCGACAACCAAATATTGACATAATGCTGGCCTCTTATATATTTTGTTCGCCAAAATAACTTTTGTTGACCATAAATACTAAATGTTCACCAAATTTTATTCCGCATTTAATTCTAACATAATACCCAGATATTTAATTTTCGTCAGTGTATTATATTATTTAGCAGTTAAAAATACTATTTGTTAATCAAAAATACACAAGCAATGAAATGTTGTGCAAATAGTAAATAATTTTATGCAAAATTATAGATGTAGATGTGCTAGGGCAAGGAAAATAAGAGTAAAAATAGAAGTGGTTTGCACAAAAAAAGATATTGATTTCCGTAATATACAGGGTGGGGCAATAGTGCGCCCGAGTTCGATAGCTCGAGTTCTATGATAGGTAGAAATTTGATTTAAAAACACAGATAAACTAGAGGAAGAAGTCTATAACCGGAAATTATTTTTGAACCTACAGGGTGAGCCAAGACAATTATACAGGGGCAGGTGACATTTTTTTAAATGGAATGTGGTGTGTAAAAGAAGATTTTTCAGTGCCTTTTTCTAGACTCTTTTCAATCCAATATTATTGCTGACTATTTCCAAACCACTGGGATGTAGCGATTTTTTTTTTTTTTGTTCAAATAATGGCATTTGTAGATGCATGTTAAAAAAATCACTACTGTCACAATTACGACTTCTAAGAAAAAATTATATAAAGTCTAGTTAGGAAACATCTGTGGGATGTTTTTGAATCGTTTTAACTTTTGAAAAATTATACAGGGTGGCTAAATTTAATTTTTCAATTTAAAACTTTTCGAATTTAATTTTCTCAATTTTTTCAAATGAAACACCCTGTATATTTTTTAACGATATGATGTAGAAACTAAAGACGAACATTTTTTGTATGCACACCCCTATGGCTATTTGTAACCATTTTCGAGATATCGCCAAATAATTACAAAATTCAAGAATAATCCTAAAAAATTAGATCGTTTTCCAAATAACTCGACAAAAAACTTCAAATGTTTCAAAATAGACACAAAAATGACAACTGACGACAGGTAACTGCGATAAATGTGTATTTCTTGTCGGATAATATAAAATGCAAAAAATGATCAAGATACAAACATAAAGTGAACTTACTAAAAAAACTTGTGCTGTTTTTATAAACAAAACATCTGGAGCACTTATTAAAATTTTATCTGTCAAGTAATTTGAAAAACAATCTAATTATTTAGGATTATTCTTGATTTTTGTAATTATTGGGCGATAAATCGAAAAGGGTTACCAATAGCCAAAGGGGTGTACATACAAAAATTGTTTGTATTAAGTTTCTACATCATACCAATAAAAAATATACAGGGTGTTCCATTTGAAAAAATGGAGAAAATTAAATTCAAAAAGTTCTAAATTGAAAAATTAAATTTAGCCACCCTGCATAATTTTTTAAAAGTTAAAACGATTCAAAGACATTCCACAGATGTTTCATAACTAGTTTTTACATAATTTTTTCTTAGAACTCATAATTGTGACTGTAGTGATTTTTCTAACATGCATCTGCAAATACCATTATTTGAAGAAAAAAAATCGCTACATCCAAGTGGTTTGGAAATAGTCAGCAATAATATTGGATTGAAAAGAGTCTAGGAAAAGGCTCCGAAAAATCTTCTTTTGCACACTACATTCCATTTAAAAAACTCTCACTTGCCCCTGTAACTGTCTTGGCTCACCCTGTATATTCAAAAATAATTTCCGGTTATAGACTTCTTTCTCTAGTTTATCTGTGTTTTCAAATCAAATTTCTACTTATCATAGAACTCAAACTATCGAACTCGGGCGCACTATTGCCCCACCCTGTATAAATGCTTTGCTGTAATTGGCTTGCATTATGTAAAACGTAAAACTTCTTTTAGTGGTAATTTCTAATCGTGCTTTTTAAAAAATACAGGGCCCTGAACTGACCTCGTACAAAACTTTTTTTGCGTGCCTCTTGTCTGTAAGCGCAAGCGGCAAGGAGAGATGCGCGAGCGTATTTCATTTTTGGAGTAATAGAATAATTAATTGACGCACAAATAGTTTTTTTGAGAAACACTAAATATAAATGGATAGCGCTAATATTTATTATGTACAGCACGGACGCGTAACTTGAGCGTTCTAAATTTGGTGAACATTTAGTAAAATTGATAGATTTATAGAATTTAAGATGTAAGCAATGGTAAAACAATACGCAGCATAGTTATTTTAGTGGTGATGTTCTCATTTTCTGATGTATAATAATTTGGGTTTCATTTAGATTTTTTGATGCTCATTAAATTTTCTGGTGGACAGTGCAACGGATGTATAGTTTAATTTGGTGTACATTATATTTGTTCCCTTTCTTTTTCAAGAGCTTTTCAAATGTTTGTACATCTTCAATTTGCATAGCAGGCTTAGGGCCCGATTTTGAGTTGGAACTTGCGATCTGGTTGCAAATGCCGTTGCTACGGTAATTCCCCTATTTCGTTTCCGCAAATTGGCGAGCGGAACTGTCAATTTGCGATCTGACCTGTCATTTCCCCGGAAAAAAATTCGAAACTCGCTCAACATTAGTTAAGCCAAAATAGATCGCTTTCAATAGAATTTTGAAGTAAATAGCCACAAATGACCGTGTAAATCATAAAAAGTTGACAAATATTTTGCGGCATCGACCTGAGCCAGTACAAATTTTTGCGACAACTTGGCAATCTTGTGAAGTTGGGGAGTCAACACCGACTCGTCAATTCGTCGAGCTACCTTCATAAACAACTGCGATATAGGGAAAAAAGACCGTCCCAACGGCATTTAAAATCGGGTCCTTAGGCTTTTGCAAGCTTTCGATTATAGCAATTTCAACTTGAAATCGGGCCCCAAGACACTAAAGTTGAATTGTTCTATTGAAATAAACCCTATAGCTAGTGTAACTTTCTTGTAATTTGACTCTTCAAATAAATGAGATCCCTATTCTTAACATTCTTATCTTGGACACACTGTACTATATTATGAGTCGGCAAATTATGAACACATAATTAATTATTTGCCTTAGAGATTTTGTTAGCTCTTATGATCGATGACCTTGGAAAAAACCTGCGCGATTCAAGATCATGAAAGCTGACAAGGCCTCTAACTACCAGTAAGCAAACCGCTTAGCTAAATCAAGAAATGTAAAACTAAATTTTTAAAAAAATCCCTGTAGTTTAATAGCTGTTTGATATAAAAATATTCCAATTACTTGTTATGAATTTTAGAGGTCGTGATCATGAGCTTGAAGAAAATCAAAAATCAAAGAGATGATATTTCGATACAAAATCGCGATCAAAAGCGCCTGTGGTTCTCTTTACACACGACACCATAGGAATATAATACCTTTATCCAAATCAGTTGTCTTTGGCCCCGAAATGGAGATAGGCAATGATCTGTATTTAGTACATAGTTTCTTCCTACGAGTTTGATTGTTTGTGTCCGGCTCATCTGACGAACTTGAACTACCTCCTCCATTTCCGTCCAACTGCGGAACAAGAGTTGTATCCAAAGAATTGTTCCATAAATCATCGTCACTCTGATTTCCTTCTTGAACATCAATTTTAACAGGTGTAGCAACATCCATAGACAGACTCAAATCTAAGTCGTCCTCCTCATCATCATAGGGAAGTTGCGACAAAATACTGTCGTCCTCTCTTTCCACATTTTCGCCTAAATCGTTCAAAACACTGAACAAATCTTTCGCGTCATCGTCTAAAGTAATATTCAAATCAAGTGTTTCATTAACAGTAATGTCACCTGAAGACGAAGTTGGCGTGTGAATCTCAATAACAGAAGCGTTCATTAATCCTTGTTCTTGGGGGCTTTCCGCTGGATAGACCGAAAGATTAAGATCACTTTTGTTACCATCTTGTTCACTACTATCTGACCAAATTGCAAGCTTATCTGTTAGAGCCCTTTTAAAAATTTGATGCGATTTTGTTGGTGGCACTTGAAAATTGATTAGAGTCAGACAAGGTCCTATTTGTGAGTTTTCATTTTTGTTCCGTCTCCTCTGCTTCTCGTCTTGCCACAGAGCGGCGATGCCGGGATTTGTAACCATTTTGCTTACCTCCAATCGATTGATAATATCACTTGATAACGCGTCACATTCTAATTCACTTGTACTCGTCTTTAATACTGATTTTGGTAGAAATAAGACGCGATCAATGTCAATTACGTGTTTATCAGGATCACCCCGAAACTTTACGTGTTTCAGCAAGAGATGACTCATCCCATGTAAGTTGTAGTCAATCATAAATTGAAGTGTAAACGGAATATGGGACTCGTGAGGTTGATATAGTTTGCCTGATATTGCTTCATTTTGCAACAAATTACCGACTTTTCTTACTAGAGCGGGGTTATACAGGTAAATCTTGAAAAACTGATGATTCTTCAGATGGTAGCCATAGAAAGGTCTGCAATAATTTTATAAAAGTAATTTTTCTGTGCCCAACTAGATACTTACATTCCGGATACTAAGGAAATTTTATAAATATGTTGGGTGGTCGATCCAACTTGTCCGAATGAAATATTTATAGCTTTGTCAATGTTTGCGGCAATTTGATACATTAACATGTTGGCATCATCAACCCCATCGTAAGGAATATATAGATATGGAAACGTTCCGTGCACATGCATGCAAACTTTTTTGCCTGAAATAATTTGGCGTTATTCAGTAACTTGCTAATAATTTTTCTGCAAACCCGTGTTTGTTGAACCAAATATTCTGATGATAGGCACTTGTGAAATTGAGGCCCCCCTAAATTCCGAGTATGTCACGTCTAGGTCTTGGATAGGAGGAGACATGTAGAAATCCATAGTGATGATTCTTGTCGAAAACACCGCCATCATAAAACCGTGTTCAAACTAACTACAATAGTAACAAAAGCACAGTTAAATTACATTGAAAGGCAAGTTAAAATAAATTGTAATAAATGCATAAGTTAGTTAAATTGGAGGTTATGTTGTCAAAAGTTGTTATGACTTTTGGTATCAGTGTTGCCACCATAGTATGACAAACTGTCTCACGCGCTAACATAAAATCCCCTACTTTTTTTAAAAATTCCGCCAATTTTAAATTTCTTCCCAACCAGGAATAAAGTGGCACTTTATTCCCTCATTATTGACTAATAATGTGGTACTTTATTCCCGGGGAATAAAGTAAAAAAAATGCCGATATAACATAAAGAAACTCGTTTCCATAATAACCGTCAGCCAACTTCATTTAGGTATCTGTTAATTATAACAATTATTTCTTCTCTAATTTATTATTATTAACTGAAGCGGTTGGAGAGAAAGTTTTGTATGCATCTCTGGAATAAACATCGTTCATCTCTCGAATGAAAATGCCCTCGGCTTCGCCTCGTGCATTACTCACATTCTCGGGGTTTAAATCGGTGTTTATTCCTTTGATACATAAATAACTATTCTTTTTTGTTATTGTCAATTATTAGATGTTCTAATAAAACATGAAAATAAATTGGTAATGCACGTTCGGCAAGTTATCAAGTCATCATGTGAGTGTGAGTGACGTAAAAACTTTTTACCACTGTCACAAGTGGCAAATATTATATTATTTATACTTTTAATTTTAAAACCGTAAAATCAAAAATGGCCCAATCTACTAAACTAAAATTCCCCGCGAAGAAAGCAACCCTTGCTGGTGGCGAATCAAAGAAGATCGTTGAAGAATCCATTTCCATGTCAGACAAAGCAACGAAGCGGGTGATCGCGCCATACGTAAAAATCATCAGAAAAGGACAAAAACCAATTCATGAAGTCGAAGAGAGTAAACAGTTCAGCTTTTATCTTCAAAAAAAACCAAGCGTCCTGCTACGGGATTTATCTTCATTCCTATCCGATAGCGTAGATTTACCTTCGCTGTTACACGAAACCGCCGATGTTTTAAAAAATGTTACTAAAGCTTCGGGAGTGACTCTTTACATGGTTGACACAGCAGCTAACGAAATTTACCAAAGTCAAAAAGTTGCCATTAGCGATCGTCACAAAATCAGATGGGCCATAAAGGAAGGCACCAATGTAGCCGCTTTCGTCGCCAATAGAAGAGAATACGTTATGGTGGATGATGTGTTGAGAGACGAACGCTTTCCGGAAGCGATAGGATATGAATGTAAGATCTACAACTAACATAAGTAGTCGTCAACCATTAAGATAAAAAAATAAAATCTTGTAGATGATGCCGTTAAATCGGTATTGTGCGTTCCTGTAGTGACTCCTGATGGTGATTGTTTTGCTGTGATCGAGTTGTTTAGACAACTGTCGGATATTCCTTTCCAAAATCAGGATCTAAAAATAACAATTGTCGTAACTGGATGGATGGGCGCCGCCATTCACCAGAACCAGCAAAGACTAGCTCTACAAAGGCAACAAGAACTTAACGATTACCTCTTGGATTTAACCAAATGCTACTTCGCCGACAACGTTCTACAGGAAAAGATGATTACAGAGATTGTTGTAAGAGGCCTGTTCTAACATTTAATGCTTAAATTTGCGAAGATATCCTTCTTGATGTCTTAAGTCAGCACCGATCACCTGCCTCGAGCATGGAGGGCCCTGGTGGTCGCCGAGCCGCACACTGAAGTCAAATAGGCCCATTGTGTGCATCCTTGTTAGGTTTCTAGAGACCCCTTTATACCCGTGCTCCTGATGAAGTCCAGTAGCCTGCTCATAGGAGCCCTCCTGATTTCACTCACCTCTAGGAAGGGAAAGTCTAGGTACCTGTGCTCTGTGCAGTAAGAGCTGGAGAGTGACACAGTACATGAAGAAGCATTTCTTTCTCCTCTTCACACCTTCTGCACATAGGGTTCTCAAGAGAGCCCACAATTAGAGGTGTCTTCTGAGGGCAGTGTCAGCGTCCCGTGAGCAGTCCAACCGTCTTCCTTAGGTCTTCCCTGTTGAGTCTCAGCAACTCAGCTTGGAGGAATGCCCAGTGCCGGATTATTTTCTAGTTTGTTTGTGTTATTAAATCAAATTTCTAGCTATCATAGAACTCGAGCTATCGAAGTGAGACTACACTGTATAACTATTATTTTAATTTAGAAATTTGCCAAAGCAACTCTGGGAGCCGAGCGCGGTTCCTTCTTCATAATCGATAAAGACAACGACGAACTGGTGGCTGACCTATTTGACGAAGGATTTGACGAGAAAGATTCGCTTTATAAGAAAAGCACCAAGATTAGGTTTGGCAAAGAACGAGGTATTGCCGGATTAGTAGCAAGAACCGGTGTCACTGTCAACATAAAAGATGCCTACAATGACACCAGATTCAACAAGGAAATTGACCAAAAAACCGGATTTATCACCAGATCTATATTGTGTATGCCAATCATGGGCGTGGAGGGAATATTAGGTTGTAAATACTCAATAACTCGATTCGCTTTACACCATGAATTGTAGGTGTCGTCCAAGTCGTTAACAAAAAAAATGGAGGGTGTTTCACCAGTACCGACGAGAACTTATTCAAAACTTTCTCAGTCTATTGCGCCTTGGCTTTACATTATACCAAAGTGAACACACAAATGTCCAAAACGGTAATAACACAAATTGAAAAGGAAATAACCTATGGAGTACTTGTCTAAAAAAAATATTGCATTTTTTATTCTCCAGAATGCAAATAACCAAAAGAGGTTTAAGTATTTTTTACCATTTTTTTATTTCATATTTTCGTAAATATTTGCAATTTTTGTTTTTGATGACGCATTGGACCCCCGTATCCAAGACTCACACCTATATTGAATCTACTTTTGTTTTTGGCTACTATGCAGCGCTGCTACCAGAGTGCGCCACATGTGTACAGCAGATTGGCATTCGATTTATAAATAGAACGCAAACAGTCTGAGTAAAGCGCCATCATACGATTTCTTTTAGAACTACGCCGTGCAGGGGCCGGCTACGTCACAAATTAATTCTGGGCGTAATATTGACCCTAGAACCAAATAAAAAAATACGAGTTTAATTCCAAATTGAACAAATATAATGTATACCAAATTAAACCATACATCTCTTGCACTGTCCACCAGAAAATTTAATGAGCATCAAAAAATCTAAATGAAACCCAAATTATTATACATCAGAAAATCACTAAAATAACTATGCTGCGTATTGTTTTACCATTGTTTACATTTTAAATTCTATATGTCTATCAATTTTACTAAATGTTCACCAAATTTAGAACGCTCAAGTTACGCGTCCGTGCTGTACATAATAAGTAATCGCGCTATCCATTTATATGTAGTGTTTCTCAAAAAAACTATTTGTTCGTCAAATAATTATTTTATTACTCCAAAAATGAAATATGCTCGCGCATCTCTCCTTGCCGCTTGCGCTTCCAGACAAGAGGCAGGGGAAAAAAGTTTTGTACAAGTTCAGTTCAGGGCCCTGTATTTTTTTTTTAAAAGCACGATTAGAAATTACTACTACAAGAAGTTTTACGTTTTACATAATGCAAGCCAATTACAGCAAAGCATTTATATATTACGGAAATCAATACCTTTTTTTGTGCAAACCACTTCTATTTTTACTCTTATTTTCCTTGCCCTAGCACATCTACATCTATAATTTTTCATAAAATTATTTACCATTTGCACAACATTTTATTGCTTGTGTATTTTTGATCAACAAATAATATTTTTAACTGCTAAATAATATAAGACACGGTCGAAAATTAAATATCTGGGTATTATGTTAGAATTAAATGAGGAATGAAATTTGGTGAACATTTAGTATTTATAGTCAACAAAAGTTATTTTGGCGAACAAAATATATAAAAGGCCAGCATTATGTCAATATTTGGTTGTCGTTTTAAGATTATGCATTTTCTTAATTTTGGTGAGCATTTAGTATTTTTGGGAAATGAAAGTGTTTTTTTGTATGAAAATATTGGGTAAATTTGGTAGACTGTTAAACACGACCCTTTTCCAAACATGAGGCAAGTACCCCATTGGTTGCTTCGTTTCCTTTTCTCTCTATAATAATTATCAATGTGCTACAAAAGACCTTTGATTTCAGTTAAATACTAATAGTATCTACTCAAAGTTACTGAAACTACAATTGGCACCTTGCACTCATGATCTTCAACACTACACAGAAAAAAATCGCCCACCCACTCCGGAAGGCTTGGAGGAGTTAGTGATCCTATCATAAGATATTCAACATCACATGTAGTATTTAACCAGATTTAGGTGGTACATATCCCTGGACAGTCATGCAGAGATGCCACATCTAGTTCTTTACATGATTAGAAGAATTGTCGACTCGAATAATCTCAATTTGTCAAAACTAATGCGACTGATCTTGTCGACTCGAAAACTTTACAGGAATAACACGTACCACAATTTCGAGCATGCATTTAATGTTTGCCACTGTATGTACAATATTTTGATACGAAACCTCACCCGCTTCTCAACTGTAGAGGTGACATCCAAAGATTCATAGACTAAAGTGATTTTTTCAAATTTCTTCCAGTTAAAGGCGTTGATGTTAGCGGCTTTGTGTCATGACTTGGACCACCCTGGTTTTACTAACAATTTTTTACAATTAAACAATGACGATCTGGCACAGCTTTATGACGAATCTATACTAGAGAACCACCATTATCACGTAACGATGTTGATTCTACAGGACAGTGAAATATTTGCGGACGTATCAGACACGGTATTTAAAATATTGTCGAAGGAAATCAAAGAAGCGATTTTGGCTACAGATTTAGCTCTATACTTCAAATGTAGAGGCAAGTTAGCAACAATTTGCAACGAAGGTGGGTATGATTTTGGTAACCAAGGTCATCGCACTTTGTGCAAGGCTATCATAATGACCAGCTGTGATCTATCAGGACAGTGTAAACCCTTCTTGATTGCAAAAAGAATCACGGATAACCTTTACAGTACGTGACTTGAAGCGTAGTAGTTTAGAGAAAATAATGAGAGAATTGCAGAAGAATTCTATCACCAAGGTGATATGGAAAAAGCAATGGGCTTATGCCCGTTATCAATCATGGATAGGGAAAAACAAAATACGGTACCAGAGGATCAAATTCAGTTCTTGTCTGTCGTTGTAATTCCTTGCGTGGAACTGCTGAAGGTAGTTCTACCTAATACAGAAGATCTCTACAAAGAGGCTGTGTAAGTGATTGTTAAAAAAATTCATTACAAACCTTTAGTATTCGCCGATTCCTTTTTAGGAGACTACGAAATTCCTGGCAAGAGATAATCGACGTACGAGGAAAAAAGAGCTGGCGACAAGACGACTCTATAGTACATAATAATTGATATAAATAAATTTATTTGAGTAAATACATAACTGACATAATTATCTATACATAAAGCCTAAAATATTCATCACTTACAAATAAAGCCTGGAACAAGATGTCCATCAACTTTTCCGACTCATTCACTTCATCATAATCATAATAGGCTTTGCTTAAAGTATATCTTAAAACGAGAAACTAGATTTTTTAACATATACATACATTCACTTTCACAATCAGGAAAAAGTGGGCAATAACAGACGACTTAATTATAATTAAAAACCGTGTAAAATTTGAAGCAACGATAGGAAAAAAATTCAAAGGATGGAATTCAAAGAATCTACTTAACCAGTTGGTAGTTTACGTATTGCGGATCTTGCCAGGGACGTAATTCTTGTCAATGTGAGGCTCCTGAAGAAACATGTGTAAACAGCGCTCGTTCTGCGCCAAAGGATGTCCAGCAATCCTGCAACAAGTTACAGGTTAGTCACATGAGCATTTTCATGGCTTATTTTTTTTCAGAATAATTTCAAAACGTTAAGAAAAGTGATAAAATTTGATAATCTCGATAAGTAGTTGATTCGAAAGTCGATAGTGTGAAATGAATTTTCTTCAAGGGTGCCTCAAAATGGATGAAGCTGGAAGAAATATTGACCCAACAGATACTTGAAATTATTATTAAGTTATACTTTAATAAATATATTATTAGTGTTTGGGGACATTAAAGTTGAATGTAACTAAAATTATGCTTACTGGAAAAAGATTTGAAGTCTAGTAACGGCAGCCCAAAGTTTATTAAAAGTTCTCGGAGTCAAAAACAAAATTAAAGTTACTTAACTCTGTTAAAGTTGATAAATTAAAATTAATAGAAAGCTGAAACTTAAACGAGATAATTTTATTTTTAGATCAGGTAAGTCCAAATGGGCTATAGAATGGTTTTGTACAGTTAACACCTTCTGTAAATATTAATTTAGATTTGCGGCCAATAAACCACAATACATTTGCCTTAATTTAAATCCCGGTTACTGCTTGCGCTTGGTGAATGCTTTTTCCATGATACGCGACGGTCTAAAATGCGTGTCGATATATTTGGAATCTTCAGCTTGCGGAAGCTGCGAGTATGTACCTTTAATAAGATTAGTCTGAAACTGACCAGTACTGAGAATCCCGACAAAGCGTTTCAATCGCATCGCTTTCATTTCGATCGCGTGGCTTCCATAGCGACCGAAAAGCTTCAATGTCGACCGAGTCGACTTGTATTTCTATCGGTTAAACAGAAAGTTCCGAGAGACTATCGCTTTTTTGGTGTTTCGAAGGTGCATCTCTATGAATGGCATTGGTAGATGACGGCTTAGGGGCCGGATTTTCAGATATTTTCACGTACCTACAAGTGTAAGGGTTATGGCCTCCGGCACCCAAGTTTACCTGATTTTGGTAGAAATCGTTTCTACAACTCGAGAGGTGCTGCTTTAAAGACGATTTTTTAAGATATTACATATTTATCGTTTTTTGGAGATTAACAAGGGGTTTTTAAATAATCTTTATCTTGTTGTTCATAATATGTACCAATATTATTAGTTTTGTAGGTAAAAAATAACAATTTTCATTTCCGAAACCACTTTTAAACGATCTCTCGGTTATTTGAATTTTTTCTTCAAAACGTGCTTGCAAATTTTACAAAAAATTTAATCTCGACAAACATTTTAATTATTTCCTTGAATGAACGTTATATCCCAGTCAACTTGTTAGACATTTCTAATTGTATTCAAAAAAAATATCTGTAAACTGTAAACCAAAGTCCTAATTACAATAAAGTATGATTCTATACCAAAATAATATCCTCCACAAAACTTTGTTACATTCATAATATACAGTAGCTATATTTTAACTGTGTCTACTTTTTAAAGTAATAATAATTATCGTTTGTTGTAATTTTTTTAAATACTTATTTTCCTTTAAACGAGTGTTCAAAAAGTTACAATTTACTTCAGAAATAACCACTTATCGGGTAGCCCCATACCGGGTGTTTCAACAAGAACCGCCGGTGCCAAATTGCGTATTTCTAATGGAGTTAAAAATTTGAAATTTGGCAGAAATAAACTTTAATGAATGCGCTACAATGTGGCGTCGTTGGTTAGTCCATAAATAATTCCATGTGCCGTCGGGACGCCATAATGTGCTTTTTCAAAAAATTGTAATACACGTTCCTGTTGTTAAAAATTTGAAATTTGTAGTTGAAGTATCGCTAATTGTGTTTTTAAGAAGTTCGCAGGATTTTGACGAATTTATGACACGACTGCTTTATTGAAGCAGCCAAAATTTCGTGACAATGAGGCTTAAACGGCTCGGTTATTTATGACTTAAAAGCGGTACCTACAGAGACCATCATAAAATCTTATGTGGTTGACCGCAAAAACGACTACAAAGCTGTCAACTAAAAATCCCCTGAGGGCTGAAATTTAAAAATCCATGTAATTCAATAATGGTTTGATATAAGAATATTTCAATTACTCGTTATCAATCTTTGAGATTAACTCCATTAGAAATACGCAATTTGGCACCGGCGGTTCTCGTTGAAACACCCGGTATGTATGTACAGCCGGCCAAAGAAGTAATGCACAGGGGGGGTCTGGGTGACGATGTAAAGCAGGCAACGTTCCTTGCACGGTTTACAGCCGAAGGTTTGGTACCGTATCGACGACTCGGTGATCGCCAACCCAACCCAGGGTTGTAAATACCACGGTAAATACCTTAAAAGGATTTTTGCACACCACGCTCGCAGAAATTTTATCTCCACTGTGTTTCGACATTTGTCAAGAAAAAAAATAATAGAATTATTACAGAAAGATTAACACATTATGAAAAAAATAGGTTACGTTTATTCAAAGATCCACACCATTAATTAGTAGAAGTAGACATTAACTAATTTATTTTAAAATTTGGGGTCTATTGTTACTAGAATTGTTACTCCGTAACCAAACGAAAATTAAAAGAAAAGAGAGAATTTTATTTCAACATGAATGTATTGTCTATAAACGTCCCAGTTTAAGATCTTATTAAATATTAAATAAAGTAAATAGGAATCATGCTTATGACAATTATAATTCTGCATTAAAAAAATAAATAAAATGTAGTAAGTTTTTTATTTCCTTGATTGATACAGAAATTTAAAAACAATTGTCTCTCACGCAAATTGGAATTATGTTGGCGGTATACGTTACAGGCCAATGCTCCAATCCGATTACTATGTAGCGAGAATACGCTACAAAGCGATGTTACTCAAAAATAATACAAAATTATACCAGAGTCCTGTTAATACTTAGTAAGTTCATATGGTCCAGTGCCGCTACATATCAATAATTAGATAATTATTTTCTTGTTAGCAGTGTAACATGTAACGCTCTTTATCAGCAAGAAGGGTTATATAAATTAAAATAGTACTAAATGGATTTTGGCAGATAAGACCTGTTGTTAAAAATACATTACCCCTTGCTGATTGCTGGGAACAGAAAACATTATAATATGCGAAATCTCTTTACTCCAGTGGCGAATCTAGGATACAGTGATATTGCACAAAAGGGGAGCTTTGTGATAATATAATATACAAAGTGTTTCCGAACTAGATGTTAAAAATTTAAAGGTGTGGAAACAATATTATTTATATTGAATTTTTTGTATAATATTACGTTTTCAATACAACAGATTAACTAGCAGTATAACATGTAACGCGTTTTGTAAAACCGATTTTGGCAATTTTTTTTTAAAATTTAGATAAGTTTGCGCTTTTTAAGAATTAATTCAATTAAATAAAAATTTCTAGGTAATTGTTTACAATGCCCACTTCTCGCTTTTTGCGCTGTTCTTTTTTTGGAAACCATCGTGAAACATCATTATAATGCCATTTTAAGCAATAAAATGTTGTGCAAATGGTAAATAATTTAATGCAAAATTTATAGATGAAGATGTGCTGGCTGGGGCAGGGAAAATGAGAGTAAAAATAGAAGTGGTTTGCACAAAAAAATATATTGATTTCCGTAATATATAAATGTTAAGAAATGCTTTGCTGTAATTGGCTTTTTGAAAATCCAGAAGTGGGTAAAGTTAACAATGATCAATTTCTATAATACTACAGAGCGATAAAGATTTTTTATTATTTATTTTTCGTTTTTGTTTCATAATTCCGTAACTGCTCTAAATAGTCACGTGGTCACTGTCGTGATTGGTTCAGCATTTTTCAAAAGACGCTCCCAACCCCTTTCCTCGAAAGCGACCGACATCAAAAAGAAAGCGAAGCGATCGAAACGTTTTGTCAGGAATCCCGCTACTGGTTCAGTGTGTGTCATAATTGCTATATTTTCAGTAAATGTCGCCACGGTGGTGACTCATTCTGAGCATACAGAAGGTACATACAAGATTGATTCGAAGACACTTCCTTGAGGCACAACTGAATGTATAGGGTGCAGATCAATGTTTTGTTTGACCAACAAGTATCTACTCTCGTTTGCAGCTAAGTTGAGCGGTTAAAAGAATGTGGATCGCCTACAAACTCGACGATAACCTATGCACTAGCGTAGGCGCATTCCCAATCCATTCTCTTTCTCCACCGGTTAACTTACCTGCAACCGACAGTATTTGTTTTTTAATATTTAGTTTTTTTACTAAGTTCACTTTATGTTTGTATCTTGATCATTTTTTGCTTTTTATATTATCCGACAAGCAATACACATTTATAGAAGTTACCTGTCGTCAGTTGTCATTTGTGTCAATTTTAAAACATTTGAAGTTTTTAGTGGAGTGTTTAGAATACTGTTTTAGGATTATTCTTGAATTTTGCAATTATTGATCGATAAATCGAAAATGGTTACAAATAGCCATAGGGGTGTAGGTACATACAAAAAAATGTTTGTTTTAGTTTCTACACCATATCGTTTAAAAATATACAGGCTGTTCTATTTGAAAAAATGTAGAAAATTAAATTCAAAAAGTTCTAAATTGAAAAACTAAGTTTAGCCACCTTGTATAATTTTTTAAAATTAAAAATGATCCAAAGACATCCCACAGATGTTTCCTAACTAGTCTATACATAATTTTTTCTTAGAACTTGTAATTGTGACTGTAGTGATTTTTTTAACATGCATCTGCAGATGCCATTATTTGAACAAAAAAAATCGCTACATCCAAGTGGTTTAGAAATAGTTAACAATAATATTGGAGGGAAGAGTCTAGGAAAAGGCTCCAAAAAATCTTCTTTTAGACACATTCTATTTAAAAAAATGTTACTTGCCCTTGTATAATCATCTTGGCTCACCCTGTATGGTAAGAAATAATTTCCGGTTATAGATTTTTTTTCTAGTTGATTTGTTATCTTAAATTAAGTTCCAAGCTATCGAAGTCAAACGCATTATTGCCTCACCCTGTATACATATCCAAATTAAAAATTTCTACCTTTAAAATTAATGCCCATTTTGAAGATAAACCTAAGCGTTAGGGCACCCGATTTAAGATTTCATCTGGCTCAACTAAGTGAGTTTGTTGTGAGTTAATTTGATAAAAGAGACGTCTTTCAAACGCACTTTACTCCACTACAATCACTTTCCTGCTTACTTTGATAAGAACCATAACATTAAAAGAGCATTACAAAACATAGTATTTCGATATTGATTGGTCAATAAGCTCTGCCTTGGTTCAAACCTAAAGTTAAAACGTAAAAGAAAACCCAAGTGCTGACCTACAAACATATTAAGGTTTCCCTATACGATAAACATGCATCACTGCATCATAGAGGTTACTTTCAAAATTGCAATTGTAGACTCTAACTGTAAAAGAAAAATATTAGCTTTGTTCGTATGTGATGAACATGAACAAACAACACTGACCTGGCTATCTCTGACAAACTTTACAGATACTCAAGTCGTTATTGTAAATTTTGTAGATAGAGATATAATTTTTGATGCCATTTACAGATCATTTACTAAAAACCGAATTAGGCATAAAACTGGCAAACCTTGAGATTTCAAGTATTCTGCTGGCGCATGATGAATGACATATGTATATGAAGACGTTTGGATCAGTACTGAAAAAAGCTTACTTGTTAATAAAAACCTCAAGTCCTTTTCGCCTCTCCTCGATGAAATCCTCTTCAAATATCCCATCGTCGCCCCTAAATGGCAATTGTCTCTTCCACGCTTTCCCCGGAAGGGGCGGTACAACAATTTTGCTATCACGTTCCAGTTCGTTTCTCAGCCATTCAAAATCACTGTATCTTCGTCTGACACTCGACTCCTTAACTTTAAACACTGGCAAGTTGGTCTGAAACATAAAGGTCAGTAACCACTGATAACACAGAGGGGCGGTGATGACTTACCCGCATCTTTACTTCATAATCGGTAAACCGTTTCTTGCCCACACCGATCGTTGTTACAGGATTTACAACGTCGATTTCAAGGAAATTAGCCGGTGCCGCATAAGCATCGTCTAGTGTTTGCTTTTTAACATTTAGTCTCCTGGTCGCGTCCACGGTTGCGTCCGATTCGGCCATCATTATACCTGACGAGAATTGAGTATTTAGACTAAAATTACTGGAAAAAACTCAGCGGCTTGCGTTAAAAATCAATCAAATACTTACAATTTAATTAATTATTGGAGGACAACGAAAACTTTCGTTGACGGCTTGAATAACTGACTGACAGGAGTGACAGGATTGACAGGAATGTCAAAAGTCACTACAGATGCCGATAATGAAGATTTCCATCCCACTTATCTACTAGAAACTAGGGATGGACCGGAACAAATCTTGGACCGGAACCGGAGAGAACGTGGAAAGTCAAAGTAATAAATAAAATCATGTTTTTTTGAGATAATAAATCAGCATCGAAAAATCCCGAATTAATAGTGTAATAATTGTAATAGCGCAATAAATATAGTGTGCACAGCGCCATCTCGTCTCGCATTGGTAGAAGTAGAAAGAACCCAAGGTATTAAGAGGAACCTCTTGCTGTATCATTTGTGATGGTAGAACGTCAGCAAAATGCATTGACGTGATTTTTTGTATTAGAAGGGGCACGTATTGAAAAGAGAGAAAATAATTTTTTTTAAAAAAAAGCTCCGTAACGATAAACGTAACGATAGAGACTCTAGCGTTAGATGCTTTGAAGAAAGTTAACATGCACGTTAATATGAACAAAATACAAATGTTTACTTTAACATTAAATAAATAGCCCAATTTGACTTCAGTTTGCTGTAAACCTTATCATCCGCTATTCGTTATCGAATATTCTAAACAAAAACTTAATTATGTTATTAAAAAATTCGTGTTTTTTGCAAATTTGAAAATACAAATTTGGTGCTTATTGTCGTTCTCTGTTTGACACTCATAAAATGGCTTATGCCCATCTGCCTCACTTTACGGCTGCGCGAAATAATGTAGTGCTATTACTCTGCAAAATACTAGAAATGATCTCGCGTCAAATATTGTGAAGATTGTCTTGAGTTATCATACTGGAGCGCAAAAACCAGGCCTGTATTAATACGTTTATCCAGTATGAAGTAACAACGGATGAAATAGTAACCTGGACAATACGACACTGGATTAAGGGGGGCATACCACTGTGGACCAGCTGCGTATTTAATGCATGCACGCGGCGTCATTCCATTAAATTAACTGGGTTATTTACTTGCACTTGACTCATTCAATTTCCTTTAATGCAGTGATCTAAAATGAGAGAACTAATCTCTGCACGTCAAAATGCATACAGTGAGAAAAAAACGCATGCGATAGTAAAGTCGTTGCTCTTAAATTTAAAAATGCAATTATTATCAATAATTATTCCACTTTAACAATAAAATATCATTCCTAATTCAGCTCTAGCTACTATAGCATCTACCAGCTGGAAGCTGTACGTAAGTAAAATACTACTCAAAACGAAGCAATTTTGCGGTAATTTGGTTCGTACAAATTGATCTCTTCTGGATGTGATGAACATTGCCATATCGCTTCACATACTTCAGACACAGTTTGATACGGGTCTTTCCCCATTCTGTTGCTTAGTACTATACTATAGTTTTAAACATGTTGCCAGTAGCCAAAGACTTAAAAAAAAGATGATTACTACCTGTGGGCTTAAGAACTGTAGATAAATAAATTAGTTATTATTGTTTACATATCTATTTATTTGTTTTTTAATTACAGGTAAGGCTGGTAGAGAACAGTGGCGAAGGCTCAGAGAGTGCCATCGTAAAGCTCTGCGAACTGCGAAGACAACAATAAAAAAGTGGACATCAGATTACAGCAACCAGGCCATGGACGTTACAAAAACAGATGGAGTTTTTACAGAGATTTTATGAAAAACAGGACAACCGTTGGGTATCCCAGCACCACTCCAGGGATTGAAACAAGCCAGTTGGAAGAAGACGATACTAGGCTATCTGATCCATCTAGTGTTGAATCAATTCGTGACGAAGCAGATGACGCTAATGACAGCGCCATATCTAAAAAAATGAAAAAGTCTACAATTGTCGATTCTGTGGTGCGTCAAACCTTAATGGCACAAATACAAAAAAATAGTCTTACAGAATGACGCGTTACATCAATTTTTCATGCCTATGAGCAATATATCCAAGTTCCTTCCAAGAAAGTAGGTAACAAAGAGAAACTAAAAGAAAAGTTCTTGAAGTGATATCACAAGCCGAAGAAAATGCTGAGCATAAAACACAAATGCTGAAAATGCAGATTGTTTCGTGGTGTATGCGTAACTACGACTATGTCTCCAGGCAGAGTCAGTAGACCTGCTTTTATGGAAAGCCAAAAATAGCGATAAAAACTACGAAAAAGATTAATCGCTACTAGGGTTTAGACCTACCTTATAGTGGAGAATGTATGGTGTAGTCGGCTTGGGGTGACGGGGTGCTCTGGAACCGTGGGAGTGGTTTCGCACAAAACTATAATAAACCTTAGACCGACTGACTCGACTGTCCCTTGCAAGAGTTGTAAGAGAAGTAAGTTGCGATTTAACGGTGGAAGGGTAGAGCCAGATGGATGCTGACCACCACCGTTCACCACGTCACGTGGGTCCCACCCTGGGAGAAATTCAAACGCGATCGCAAGCATGCAACATACAATGATGCAACTAAACGATTTGTTTTTATAGTAAACTAACCTAAAGAAAACAAACTAACTATAAAACGAAAAAATTAACTCATTATCTAAGTGAGGGTACCGAACACAGATGAACTCCAACTAGTGAAATATGTACTATGTTCACACAACCTTATCCTGAATTCTTAGTCCACAGATTTCAATATCGATGAGTCCATTAGAAGCAAGAAGCAAGCGAAAGTAGTTGCTCAAGGCTCAAGACAGGAAGAAAATGATTATTTAACAAATGCTACAACACTTCTTAACTTATTGTTTCAAGTTTTTGAATATAATTACTTACCTCCGACATACGGCTAGTTTTTCTTCACTTCCAATAGGTTCTTGAGGCATTGCACTCTTTACTAGTAATGTCCTCTTTAATTAATTCATAAATTTTACTAAATAACTTAAATTCTTCATGGATCTGTCTTTTTCGTAAATATGCATTTTTCTTACTTTTCTTTCTCAATTTTATTGAAAAAAAGTTAGATACCTACCACCTTTTCATCCAAAAAAGTATTGTTGATGCTAAACTAGAAGGGCGTGTATACAACAATAATTGAATTAGCAATCAATAAATTTGTGCGCTTTTTAATATTAAATATCTTTTCCAGTTTATCGATAATAATAATTTGTAATGAGTAGGTACCTAAATATTTTCCCTTTCCAATTTTCTGTACTTCAGAATTCGAACTACATACTAGCATATTACATGCATACAACTTCACTTTTTTTCTACTGATGAAAATGGTTTTAGTAGCAAGGGGTATACTAAAATTAAGTAAAAAAAACAGTCTGTCTGATCTGTAAGCATGGCAAATATGTCTGGCAGCTGAAAAACTGAAAATTATAATTTCCCTTATTTTGGCAGTTCTGAAAATTTGTCAAATAATATTTTGCATTATAACAATAGCTTAAAATACAATCTGGCTATTATGGGAGACCCCCGAAGCCTTGCCAGACTCATCTAATGCTCGCCAGGCGCGCTCAGTTCGGTACGTTTGATTATACAGACGATTGGTGTTGTACCTACGTACATGTTTTTTTCCACTAATATACCCCCAACACCGCAAAACTTGGAAAAAAATTTAATATAATAAACAACATGACACAGTGGTAAAATAAAACAAATAATTGTCCTGCGTCGCATTCTCGTTCCGAATACATAATCGATTGTGTAATTTAAAACATCGGGAAAGTCTGGCGAGGCTTTCGTGTTTGTAAATAACAGCCAGACTTTCCGGGGTACTTGCCTCATGTTTGGGAAATATAATATTTAGAAAATGTAGGCGATTTCATTAGACCCGTATTTTTTTATTTGGTTCTAGGGTCAATATTACGCCCAGAATTAATTTTTTAATTTTTGGAGTAGGAGATTTGTGACGTAAGCGACCCTAGCTCGACATAGTTCACAAAGAAATCGTATGATGGCGCTTTACTCAGATTCCATATAAATCAAATGCCGATCCAATGTAAAAAAGGTGGCGCCCTCTGCTAGTAGCGCAGCATAGTAGCCAAAAACAAGAGTCTATTCAATATAGGTGTGAGTCTTAGATACGGGCGCCGATGACGTCACCAAAGACAAAAATTGCAAATATCTACGAAAATATGAAATAAAAAAATGAGAAAAAAAATATTTAAACCTTTTTTAGTTATTTGCATGCATCTAGAGAATAAAAAAAGAAATATTTTTTTTAGGCAAGTACCCCATTTTGAAAATGCCACCAGACTCATTTGCCAATTTCGTAAATCAGCCAGACTTATATTAAATTATAGTTTATGATGGTATCAATTTATATACTGAGTTTCAAGCATGCAAAAATAAGGGTTGAGAATCCAAAAAATCGGTCAAATTACCCGATCAGCAAGACTTACTTTCCTTAACTTGATTGCCAGATTGCTTTTTTCGTAAGTTTTATGATCTACTTTAGTAAATGTAAAAGATTTATAACGGGAAAAATAAGTCGACTTATTAATATTTTTTTTATGGAACCCATCGGAAAATTTTTGCCAGACTCAAAAATTGTTGATTAGTATCACTAGTAGAACAAACTAATTGATATACAGCAACCGGGAAAATAAGGTCCAAAAAAATTCACTGCCTCCTGGACTATGATTATATCTCGCAAACAAGAGTCAACTTGAAATAAACAAAATCAAAATATGTGGATATTCCAGAAGTTGTAACTAAACTAGATTTTTAGAAGTAAATACTAGGTGTTAATCCTGAAAGTGACTGTTACTTTATATACAAATTTATTGTGTAAAAGTAATAAACAATAGCATAACACGTGGACAATATAACAAATATATCACTTACGGCAATTATACATTATACAAAGCGGATAATTTGAAAGCAAGACTAACACAAACATACCGTAATTTTCTATCAACTAGACGCTATCACATCGGTCAATGTCGTGTTTGTATTAGTCGAACTAAACCAAATCAAACCAACAAATGAGACTTTTCATAAGCACGTTAAAAATATTGCTTACAATCATTAAAAAACGATGATTGCTTACATTGTACTGTATTATAAAATATATACAAACTTAAAAAAAATTGAGCGCACAAGAGACCAATCTTGATTCTTTGAAAGGCTGGCTAAAAAGTCAGAAATGCAAAACATTCTTAGCTACTCTAACAAACCAGCTTCAGCATCAGCAGGTGGGGTATTCGCGTGAGTCCTAGGTATCAAGTTCAACGGATGCTTCTTCAATAATCCAGCATCCAACGTAAGCACTGGCGGAGTAGTTTCTGCATTCGGTGTAACACTAGGCGCTACTAAATTAAATTTATCGTCAATTTTCGTCATGAGATTAGCATGTTTCTGGTTATTCCGCACTAAACTTTTATTAGAATGAGGCAAAGCGTACCTCAACTTATTCCAGAAATGGTCATCGCCCCAACTCACGTACGTATTAGTTTTTAAGTAAGTCTTCATTTCATTGTCTAATTTATCCATCTCCACGTCACCTAACACAACCACGATTACTCTGACCCGTCCGTCTTTCATTGCTTGCATATGTGCCGTTCGGAATTCCATGATCCCCCAAACGCTTTCCAGAAAGTTCTTGGACAGAACCACCAAAGTTCTGCGAGAATCGTGCACTGAACTCACTATTTGTTTCGTGATAAATTCTCCAGGCACCCAGTTCCGCTTGTGCCAGCATAATTTGTACGGATGAGGTCCACCTTCCAGTACCGGTATCAAGTTTTGCATAACGAATTCTTCGTCTTTATTGCTGTAGCTGATGAAAGCGTCGAAAAGTTTGTCTTTATCTAGTTCCTCTTCCGTTACCCACCACAGACACAAATTTTTGGCGAACAACCACACTTTCAACTCTTGTTGGTAGCGATAGTACAACGCCGCTGAAGCTGCGATTATCAACAAGAGAGTCATTACAATGACCACAGTGTAGATGTGTTTCCAATCGTGACAAAGATCCGCCCTGGTGCGGTCCACCAGAGAGTTGCTAGAGCCGCTACAGAACACGGAACTTGTGTCCACCTGCAAACAGTAATTTTAAAATATGCACGAACAACTTCAAAAAACAAACAAACATATTATACAGGTAAAGAGTCAATGGAAGGGTTAACACACGTTCCTGACGTTAAAAGTTTTTCTTTTTTTAGTTTCAAGTAAGCTACTGTTGATATTAGCCAAAATAAGTCTTTAATATGGGAAATAAATCCCACAGAACTCTATATTTTTGCACATTAACCAGCTAATGTCAATATCGGCTGGAACTAGTGGCTGATGTTAAGGTAGCTTTCACCTGCACAATATTGTTTAAATTTTAAAGGGTGGTATTTAACAGTCTATCAAATTTTCCCAATATTGTCATACAAAAAAATACTTTCATTTCCCAAAAATACTAAATGCTCACCAAAATTAAGAAAATACATAATCTTAAAGCGACAACCAAAAATTGACATAATGCTGGCCTCTTATATATTTTGTTCGCCAAAATAACTTTTGTTGACCATAAATACTAAATGTTCACCAAATTTTATTCCGCATTTAATTCTAACATGATACCCAGATATTTAATTTTCGACAGTGTCTTATATTATTTAGCAGTTAAAAATACTATTTGTTGATCAAAAATACACAAGCAATGAAATGTTGTGCAAATGGTAAATAATTTTATGCAAAATTATAGATGTAGATGTGCTAGGGCAAGGAAAATAAGAGTAAAAATATAAATGGTTTACACAAAAAAAGATATGGATTTCCGTAATATATAAATGCTTTGCTGTAAATGACTTGCATTATGTAAAACGTAAAACTTCTTTTAGTGGAAATTTCTAATCGTGCTTTTAAAAAAAAAATTACAGGGCCCTGAACTGACCTTGTACAAAACTTTTTTTGCGTGCCTCTTGTCTGGAAGCGCAAGCGGCAAGGAGAGATGCGCGAGCATATTTCATTTTTGGAGTAATAAAATAATTATTTCACACACAAGTAGTTTTTTAGAGAAACACTAAATATAAATGGATAGCGCGAATATTTATTATGTACAGCACGGACGCGTAACTTGAGCGTTCTAAATTTGGTGAACATTTAGTAGATTTGGGTTCCATTAGGATTTTTTGAAGTTCATTAAATTTTTTGGGAGACAGTGCCAGGGATGTATGGTTTAATTTGGTGTGCATTATATTTGCTCCCAATTTTAAATACACTGTGCTTAAAGTGCCGTCGAACGGCTTCCTATTAAGATGCCGTTAATACTCGAGCAATACGCAAGTGATGTCATCACGGGAAGACGAGAGAGTACAAAGATCGAACACGCAACAGTCGTTGAGTGTTCGATTGAGGTCGATAAAGGCGTACGGACCGACAGGTCTTAGGTTCAATTCCTCGTTCAAACCATACTTTTTTTTGCGAAAAAGAAGTTCTATCCGAGGTCAGTTCAGGGCCCTGTAATTTTCTTTTCAAAAGTACGATAAAAAATTATTACTTGAAAAGAACTTTTCTAATCTTTTTTGTTGCCCTAACTATAAACAATGCCCTAACACACTGAAGTGCCGTCACATGGATTAACGGCACTTTAACAAGAAGCCGTTTGACGGCACTTTACGGCCAGCCTTTTAAATAGCACCTTTTTCGTCTTTCCAATAAATCTCATGCACTGAGAATCAAGGGGTACCTACCTCATGTTTGGGAAATATAATATTTAGAAAATGTCATTAGACCCTTATTTTTATTTTTTTTTTCTAAGGCCAATATTACGCCCAGAAATAACTTTTTAACGTTCATTGAGATATTTAGTGGAAGATGCCCAGCCTTACCGCCAGAATCGTGCCTAAAAATGATGCTGGCCGCTAGGAGTTCAGAATCGGTCCATCTGTCCGCCAGCATCATTATTAAATACAGTTTAGTCGGGTTCAGAAATTACAGATAGCTGTAATATTACGACAACAAGATGAAGCGATGTTGCCACGTAGTATAGTTCATTTCAGCCGTTTTCTCGATCTCTTTTCAATTCATGACACTAACAGAGATGGAACAAACGAGCGGTAGGGGAGCTTATTGTACGCGGTAGACAAGAAGTGGTGCGGGTAAATATGTAAGTATGTGCAATTTTATTCTTTCTTTTTACATCTTTAACAATTCTGACGACGATTGTATAAAAAATCTTGTATGTAGTACGTTGCAAAATTCGTGTTTTTCGCTTCGCTCGTTTGGTAATATTCACGTCTTGGTGCAAAAAACACTTTCATTTTGTAACTTACTACATAAATAGCTATTGTATAGATAGGCGTAAGGATCTTTTTTTGTATAATTTTTGAACTTTTTGTAAATTGTTTTTTTATTTAATTAAAACTTTGTTTACTTTGATTTGGTTTATAAAAATATAATATTGCCTGAAAGGCGACTTTAATCATCGGGACGTGCGACCTGAACCATGAAACGCAGACCGAACGGAATAAATACACCGCAAACATATCTCGTCCCGTCCCGTGCAGCTATGGTCCCGTGGTCCTGTGCCCACATTCCACACCATAGACAATTTGGCAATGTCGCACACGTACAAATGCGTAAAGTGAGCCTTCTGGAGCCGGTACCTGATTCATAAAACCGAAAACCAACGTTGGCCGTCTGTGGCGCCACCGTACAGTGCAGACAATGTGGGTGAGGGGACGCAGGGCAAAGAAGGGAAACTCGGTCGACTATTAGCACGGGGTTGGGTATCTTCCAGTAAATACCTCAATCAACGTTTTTAATTTCTGGAGTGGAACATTTGTGACGTAGGTGGCCCAAGTGCGGCGTAGTTCTAAAAGAAACCGTATGATGGCGCCACTCAAAAATCTCTTTTTTAAGAAAGTACCCCATTCCTTGTATTCACAAAACAAGACTACTGTGTTATGAAGATTAAGGGAGTTCTAAAGAGGCGTAAAAACGGTCATTTTAAAAGTCTTTAGTATTCTCAACTATGCCATACGACTTTTTGCTTACTAGAAGGATGTGTCTAGACCGCTACAATGTCGAATTTGATATTGCGGATCATTTGACCGCCAAATCTTCAAACCGAAGATTAATGTGTTGACACAAATTGGTTACAGTTCTCTTCATCAGGTAGTTCGGACCGTTCTGAAATTGTTAAATGTGCCCGCCCTTTATTTGAAGGGCGGACACTTTTAAAAAAGTCGAGACTGCTTGATGGAAGAGGAATCGTGTAATGTTTTATTCCCATGGAGCATATAGATACATATACATAAGAAGAGTAGGTACTTACTTTTCGTATCTGTTGCCGTAGAAAATTGGTCAAATTTTCTGCTCTACAATCACACCTCCATGGATTAGCGTGCAGTGCCAAAGATAGAAATTGCGAAGAATTTAACCTTTCTAGAACTGGATACTCAATATGTTCAATTTCGTTGTTGTCAATAGTTAAAACCTATAAAAAAGCGCTATAATACTAGTTCAAGCAATCAAAACCGAAAAGTACCTCGATATAGGGTGGAACCCAGTCCACATGTTTGATTTGATTGTTTGAAAGATACAATCTCGTGACGTTATCAAAATCTGTTAGGTTGCTTGTAGGTCCACTGGTCAAAGAGTTGGCCTCTAAATGTACTTCAGTTTGGTTAAATCGAACCCCAGTTAACCCAAAAGTTGAAGGAAGGTAGAATTCAGGAATTGCACTTAAATTTCTTTGCGAACAATCCACCAGAACTGTCGTGTCGAAAGGTCTCCAACTACACGCGCATTCCGCAGGACAACCGTCGTAATCTCTTACAACTTCATCGAGAGGACAAAGTAACTTCGATGGAGGAATTCTCTCCACGGGAAAGTCGCGATAATCTGGAGGTTCGGCACACGTTAAATTGTCGGTGTGCAAATCAAAAAGAACCCTCGCCCGAGGATCCAGCTCATTTCGGAAATACCTCACTACTTCGATGATACGGCAATCGCACTTAATAGGGTTGTTCGATAGCCTCACCGATGAGCCGATGTTGTTGTTGGAGCGATTTAAAATGTCGAGTTGTCTAGCTAAAACCTCGGCCATTTCGAAATCAATCGTTGATATGTTATTGTAAGAGAGATCGATTTCGACCTGGTGCGGAGCGACTGTTTGCAAAAATACGGCCTGTAACAAATTAGTTTTAGTAGAACGCTAAAAATAATGCGAAATAACTTTACCGAAATGCTTTCGATGTAGTTGTGGCTCAAATCGAGTCTTTCCAAGTTGACCTTGTTCTCTGTTAATTCTGAATACACCTTGGTTACGGAATTGAAGCTCAAGTCGAGAATTTTAAGTTGCGTGCACGAGTTAAATGGAGAAACTATCAAAGAACTGTTCGAGTCGAAGGTGTATTTGTTATGAGCCAAATTTATCTCGGACAAACGTTCATTTGATTGAAAGGCGGTTAGGTGAATTTCCCTTATTCCATTACCACTCAAATCCAGTTCTTTTAAAGCAGTCAAATCTCTAAACGCTCTTTCATCAATTACGGTGATCCGGTTGTTCTGCAGATGAAGAATTTGAAGTCTCTTTAATGGCTGAAGTGAACTTCCCAACGAAACGAGCTCGTTACCGTCTAGAGAAATCTCTTTTAGGTTATTTAATCCCTTGAATAAGTTGGGGGACAACTCCGTCAGTCGATTTTGTCTTAATTTAATAACTGTTAATTTTTTAGCACCTTCGAAAATGTGTTCGGGAAGGGACTGTAACTTACAATTGTACAATTCCAAATCGGTCAAATGGGTTAAATTAGCGAACAAATAATCTGGCAGTTCTTGAATCGGATTATTTCCCATCCTCACCAATTCCAAATTTTGGTTGTACTTAAACAAATCTTTGGGTACGTTTCTGATATGGTTGGTTCTTAAACTAATTTTGGTCAATTTGCCAAGTTGGGCAAACACATCTGGAACTAAGTGATAGATTTTGTTGGAGCTCAGTTCTAACGATTTCAAGCTAACAAGTCCATGAAAGGAAGTTTCGTTCAAACTATCCAACTTATTGCCCCACAAATCCAACCTTTCTAAATTCCTCAAATTACTAAATATTCCTTCTGGAAACCCTTCTAGTCCATTTACTGCGATGACCAGCGACACAAGTAACGGGGTATGTTTGAACAAATTTGGTTTCAGTTCAATTTTGTTGTTCATCAAATCGATGGAAGTCAAACTAGGAGTGTTCTCAAACACATCCTCATCCAAATGGATTAAATCTCCTGAGACCAGCTCTAGCGATCTCAAATTTTTTAAACCTTCGTAATATTGTTTTGTCACAACTTCACCGGTCATGTTCGCAGAACCGTGTTTCAGCGATTGTATTTGATCCACGCCGGATAATTTTTCGACGATTTCTCTAAAACCGTGAGTCGGCAATTGACAAAATCTCACATCCAACCGATGGATGCTGGTACTGTTGATAGTTGGCACTAAATCGACGTCGAAAGTTGGACCGTAACAATCCACGGAAACGATTCCTTTTTGAACGTGCACCACGATGCCGTCGGTCTCGTAGGTTCTGGGTGGGCATTGGTACTCGTATTCCTTGTTTTGAATTAGGTAGCAGTCACATCGAGGGTGCGAAGTGTCTTTGCAGGTAGTTTGGCCGTGACCGATTCTGGCGTAGAGAATCATCAAGAGCAGCACTATTGTCTTCATGGTTGGAACCTGCAACAATGTTTTTGTTATTCCTTTGAATCGAAAACTTAATAAAAAGATATAAATAAACAACAAACAAGTATAACTAACCGTCGCTGATTGACAACGTTCAAAATATTTTAGGTGATGACATTGCATTGTTGCCATAGATTAACAACTAGTAATTCTGGGAATTACAAGTTTGTTGTTTAGTTCAAAACGGATTTTTCTACTCTAGCAGATAATCACTATCTCCTTTATCATCAAGTCAATAAGCAGTAGCACCCTATGCTACGCCAATGCAGAAAGGGGCGCTAGGCTGATTAAAAAAAAATGTAAATTTGCAACCTCTGTTTGAACAAGTGCCGTGTCTTGTTGTAAATAGATACCCATGAATGCCCTTATTTTAGAGATAAAACTTAACCGTCTTTTCAGGAAAAAACGAGGACTTTGACACTGTCCAGTAGCGGCTAATCATTTCTTTAAGGTGGCGAAGGAGACATTTTGCCAAATTTTGCTCGACTTTATACCACTGTAGTATGAAAACTTATGGCGTTAGAAAAATACATTTTATTAAATATTATAAAAGAATCTTTCAGTTACATACTACCGTAAAATTGAAGTATGCACCTCAATTAACAAAGTGGTAATAGTTAATTTAGAATACGTCTGCAGCAATCTTTTGATCGTTATATCGCGTTTGCAACCGAAGATTTTGAGGACTTGATTATTTCCTTGTATACAAAAAATTGTAATCTAAAAAATAACGACCTCGACCGTCCACTTTCAGCCACTATCCCATGCGGCTACCTCGAGTGCTCTATCTTTGAAGTCTTTTGTCTCCATGCGCGAAGTACATAATGCGCATCTTTCCGGCGCCATAACTCGGTGAACGTCTGTCTGTAGACGTAAATTTCGAAAACCAACTCGCCGACAACCCCGTCACAGGCCTCGTGGCAGTTACCAGATGGCATGTATTGTGATAAGAGAACCTTTTCACGGAAGGTAGTCGACCAAAGTTTATTGCCGATTAGGACCCAGTAAATCTTCTTTTCCATGGGGTTGTGTCATAAATTATTTTGGGCCAAGAAACAGCGCCATCTGTAGAGTCAGAAACGCAACTTGAGGGGTACAGTCGCCGTCATTGAAAAAGCCCAGGGTAAAGTGAAATTCATTCCAACTTACGGTGTGCTTGAAGCTGTTTATAATTTAAAACTGAAATGTGCCGCTCTATTTCGACTAATCTTAGTTCACCTGTGCGGTTCTCAAACAAACTGTACCCCGTGGTTTAGTCTGGTTGCAAATGTAACGTAAGTTAGAATGAATTTTGCTTTACCCTGGGCTTCTTCAATGACGGCGACTGTACATCGTCGCGTTAAGAGTAGAAGTAAAGCGCATATTTGGTTGCCTAAATCTGACTTAAAAGCAATGGTCCACTATTTAGTTCAAATACCAATTATGATTGCTTAATTCATCCAAGAGGGGGCATATTTTGTTAGAAAAAACTATGGGCTACAAGATGACATTAATGTTATTGGCGTGGTCTTTGTAGATTTTCTAAAAAAAAATTGTAAACTTAGGCAAACAAAACAGAGGTTGTATTTTAGTTGATAACTTTCCAAAATCAAAATAATTCAGGACCTCCTTGGGCTCACGTTGTAGAGTAATGACTAACGAACAAAATGCAACCTTTCTAGATGGAATTAATGCCCGCGTTAAGCTTATTAAGCCTAAATACGATTTTACCCTAAAACGTCAAATTTCTTAGAATTATCCGAGTCACCAGTCACGCGGTAGTTCAGCCATTGGAGTAACGATGGAGCCACCCTCGATAGCCGAGATCTCCGTTTATTTTAAAATCGAAATTAAGTTGCACCAGGGGTACACAGAGCTGGGCAAATACTTTATATTTAAATATTTTCCAAAAGTATTTTTCCCAGCTCTGGGGGTACCACATTTAATTTATCACTGAAAGACGTTAGTCCCAACCTTGTTAATGGGTTTTATTAAATACATAATTGTTCCTAATTCAGAAGTGGTTTTTCTAGATAATACTTTAATTTGTCAAAAGAGTACCTACATTAATTTTCTAATTAACGTCTTCGAAAAACAATATAAATACTCTGTCGACATATACCCAATAATTGGATATTTTGACTATTCTATAGTTTATCTGCTTATTTAATAGTCGGAAATACCCATCTTTGGACATTGCTACAAAACCAGCCGCAATGGCGGGTAAATCCCTGGATCCCGTCACCTTTAAATGTGAAGTTCGGTGCAAAAAACATCAAGAAATGTATGTTGGATGTCGTCTATTAATTTAGGGTCCAATCAATACGAAATTTTTCTTAAATATAAACAACATCGATACTTGCAATTTTTCATAGATGAATGTGAATTATAAATACTATAATAGTGTAGCGTAAATTAAATAGCAGCGTAAGGTTATCAAGCAAAGGCAACGTTATCGTGGTGTTCAGAGAAAGTTGCTGTTGGTTTCTCAGTATTTACAAAAAAATCCGCGGCAATAACAAATAACCGGTCCATTAATCAAGGACTTCAGTATGATAATATATTCGCGTTGGAATTGTAGAGATACTAGAATATTTAACGTGTGTGTAGTGTACACAATCACACCATAGTTGCAGAACTTGTTTGTATGCAGTGACTAAAGATACCCGAAAAGCTCCTTATCACTCAATAAACGTATTTATTTAAAATGACATTCTGATAACAACCTTTGAACCAGAGAAAAATGTGAATCACCGGCGGGGTTCGAACTAGGGCTGGGAATAATATTCGAATTATTCGAATATTCGAATTGACGAACACGTAAAATTCGAATACGAGCAAATTCAATTATTCGAATATTCGAATAACTATTCGAATATTCGAATGACTATTCGAATATTCAAATTATTCAAATGACTATTCGAATATTATTATTCGAATAGACTATGTATTCGAATAACTATTCAAATAATCAGAATATTCAAATGACTATTCAAATTATAGAGTTATATATACGTTAGGGTGTTTCAAAAAAATCGAATATTTTGTTTTTTTTCAAATGGTCGGCAAATTCTGTCAGAGAATGCTAAAATAAAGACCTCGTCAAAATTTGAGCTCTTAATTTAAAGATTTAGTGGTCGCGGTTCGCAACTTTCTATTTCCCATTTAAATAACATAAGAAATAAATATTTTTAACTTTAGAATTTTTTTTTTTTTTTATGAAGAAGATTTTCAGTATCTATTACAAGTTGTAAAAAAGCACAGAGAGATGTACCCTAATTGTAATAAAAAAGCCTTAATATAACAGTTGGACAATTGATTATTTTTAATTTCTACCCTTTTCTTTTAGAATATCATTTATAATTTGTCGTTAAACATTTGTTCTCATTTTTTTTATCACCTTCCGTATGTCTCAAATATAAATGTGTGATATTTTTTTATTACATAATGATAAAAGTTGAAAAACCCGAAAGTCGGTTCAAATTAAACTTTGACCTTGAATAACTCTGGAAGGATTCAATTTATGGAAAAATTATAAGAGACCTTTTTTGTAGAGCATTAAATTTCCTATAAGAATCTGAATTGGTCATTGCCATAAGTTCATTCAATCCAAAGGTATAAAATTCTAAAGTTAAAAATATTTATTTCTTATGTTATTTAAATGGGAAATAGAAAGTTGCGAACCGCGACCACTAAATCTTTAAATTAAGAGCTCAAATTTTGACGAGGTCTTTATTTTAGCATTCTCTGACAGAATTTGCCGACCATTTAAAAAAAAAAATATATTCGATTTTTTTGAAACACCCTAATATACGTATTACTAATAAATTAATGAACAATTGCACGTCAAACTGTAAGTAATTTAAACTTTTGAACTTTGCTTTATATTTATTGCGTTGTCACTTAATACCTATAAAAGAAATGATGCGGGAGAAGAATAATAACAATAATCCTCAAGAGAAAAAGTTTAAAAATCTCTGTTTTCGCAAAGGCGTGCGAAACAAGTAAAATATAAGGAAGGTAGCCAATAGCAGCATTTTATTTATCCCGCGAAAATTAATTAAATAAATACTTTTTTTGACACGTAACTAAACAAAACACAATGAAACATAATGAGTAATTACTACATTATTTTTCATTGTCTTTTTTTTTAGTTACCTGTCAAAAAAAGACTTTACTACATAATACTTTTGTATTCATTCATTTTGTAGTCATTCGAATATTCGAATAATTCGAATAGTCATTCGAATATTCGAATATTCAAATAATTCGAATAATTCGAACATTCGAATAATTCGAATATTCGAATAAATATTCAAATGACTATTCGAATACCAAAATTCAAAAAAGTCCCAGCCCTAGTTCGAACCTACAGCCGACAACCCTCCTCGCCGAATTCGGGATGCACCATCTACTGTGCTACGGGAGTCAGGTACTCTTTCTCTGGTAAATCTCGCTCTCAACTCTGTCGAGTTCCCAACCGTCTACCCAAGAATTATAACAATTCTATCATAATATTAAAGCAGTAAACCCAAAGTCCCACTTTGAGAAACGATCATTAAGCAATCATTAGGATCAACTATTAATGAGTTATTCCTACTTTATTGACGTTATTATTGTTTTATTTTCTTCAATAGTTCTAAAAAAAGTATGTTCAAATATATTTGGCGACAGCAGTTCTACAAGTTGTGGTTCTTACTCTGTGTATACAGAATGTTTGATGTTTTATAAAAAAAAAGTCTCAAGCCGTAACTCTGTTATTTATTATCATCAGATTTGAATGAACAGATATTCTTTAAACACTGCAAAATGGAGCTAATCGTGAAACATTTTCCAAATAAAAAAGTATTTTGTATATTTTTTTTGTGCCTGGAGGCAAACGTTTAACCAAAACTAGTCCACCTTTTAATCAATGAAATAGATGAATGGACCTTATGGTAACCGCGTGGCACAACAAACAAAAATTGTTGCCACCTAGACCACCTGGTAAACAAACAAACAAAATATTGCCACGTGGTAGCGAGAAGAAAACAAAAATGCCACTCTTAACTCTGTGGCACGCACAATGAAACGAAAAATTTACCACGTGGTGGTAACAATGGACAAAGCAAAAACAATTTGTATATGTACTCACAAGGTGTCCAGAGGCGTTACAGCGTAAATTTCATTGGGCAAATAAAATAAATAAAGAATAACTGAAACTAATGTTATCTATAACTAGAAAGCGTCTTAATTGCAAAATTTCAGTTACACGTGATTTTACTTCCTAATAATAAAAAAATCGATTATGATAAGCCAAAATATTATGTCGAGGGGGGGCAAGTGTTTAGCCAAAACTAGCCTACCTTTAATCGATGAAATGAATGAATGGGCTGGGTGGTACGGTTAAACTTTGGTGGAGCTGGATATTCCCATCTCGGTCGAGTTAGGTAGGTAGGTACTTGAAAGAGATCGAACTTCTTTTCACCCAGAGAAGGTACCAAAATTCAACAAACAAAAATGGGGAGTGTAGGTGTGAGTGGGGGAATGGTGTAGGCTAAGCAGTGGCGGCGCACGTCACACTTGATGACAATGTCGGAAAAGTAAACTAATCGCGCACCCCTCGTACAAAAAGGCGTGACTCGTGAAGCGAAGTCGACGTGTAAAACGGGCTACCTGTGGTTTAAAATAATTGTACAATCTAATTCTACCTATAACTATTACCTACCTCCTTATGAATTTGTATTTTCTAATTCTTATGATTTCAAAAATCAAACGCTTGAGTAAGTAGGGGAGCGTGAGGCACAGAGGTTTTCGTGAATTATTAGTTGTTTCGTAGTGTTTAAGTAAAGTTTAACGAAACAGATTAATTCCCACTAGGGTTTGGACCTACCTTATAGTGGAGAATGTATGGTGTAGTCGGCTTCGGGTGCGGGGTGCTATCGAACCGTAGGAGGTAAACCGTAAGAGGTGTCGCACAAAACTATAAAAACCTTAGACCGACTGACTCGACGATGACTGTTGGAAGAAAAGTGAATGTCTGTGCGTGTGCAAGGGTGGAAGGAAGTTTAAGATGGATGCTGACCGCCCTTCCGCACGTCACGTAGGTCCCACCCTGAGGGGAATAAAAACGCGAACGAGAGCATACAACTAAAATGCTGGTTTTTATGGTAAACTAACCTAAAGAAAACAAACTAACTAAAAGAGCAATTAAGGTAAGTGAGGGTACCGAACAGTAGTAAATGCGCTGCCATCTGTATGACGTATATTACATCTGCAACTCAGAAAAGACCTGCATCGCTCGTTAGTGAAATTTTGCCATTTAGATCACAGCCATGACAAGGTCGGGAAAAAAAGTAAAAAAAAAATCTAAAAATAAATCATCAAACAGCAATTCTCTGCAATTATTAGTTTTTAAATTATCAAAGTTCAAAGTGTAGAGACTGCTGAGGGCGAAGTCACATCACATCGATAAGGAGTGCACTATAAGATCCAATCCAAGTTACAGTGTACACCCGGATGATCTGTAAATGAGACTCTTGAATCGTTGGTTTGGCTGATTTGTCAACATTGTAGACTGGTCTGGTAAGATCGAAGGCACCGAACCGACTTTGCCCGGCATTCGGGTCGGTTCTCCAATAGAGAATTATTGTCCACACAAGCGTGAAATAATTTTTTTTCTACATCACACTGTTTATTTTTAAATAAACAATAAAAATTTGCGCTTTAACTAATCAAAAGTAACACTTTTGCTCCGCCCATTCCGAGTTACCTGGAGCAGAAGCACAATACACAATTAACAACACCATTGGAATTGACAAATTATAAAAAATTATTATTATTAACAAAATTCTTATTGTTATCAAAAAATTATAACAGAACAAAGCTAGAAGCAATAAAAGTCCATAAACTTTTACTCATTTTTAGAAATTTTTTGAAGAAAAAAAAGCTTTTTTAGCTTTTCCAAATATGTCACCACTTGCATTGGTCTTTTATCTTTCCAATGGTATCCTTAGATTTTTGCTGTTTTTATTAAATAAAAGTACGTGGATATTCCAGCGGTTCTAACTATCACCCGGTGCTGAATAAAATTCATGTAACTTTCAGTAGCAATGTGCCGCAGACACAAAACATGATGGTTATGCTCAAGAGAAAAACAAATGACCGCGTAACAAATTTTACCGAAAATGAGAATTTTGCAGCGCAGTCCAATGAAAACCGCAACGGTTAGCGTAATCATTAATCAACAACAAACAAGAAGAAACGTTGCGCAACGCTGAAAATGTCAAGCGGGTGGCAACGTTTTGTTTGTCAAAATACAAAAAATGCGCGCAGATAAATTGTTATTGAGACAAGTGTGATAGGAGAGGTTGATCTGTATACAGGGTGATTCACGTAGCCCGTCTATTAGAAGTTTTTCAACTTCCAGTTGGATTAGAAATTTGAAACTTGGAAGGCAGTCATTATCAGTCATGCTCATTCTATCTAAAATATTTTGAGCTCTCTAGCTATACAGGGTGTACGAAAAGTCGGTATTAACTTTCTTATTTTAATTAGAAACGTACCATTTTTTCTACATGGTCTAATTGGTCTTCCAATTTTGAGTTTTTATAACACTTGTTATGTGAACTTATTTGACAATTTTTGACATTATGTTAATTTATGGGAAAAAAATGATCGATGTGGTAGCTTACGGAGAAATTCGTATCTGGCAGACGGTTCAGAATTTATGAAAGCTAATTTGTAAAGTGCTTAGTTGAAAGTCCAGACTAACTTCTAATATCTTAATGGTGGTTCCATCTTGTACCATATGGGTGCAGACAATTTTCAAATATTGCAACTAAAAATGGTCAAACAGTCATTTTTTTCAAATGGCACGTACTGATTTTTTTGCTCCATTCGAGAGAAAATTGTATTTTGGGATGAGTTACTTAAGCATTCCCTATACCTAACTTCATCCCCTATCAAATTAAAAATTAAAATCCAGAAATTTCATCAATTTTGCACAAGACTTTTTGGTTTTTTAAGTATGCCATGGAAACAAAAGACAATTGCAACAATTTAATTATGAAATGAATATCTTACTAATTTTATAAAACAACAACAAAAACTATCAAGAACCATCTTAACAAAATTCTAATGTAAATGTTCAATGTGAGCATCATTTTGATTACTACATTCTATCATTTTATATCATTGTGTAGCTCTTCTTATTTCGTTGGTGTCAAGACTGTCAAATGCTCTTATTATTCTCCCGCTTAATTCCTTCATGTTGCAAAGTGGTGAAGTATAAACTAAATCTTTTATATTCGACCCCAAACATAAAAGTCTAATGAGGTAAGGTCTGGAGATAATAAGAGCATTCGACAGTCTTGATCTCAACGAAATTAGAAGACATACACAATTTGTTGAAAATGGTTTAATAGAATGTATGTAGTAATCAAAATGGTGCTCACATTGAACACCTACATTAGAATTTTGTTAAGATAGTTCTTGGTAGTTTTTGTTGTTGTTTTTTTATAAAATTAGTAACATATTCATTTCATAATTAAAATGTTGCAATTGTCTTTGGTTTCCATGGCATACTTGAAAAACTAAAAAAATCTCTCGGCAAGATTGATGGAATTTCTGGATTTTAATTTTTAATTTGATAGGGGATGAAGTTAGGTATAGAGAATGCTTAAGTGACTGATCCCAAAATACTATTTTCTATCGAATGGTGTAAAAAAAATCTGTAGGTGCCATTTGAAAAAAATGACTTTTTGACCATTTTTAGGTGCGATATTTGAAAATTGTCTGCGCCCATATGGTACAAAATGGAACCACCATTAAGATATCAGAAGTTAGTCAGGACTTCGAACTAAGTACTTTACAAATTGGTTTTCATAAATTCAAAACCGTCTGCCAGATACGAATTTTTTCGTAAGCTACCACGTCGATCCTTTTTTTCACATAAATTACCATTATGTCAAAAATTGTCAAATAAGTTTACATAACAAATGTTATAAAAACTCAGAGCTGGAAGACCAATTAGACCATGTAGAAAAAATGGTACGTTTACATTTCAAATACGAAAGTTGATACCGACTTTTCGCACACCCTGTATAGCTAGAGAGCTCAAAATATTTTAGATAGAATGAGCATAACTAATAATGACTGCCTTCCAAGTTTCAAATTTTTAATCCAACTGGAAGTTGAAAAACTTCTAATGGACGGGCTACGTGAATCACCCTGTATAGCTGGGAAGCCTAATGTCGAAAGACGGGAAGCAGAGAGCATCACTTTGGTGTCCTCAACATCTTCAGTGTATATAGCTGGAAATTTTGAAGGAGCTGGATATCTTTCTTCGTTGGGGGTGCACTTGCCACTTGGGCGAGCGGTCGACCAAAACTATTTGCAACCCCGAGAAGAAAGCCAAGAAGAAGTATGGGGGTGTGGTTACGATTAGGGAGAATCATGAAACTAGAAAAGACAGCTCACCATACCCTAAAGATATGGAAACAATTATTGTTACCATTCTTTCTAAATTTTTCAAGTTAAACCGAAAATAATTACCTCGCTTTCACGTTTCACGTTATTAATTACCTGTTTGTATTTCGTTATTACCTCTAACAGACTAACATCAAATACATTGAAGAAGCTGTATAGCTTTAAAGAATATGAATTGGCATGTTTCATTTAATTAGTAGGTGTTCATTGTGCGATTTCATGCAATTCATTGTACGACTTCGACCTCAAAAATTGACATGGACCAGCAAGAGGTGCACTAGACAACAAGTGTTCCGGAACAATAAATCAACGTTCTGCTTAATGAAGTATACTACAATTTTACACTCCCGAATTTTTCTACATTATTTCTCAGCCACAGTTTGGTTGATATTTACGGTACTTTCAACAAAACGCATCACGAGCAGCGATGGAAGCTGACATGAAATTAAATGAAGCGAAGTAGCGACAATACCGCAAATGGGTGCGGCGTCATGTTCTTCTTCTGCTCGCCAAACCGAAATATTATTTCCGGTAAAAATGTTAATAAAACGCCATGGTCTGTTTCAAATATGATTTACTTGGTGTGACTTCGCACACAACAATATTGCAGAAAGACTAAAGAACCGCACGTTACATAGTTATTATAAGCAGAAACGTGGTTTCATACCACAAAAAAACACTATAATGAAGCCAATCTACGCGTATTTATCTAGCAGATTTAATTTAAGTAAAACCGCGATAACAAAAATCTTGATAAAAAAAAACAACGAACCACATAAAAAATAACTGTAATTCGAAGATAGAAGCTGAGTAAAAAGTTAGAGTAGAGAGATAAAGTTAGAGATTTCCATCCGAGACAGTCAGGCAGGGATGTATACAGGGTAGGGCAATAGTGCGTCCGACTTCGATAGCTCGAGTTCTATGATAGGTAGAAATTTGATTTAAAAACACAAATAAACTAGAGAAAGAAGTCTATGACTGGAAATTACTTTTGAACATACAGGGTGAGCCAAGACGATTATACAAGGGCAAATGACATTTTTTTAAATGGAATGTTGTGTGTAAAAGAAGATTTTTTAGAGCTTTTTTCTAGACTCTTTTCACTCCAATGTTATTACTGGCTATTTCTAAACCACTTGGATGTAGTGTTTTTTTTTTTCAAATATATAATGGCATCTGCAGTTGCATGTTAAAAAAATCTCTAGTCACAATTACGCGTTTTAAGAAAAAATTATGTACCTAAGTACTAGATAGGAAACATCTGTGGAAGGTCTTTGTATCGCTTTTACTTTTAAAAAACTATACAGGTGGCACAATTTAATTTTTTAATTTAGAACGTTTTGAATTTAATGTTCTCAATTTTTTCAAATAGAACACCCTGTAAATTTTTTAACGATATGATGTAGAAACTAAAAACCAACATTTTTTGTAGGTACACTCTTATGCCTATTTGTAACCATTTTCGATGAGGATAATCCTAAAAAAATTAGATTGTTGTTCAAAAAACTATAAGGCACCAATTATGGCATTCGTCCATTAAAAAACTCACCGCTGTGCGGCTCATTTTACTATAGGATTGACTTTTCCTTAAGTTAATTTCAATTTTTCGATAATTATTGAGTCTATAGAAGAAATTTAAGAAGCAAATAAATTTTTAACTCAAAACTATTTCAGTAAAACTTATTTTTCTTTAGAACTTTTTAAATTTTTTTTTAAAATAATTCAATATATTTCAATATATTCAATAATATTTCGCATAAAATTATCGATTTTAAAAACTTCGGATCTTTAAAAAGCACAAATTTTTGTTTTGGACAATGAATAATGTAGCGAGGGCGACGACTTTTAATGCTACCTACGTAAAGTAAAAGTCATTTTGTTTGACAATCTCGAAAGCCTTCTTTAATCGATTATTTCAGATCAATATTACTTTCGCAAGACCTTTATAGGATAAAAAGTAGGAAAATAAAAATAAGCGTCCAAGTATAACGGTAATAATTTATCCAGTAGCTCGGAACAGTTGAAGAATTTGAACATTCTCTTAAGAGATGCGCAAATATATTTTATTTATGTTACCTATATAGAAGTATCAACTATCAACACGCCTTCTTGTTTATTTTATGCTATGATGTAATGTTACGCATTATCTTTTTGCATATAAATTGTACGTTTCCCATATTTGTCTATAACTTAATTTATTTTTGGTCAACCTAAAATAAACGTATTGTAAGAAGTAATTTCTAGCGGTTTGAGCAGTTTATATGTTACTAGGTAGGCACAGACGTAAGTATGTTTGTGTCAAGTGTGCTGTAGAAAACAGTTAGAAAAAAAATATAATTGAAACCACATTTGTTAATAATTTTACGGCTTCGTTTAAATATTTTTGGTTATTTCAATCAAACATTTGTGTTCCAAAGCACACTTGAAAATTTTACAAGAAATTCAACGTAATTCAGACAAACATTTTAATTAATGCTGAATGAGTCAGATCAATGTATTCAGAAAAAAAATACTATATCAAACCACAGTATCAAACACTTCGTTTCCAATTAAAAAAAAGTTGAGCATCGTTTGATATTGAACATTCAAATTTAAAAAAAAAATACGATTAGGACCACTTTGTACTCGTAAAGTTGTTTGTCTATTCAAATCGAATAACAAATAACGGAAATACGACTTGAGGCAAGAAAACAAATTACATTAATAATAAATTTCAAAAAAATATAGTAATGAAAAACATAATGCCACTATTTTCATATGGCTATGTACAGCCAGCAAATTAAGTCATGTACAGGGGACTCTAATCATCTACTTTTGCCACATCATCATCAAGTATAATGTGAACTCGTGATGGCCCTGTGATTTTCTAATGTCTCCTACAAGTTTTTCCACTTATCATTATATCTACTACAATATAGATGGCGTTGTAGTATCTATTCTTAGCGACCGGAACTTTCATTCCACATGCCATGCAACATCGCTCCCAATGTCTCATTTTCAAATGTAATGGAAATTGAATTACAAACAAAATTAACAACAGATGGTAATAGACATACCACACGAAGAGATCAAATGCTATAGAAATTCACAAAAAATCAAAATAACAACCAAATTTAATTTTTAATTTAAAATGAAAATACATCTACATGTCATGATAAATTCAAATGACATTGAAATTCAATTAATAATAAAATCACCGCATGAAGGTCTTAAATGCCATAGAAATTTATAACCAGTAGAAATTGACACGACAAAATCAGGTTTGTAACGCAGAAATTTTTTCAAAAAAATATGTAAGCAGCCGAATAAGCAAATAAAATCTAAATTACTAAATGCATTCAACTTTAAATTTAGAAAGTAAAATAAATTTTTCTTAAGGAAAACTAAATTAAAATTTTAAATAACAAATAAAAATATGTTAAAGCTAAGCTCAAGCTGTTTTCAAATAACTTGGGTATTAAATTTTAATTTAAAATCATTAAATTCATTACCTTTCTTCCCAACCGGGAATAAAGTGGTACCTTATTCCCTCATAATGAGGGAATAAAGTGCCACTTTATTACCGGGGAATAAAGTAAAAAAAATGCCGATATAACATAAAGAAACTCGTTTCCATAATAGCCGTCAGCCAACTTTATTTAGGTAACTGTCAATTATAACAATTATTTCTTCTCTAATTTATTATTATTATTAACTTAAACGGTTGGAAAGAAAGTTTTGTATGCATCTCTGGAATAAACATCGTTAATCCCTCGAATGAAAATGCCCTCGGCTTCGCCTCGTGCATTACTTACAATCTCGGAATTAAAATCGGTGTTTATTCCCTTGATACATAAATAACTATTCTCATCACGGAAGTGTTCAAAACTTTTCATTGATTCTAAATTGAAAAAAAATTCACATCAGTATCGAAACCGTAATTTACAAGAAGATTTTCGTGTTAATTTAAAAGTTAAATTGGCTTTTCCTTAATGATAATTAAATTTCTCGTAAGCAAAATATCAAAATTTTCCAAAGAGAGCAATGGGTTTTATAAATTTTACTTTAATTTTAAAATAAAAATATGTAGTATTTAAGTTTTAATTTGGAATGGAAATTAAAGGGAATAACGTGATTTTTATTATCGCAAGTGGCATTGGAAAAATAGAAATAAAATGACACATTGATATCTATAGACAAATAATTTGAGCGAATTACCTGTAAGTATGTAGATACAATGTTTTCCCCACGATTCAAAAAATTATCACTTTATTTAACAATTTATTATCTTTTCCTAGTCTGGATTAACGTTATCGAGTCGAAATAACTTGCCAGAAATCTCTAAAACTCTAAAGCAAATAAATGTGATTTCTTGGGGTTTCTGAGAAAAATAATATTTCTAAAAGCGTTTTTCGCCAATAAGAACCTGGTGGTATAGCCTGTAAGCGCTCGCTTGTCTTGATTTCTGAAAAGATTATAAAGGTTTGTGTCGGATGACGACCATCGATGCTTCAAAAGTCAAATCGTGACAGCTGACCACCCTTTAGGTGGCAAATAACAGGTGGTTGGAAATCCCCAAGAACCAGAAAGAGTAACGTAAATACCTCCTCCCTTATACAGGGTGGAATCCGTACCGGACTAAGATTTAACACGGGGTTTCAGTAAAGTGCCATTTACTACTCTCTATTACATAAATATTACATTTTGTGTAAAAGTTTGATTCCATCAAGTCGAGAAGGCTATTCCCCACATTTTGCGACATAACAAGTGTCATTAAGTAGGGTGATATTTAAAAGAATCCGGAATGTTTCGCTGTTTGTGCAGATGTTCTTGCTCGCTTGCTCTAATGCTCTGAGCATCGTCCCAAGCAAGAAAGAACATATGCACAAACAATGAAATTTCTGGAAATTTTTAAATATTACTGTACCTGTACGTCGTAAATACATTTTTTCGGTTAGCAATTTTTGACAGAGCAAGTACAGTCGCCGTCATTGAAGAAGCCCAGGGTGAAGCAAAATTCATTCTAACTTACGTTACATTTGCAACCAGTCTTAACCACGGGGTACAGTTTGTTTGAGAACCGCGCAGGTGAACTAAGATTAGTTGAAGTAGAACGGCACATTTCAGTTTTAAATTATAAACAGCTTCAAGCACACCGTAAGTTGGAATGAATTTCACTTTACCCTGGGCTTCTTCAATGACGGCGACTCTACCTACAGGCTCTGCTCTGTAGTCAAATTTCGAACAACAACTTCCAACAGCACCAGCTAAAAGCTTGAATGATTCGACGGTCTTTCTTGATAAATTCTCTCATTTTCCCGAATTTTTTTTTTCATCTTAACTATTTTAATTAAGCACTGACAAAGAATTTTTTATTGAGTAACAATAGCGCGCTAGAAGGGGCAATAATTAACTACAATTTATTACTTGTTCATTTTTAGCGCGCTATTATTAAGTAATAAAAAAAATGTCAGTGTAGTTAAAATAGTTAAGTTGGAGCAAAAAAAATCGGAAAAATGAGAGAATTAGCTTGTTCTATCAGGTTGTTTTAAGATATCACGTAATTAGAATGTGACGGGTACTGTCTACATTTGAAGTGTGACGGTCATATTCTAAAGGCAAACACCCATGTTAGGCCAAACATCTTGGATACGCAATACAGGGTGATTCACGTAGCCCGTCCATTAGAAGTTTTTCAACTTCCAGTTGGATTCAAAATTTGAAACTTGGAAGGCAGTCATTATCAGTCATGGTCATTCTATCTAAAATATTTTGAGCTCTCTAGCTATACAGGGTGTGCGAAAAGTCGGTATCAACTTTCTTATTTTAAATGGAAACGTACCATTTTTTCTACATGGTCTAATTGGCCTTCCAACTCTGAGTTTTTATAATGTTTGTTATGTAAACTTATTTGACAATTTTTGACATTATGTTAATTTATGTGAAAAAAAGGGTCGATGTGGTAGCTTACGAAAAAATTCGTATCTGGCAGACGGTTCAGAATTTATGAAAGCTAATTTGTAAAGTGTTTAGTTCAAAGTCCAGACTAATTTCTGATGTCTTAATGGTAGTTCCATTTTGTACCATATGGGCGCAGACAATTTTCAAATATCGCAACCAAAAATGGTCAAGAAGTCATTTTTTTCAAATGGCACCTACAGATTTTTTTTACACCACTCGATAGAAAATTGTATTTTGGGAGGAGTTACTTAAGCATTCCCTATACCTAACTTCATCCCCTATCAAATTAAAAATTAAAATCCAGAAATTCCATTAATCCTGCCAAGAGATTTTTTTAGTTTTTCAAGTATGCCATGGAAATAAAAGACAATTGCAACAATTTAATTATGAAATGAATATGTTACTAATTTTATAAAAAAAACAACAACAAAAACTACCAAGAACCATCTTAACAAAATTCTAATGTAGGTGTTCAATGTGAGCACCATTTTGATTACTACATACATTCTATTAATCCATTTTCAACAGATTGTGTACCTCTTTTAATTTCGTTGGGATCAAGACGGTCGAATGCTCTTATTATCTCCAGATCTTACCTCATTAGACTTTTATGTTTGGGGTCGAATAAAAGATTTAGTTTATACTTCACCACTTTGCAAGATAAAGGAATTAAGCGGGAGAATAATAAGAGCATTTGATAGTCTTGACACCAACGAAATAAGAAGAGCTACACAATGATATAAAATGATAGAATGTAGTAATCAAAATGATGCTCACATTGAACATTTACATTAGAATTTTGTTAAGATGGTTCTTGATAGCTTTTGTTGTTGTTGTTTTACAAAATTAGTAAGATATTCATTTCATAATTAAATTGTTGCAATTGTCTTTTGTTTTCATGGCATACTTGAAAAACCGAAAAATCATGTGCAAAATTGATAAAATTTCTGGATTTTAATTTTTAATTTGATAGGGGATGAAGTTAGGTATAGGGAATGCTTAAGTAACTCATCCCAAAATACAATTTTCTATCGAGTGGTGTAAAAAAAATCTGTAGGTGCCATTTGAAAAAAATGACTTCTTGACCATTTTTGGTTGCGATATTTGAAAATTGTCTGCGCCCATATGGTACAAGATGGAACCACCATTAAGACATCAGAAGTTAGTCTGGATTTTGAACTAAGCACTTTACAAATTAGCTTTCATAAATTCTGAACCGTCTGCCAGATACGAATTTTTTCGTAAGCTATCACATCGATCTTTTTTTTCACATAAATTAACATAATGTCAAAAATTGTTAAATAAGTTTACATAACAAATGTTATAAAAACTCAGAGTTGGAAGACCAATTAGACCATGTAGAAAAAATGGTACGTTTCCATTTAAAATAAGAAAGTTGATACCGACTTTTCGCACATCCTTTATAGCTAGAGAGCTCAAAATATTTTAGGTAGAATGAGCATAACTGATAATGACTGCCTTCAAATTTTGAATCCAACTGGAAGTTGAAAAACTTCTAATGGACGGGCTACGTGAATCACCCTGTAGAGCTGGCCTAAACTTTCTTCACCTTAATTAAAAGTTTTTGTCGAGTCGCACCACCATCTGCACCACCAGTCAAACCGTGGTGGGGGTGTTTCCCACCCGACTGGTGCCCTGTGCCCATGGTGGGTAGTTTTTCGTAAATCACTTACTGTTTACATGAGCTCGAGACAACATCACTTTATTCTTACATTGCAATTTATCTCATCTCGAGTTCATCACTTATATTTAACTTTTATCGCTTACTCTTTAACTCGCAATTCTTAGTATTATTTTTATTAAACACAACTAAACAAGGTCCTTCGAGTTTTTTAATCATTCACCATACCAAATCACTCGCTTCACCAATTACAGCCCAAACATTGGTCCTTCGAGCCGGATATTGGTCAATACGTGCCAGATCAGCGACCTTAATCAATTAAAGTCAGTGAAAGTGAGTGATCTTCAACAAAGCAACCACCAACCACCCGTAAATAAGCGGCATCGGTCCAGCACAGTCCAGGGCCTGACAACACATCACACATCAGCAACAAACCAGGTATTTGGTCATTTGCATCCTCTCTCAAATTCCTCTACTTTATTCTTGTCGGCAATCTGCATTATTTTTCATTGTAACACAATTACTCAATTACCTACTCAAAATGTCTGCAGATCTACAAGCAGAGAAAAATAAGCGTGCCCAAATTAAGGGCAAGGTAACTAAGCAGAATACATATATCACAAAGGCAGACAACCAAGTAATAACAAAGCGTTTAGAAATGAAACGACGTTTGGGAGAACTAGAAAATCTAAAACGCGAGTACGAGGAGGTTCAGTTTTTAATTGAGGCCTCTGAAGCTGCCATTGCTAAAACCGACATAGTTATGGACGATCGCGAACGCGACGAATTTGAAGCGAACTATTACGCGACCGTCTGTCAATTCGACCAACTTCTTGAATCATTTCAATTGAGCGCCGGGCGCTCTTCTCCATCAGCAACTGCGTCTGTGGTAAATTCTTCGCCAACCCCCATATCAGAAACGAGTTCACAAATTCAAGTAAAACTACCGGTCATCACACTACCCAAATTCAACGGAAATTATACGGAATGGACCTCATTCCGGGATAGTTTCAATAGCTTGATAGATTCTAACAGTACATTAACTGACATGCAAAAATTGCATTACTTAAAATCATGTCTGGATGGGGAACCAAAGTCAACAGTGGATTCAATAACCACCTCGAATGAGAATTACAAAACTGCATGCGACCTCTTGAAACAGCGTTACGAAAATAAACGCATCATTTTACATCATAATCTCAAATCCTTATTTGAACTCCCATTTTCAACGAAAAATGACGCCGCTAGTCTCAGGTCAATAGTGGATACTGTATCTACTAAATTAGAGGCATTAAAATCAATAAAAAGACCTGTAGATCAATGGAGCGACGTCATTGTATATCTAATTATGTCCAAAATAGATATGCTTACTACCGCGGCTTGGGAAGAAACGTTAAAGTCCGACGAATTGCCGACATCTCAAGAACTAATTGATTTTTTAAACAAAAGATGTCTAATGCTAGAATCTATTGCATTTCACAAAAAGACCATTTCGGAACCAATTGGATTCAAACAGAAAGCACAAATAACTTATCCAAAACGCATCAACTCTTTTCACGTAAGTCAACCACGCAATCTTCCAAAATGCTTTATTTGTGACGATACGCATAGTATATTTCACTGCAACGCCTTTATCAATTTAGATGCCCCTCAAAGACTTCAAAAAATTAAATCATTAAGACGCTGTACCAATTGTTTCCGTAGCGGTCATTTTTCATCAAATTGTCAGGGCCGTACATGCCAGAAATGCAACAAGAAACATCATACTCTTTTGCATTTGGAGGCTATTGCAAATACGCCCCAGAATCCCGAACCAATTCAAATTGCTCCAGCTGAATCACAAATAATCACAACTCACTGCAATTACGCGAGGTCGGAAACGCTTCTTTCAAGCGCGACTGTTTGGGCATTGGCTTCTAATGGAGAATATCACGATTGCAGAGTTTTGCTCGATGTTGGAAGCCAATCCAACTTCATAAGCGATCAGATGTGTAGCAAACTGAAACTTTATCGAGAAGGGATTTCCTTATCAGTAATAGGCGTCAATCAAAACAAAAGCGCAATCACCCATTCGGTCGAACTCGATTTTAAATCAAAATTTAACTCATACTCCCGTACAGTATCTTGTCTTATAGTGAATAACATCACCGGCAATCTCCCCGCAAGGACTTTCAATGCGTCCCAATTAAAAATTCCTGGGCATATTCGCCTCTCAGATTCCAGATTCAACGAATCAAGACAAATAGACGTTTTACTGGGGGCAGAATTATTCTGGGAACTATTAACAGAGGGGAAAATAGCTCTTGGTAATAAACGGCCGACTCTTCAAAATACCAAACTTGGGTGGGTCGTTGGCGGTACCTTTGCCGATACTCGAGCGTCCGTTAGCCATTGTAATTTCTCTAAAGCCCAAGGGTTACAGCAAACATTAACGAAATTTTGGGAAATTGAGGAAGTCGGCAGTAAAGACTCAGTGCTGTCTTCGGAGAATTCCAAATGCCAAACACATTTTAAAGAAACCCATCGTCGCGCTCCAGATGGTCGCTTCACCCTGCAATTCCCATTCAAATTGTATCCGCCAAACCTGGGAAACTCCCGACAACAAGCACTGAAACGATTAGAAAGTGTCGAGCGCAAACTTTCTAAAGACCCCCAACTAAGGGCAGATTACACAAATTTTATGGCCGAGTACCTACGCCTCGGCCACATGGAGCTTGTCAACGAGGGCACCCTTCCAACTATCTCTTTATACCTGCCGCACCATTGTGTACTAAAGGACAATTTGACTACTCGCCTTAGGGTTGTCTTTGACGGATCCGCGAAAACATCCAACAATATAAGTTTAAATGAAAACTTAATGGTTGGGCCTACCTTGCAGCCTGACCTGTTCACAATCATACTGCAATTTCGCACTTACAAATTTGTTTTGACTGCGGACATAGCCAAAATGTACCGCCAAATCTGGATCGACCCGGAACAACGTAATTTCCAATTAATTCTCTGGCGCGACTCACCTGATCAAGAAATAAAAACTTACCAATTAAATACTGTTACCTATGGTCTTTCTTCATCCGCGTATCAGGCAATACAGTGCATTCAACAATTAGCCATCGACGAGCGCGAACGTTATCCCTTAGCCCACAAGGCGATCATGAACAATTTTTATGTTGATGATTTGCTGACAGGGTCCAATTCTCTTTCAGAATTAATTGATATTCGAGAGCAACTTGTAAGCGCATTGGGCCAAGGTAAATTTGAACTGAGAAAATGGGCATCCAATTGTTCTCAAGCACTGCCTGAAGCCGACTTCCTCAATAATCTCGATCACCAAATCGTTTTCAATAAGGATATGACTCAAAAAACACTAGGTCTGATTTGGCATAACAAAGAAGACACGCTACATTATTCAGTATCCAACGCGCAAATGACTCAAAGGGTCACTAAACGAATTATCATTGCTACAATCGCTAAGATTTGGGATCCGCTAGGCTTAATCGGTCCCATAATCATTAAATCCAAAATCATAATGCAAGGTCTCTGGGTCGAGAAACTGGGCTGGGATCAAGTTGTTCCGTCCAGCATATCAAAAATTTGGTTTGAATTGTTAGCGGAAATGAAAATAATAAATGATTTCAGCTTTCCGCGTAAGGTAATTTGTGACGATTACGTCAATATTCAAATGCATGGGTTTTGCGACGCATCCCAGGCCGCGTATGGGGCCGTCATTTATCTAAAGAGTACTGATCCACACGATAACACGCATGTAAAATTACTCTGTTCAAAATCACGCGTCGCGCCTATCAAAACTATCTCATTACCTCGATTAGAACTTCAAGGTGCGCTTTTGTTGGCTCACTTAGCTACCAAAGTCAATAAAGCATTTGGGGATATCATAAACGAATCACATTTCTGGACGGATTCAACAATAGTTCTGGCCTGGCTATCAGCGGAACCCAACTCTTGGAAAACCTTTGTGGCTAACCGCGTCTCAGAAATTCAAAACTTAACAAATCAAACAAGTTGGCATCACGTCAAGAGCCAAGAAAACCCAGCCGACCTAATTTCAAGAGGTGTGCTACCCTCCGCTTTAAAACAATCAACGCTGTGGTTTAATGGGCCATCTTGGCTTAAAGATTCAAATATGAATATTGACAACCCTGTAAATAACTTTCCCCCACAAGATCTTGAAATTGTTGAGAGACGCACCACCTGTTTGGTAGCTGCACCTACCAGTTTCGATTTGCTAAGTGCATTTTCAACTTACACAAAACTACAGAAAATTGTAGCAATATGGAGGCGATATTTCCATAACCTGCGTAGCATAAAGAATCAAAATATTACGCAAAAAACAGGGTGGCTGTCTACCCAAGAATTACAAGATGCTAACAGGGTAATCATAAAATTGATCCAATCCGAATCATTTATTACCGAAATCAACCAGTTACGCAAAGGTCACCCGCTACCCAACAATAGCAGTCTACGGTCTCTTAACCCATTTTTAGATGAGGATGGTTTATTGAGAGTCGGCGGGAGATTACAAAGTTCTGAGCTTCCTAATTACCAGAAATGTCCTATTTTATTGCCGAAGCACTTTGTAACAAAACTTATCATTAAGCGGGCTCATGAGCAACAATTACATGCTGGCCACCAGGGCACTTTAGCTCACGTGCGCCAAAGGTACTGGCCTGTTTCAGGCCGCAGTCTTGTTCGAGAAATTATACATAAATGCGTCACTTGTTTCAAAGTAAATCCGCGGCCGTATACGCAGTTAATGGGCAATCTACCCAAAGATCGCTTGCAGCCAATTCGACCATTCTCAATTCTAGGCGTTGACTTTGGGGGTCCCATTTTGATCAAAGAAGGTCGTGGTCGCGGAAAGAGGTCCGTTAAAGCATATTTCGCCTTATTCGTATGTTTTGCTTCAAAGGCCGTCCACATAGAGCTAGTAGGCGACTTAACGTCAGTTTCATTTCTAAATGCCTTGAAAAGACTTATTGCCAGATGTGGTAACGTTTCACGTATCTATTCTGATAATGCCACAAATTTTGTGGGCGCCGATCGAGAACTCAAAAAACTAGTTAACTCACGCGAAATTCAATCAAGATTAGTTTCAGAAAATATTGATTGGAAGTTTATTCCCCCCCGTTCTCCACATTTTGGTGGTATATGGGAATCTGGTATTAAATCAGTAAAGGGGCACCTCAAACGCATTTTAGGTAATACACTTGTTACATATGAGGAATTCTACACTTTGCTTACTCGAATAGAGGCAATTTTAAACTCCCGTCCGCTAATACCCTTAAGCAATGACCCAAATGACATGACCGCGCTGACACCTGGTCATCTGTTGATCGGGTCAGCACTGACCGCACCAGCCGATCCCGATTTGCTACTTATCAACTCCAACCGCCTAACCCGCTGGCAGCACATGGAGCAAATGCGGCAACATTTTTTGGACCAGGTGGTCCCGTGAGTACTTATCCAACCTGCAGCAACGTACTCGATGGCCGAATAAGTCATCCAGTGCACCGAAAATCGGCACCTTAGTGCTGATACATGAGGACAACCTGCCCCCGATGCAGTGGCGCCTGGGGCGCATCATCGAACTACATCCAGGTCGCGATGGCCTGACCCGTGTAGTTTCAGTGAAGTGTAAGGGGGGTGTGATTAAGCGTACTATCACCAAAATCTGTGCGCTTCCTATAGAACAACCAGCCAATTTGAGCGAACCGATTTAAACGAACTGTCGTCTTCGGGGATGTGAAGTGCCGTGCGCTCGAAAATCCAAAAACAAAGTGCATGCGCCATTTCGGTCTACTATTACGTTTAATATTTTATATTCATGTTTTCGTTTTTTTGTTTGTTTGTATTGTGTACATTGTATTCTGTATCTCTTTGTCTTTCTTTGAAATTTTTAGTTAGTAATTTCAAGGCGGCCGGTATGTCGAGTCGCACCACCATCTGCACCACCAGTCAAACCGTGGTGGGGGTGTTTCCCACCCGACTGGTGCCCTGTGCCCATGGTGGGTAGTTTTTCGTAAATCACTTACTGTTTACATGAGCTCGAGACAACATCACTTTATTCTTACATTGCAATTTATCTCATCTCGAGTTCATCACTTATATTTAACTTTTATCGCTTACTCTTTAACTCGCAATTCTTAGTATTATTTTTATTAAACACAACTAAACAAGGTCCTTCGAGTTTTTTAATCATTCACCATACCAAATCACTCGCTTCACCAATTACAGCCCAAACATATGTCGAGTCGCACCACCATCTGCACCACCAGTCAAACCGTGGTGGGGGTGTTTCCCACCCGACTGGTGCCCTGTGCCCATGGTGGGTAGTTTTTCGTAAATCACTTACTGTTTACATGAGCTCGAGACAACATCACTTTATTCTTACATTGCAATTTATCTCATCTCGAGTTCATCACTTATATTTAACTTTTATCGCTTACTCTTTAACTCGCAATTCTTAGTATTATTTTTATTAAACACAACTAAACAAGGTCCTTCGAGTTTTTTAATCATTCACCATACCAAATCACTCGCTTCACCAATTACAGCCCAAACAGTTTTTATGCAAAATAATCAACTTTTTTGACAAAGACTCACTAAATAACGAGGCGCTTTGAGATGAGGCCTGCATCAATTCCACAAAGTAGATCATTTATTAATATATAAGTATATAAAAAGTAGCGACTTTCCTTCGTAGTCGTAACACATTTACTTCTAAGATAGAAAACATTATATTATGTATTACTTCGGAACTTGGAGGTTAAAAAAGTATCTATTTATTGTTATTAAATTAACTATCAGCTACATCCTGTCAACATGATGAAGTTTTCACGTTTGCGTTCACCTTCACTCGACACTCACCGCTACAGTAAACATTTTTTTTTCTTATTACGAATACCTTCAATGTACTACAATTTCGCTGAGCGGGTTCAACTTCCAATATTTGGTAAAACGTTCGTTTTTACGACGCAATATAATAAACGTACTAATTTGAGTTAACACTTACTTTATCCTTCGAGGCCACTCCTTGGTAATGTCAATTAAGCGAAATCTAATTCTTGGAATCACCAGTTATTACTTTTCCATACGTGAACATGTTGAACATCTATCGTTTCATTACCACTGTATATAATTATCAAAATCAACCAACGAAGAGATGCATTCACTACCATTAATTCGGGCTGATATTTCGAAACTCGTAATCACGCTGAAAACAACAATAACAACGTTTCTTCAGTTCCTTCACCAACAACACGTGAACCACACTAATCTGACACCCATACCATACTGTATACTGATACTGTGTCTCATGCTGACAGCCTGCTCAGTTCTCGTTCCTCCTTCCGTTCACAGAAACGGGTACGGTAAAGTGAGTGAGAGTGAGGCGTGCGGTGATTGTTTTCCCCACTTCAACCAATGGACGCTCGTGGTTTTTGACGTCATCGTGGAACAGGACGGTACTCGACGATGAATGAACCCGGCAAAGAATGTCAACAGTGCCCAAGGAAAACGGTAATTTGACCCAAATTTGACCGACCAGGCCGAGATCTTGTGGTAAAATTATTTGAAATTTTTGAGAATAAATAATTAAAACAAATTCTATTATGTAGTACTTACCTGGTTAGCTTCAGAAACAACAACACAACAACATAATTTCGCTTAATCCACCTCTGGATAATGACGAAATTAACTCCAGGTATTATATATTCGAACTTTCCATACCATCAACAGGTTGTTCAAACCAGGACACTTGTTGCTTCATGTTGTTATTTAACCCTCACGCTGCTCTAGACGTATACAGGGTGATTCATTCTGAGTGGTACCTGAGAAGCTGTGTTAGAAGTATTTCGAGAAGGGAAAAAATTACTGACCTAAAAATTTGGTCATAGTTCTAGCGACGTAGGATCTATTCAATGAATTTTTTTTTTAAAATGACGGCACTTTCGCTTACACCGGAAGTTGACAACAACTTTGTTATTTTATAGAATGCCCCAATTTTTAATTTTTTTCTGGATTCTGTGAATAATTTGAACATTATTTTGTTAATAAGTCTCTATACCTACAATCAGTATTTTTTAAAATATATATTTAAATTTTCCTGAAAAATTTGACTGACAGAGACGCCCTTTTCTCTGGCGCCCCGACGCTGTGCTTATCTTGCTAACCGCCTCAAGCCAGCCCTGCGTTCTGACCGACTTAAACCAACCAAATTTTTTGTAATGGCTTTATCTGGAAATAGTAAAATTGGTAAACAAAAGGGTTCCGAATTTTGTACTTAAGTAGAGTAAGCGCCAATCGAGAACGACCAAGCGTTTAAGAACCGCTGGAATGCGCGTGCGCACTAACGAAAATTTACAGTAGCTCCGCCTCCAGTGCTCATTCTCGATATATTCATATATTCATGCACGTTGATAATAATAGATTTGATTTTGAAAAAAAATAATAAATCCGGTCCAGGCTTAATCAAAATACTTTCTACAGTTAATTACTTAATATTTTTTTTGACAGCTTTAAAGTGTCTTTTTGACTGGCTCTACCTGGAAATAGTAAAACTGGTTAACAAAAGGGTTCCAAATTATGTTTACTTAAGTAGAGTAAGTGGCAATCGAGAAGAACCAAGGAGTTCCAGACCACTGAAACGCGCGTGCGCACTAACGAAAATTCGCAGTAGCTCCGCCTCCAGTGCTCCTTCTCGATCGCCACTTACTCTAGATACTACCTTTTAAATTACATATATTCATGCACGTTGATAATAATAGATTTGATTTTGAAAAAAAATAATAAATCCGGTCCAGGCTTAATCAAAATACTTTCTACAGTTAATTACTTAATATTTTTGCAGCTTTGAAGTCGACTTCAAAGCTGCAAAAATATAAAGAAATTTACTGTAGAAAGTATTTTGAATTGAAGTGTCTTTTTGGACTGGCTCTATTTGGGAATAGTAAAACTGGTTAACAAAAGGGTTCCAAATTATGTGTACTTAAGTAGAGTAAGTGGCAACCGAGAAGGACCAAGGAGTTCAAGACTACTGAAACGCGCGTGCGCACTAACGAAAATTTTCAGTAGCTCCGCCTCCAGTGCTCCTTCTCGATTGCCACTTACTCTAGATACTACCTTTTAAATTACATATATTCATGCACGTTGATAATAATAGATTTGATTTTGAAAAAAAATAATAAATCCGGTCCAGGCTTAATCAAAATACTTTCTACAGTTAATTACTTAATATTTTTTTTGACAGCTTTAAAGTGTCTTTTTGACTGGCTTTACCTGGAAATAGTAAAACTGGTTAACAAAAGGGTTCCAAATTATGTTTACTTAAGTAGAGTAAGTGGCAACCGAGAAGAACCAAGGAGTTCAAGACCACTGAAACGCGCGTGCGCACTAACGAAAATTCGCAGTAGCTCCGCCTCCAGTGCTCCTTCTCGATCACCACTTACTCTAGATACTACCTTTTAAATTACATATAATTCATGCACGTTCATAATAATAGATTTAAATTTGAAAAATAATTAATGAGGTCCAGGCTTAATCAAAATACTTTGTACAGTAAATTTCTTTATATTTTTGCAGCTTTGAAGTGACTTCAAAGCTGCAAAAATATAAAGAAATTTACTGTAGAAAGTATTTTGAATTGAAGTGTCTTTTTGGACTGGCTCTATTTGGGAATAGTAAAACTGGTTAACAAAAGGGTTCTAAATTATGTGTACTTAAATAGAGTAAGTGGCAATCGAGAAGAACAAGGAGTCCAAAACCACTGAAACGCGCGTGCGCACTAACGAAAATTTGCAGTAGCTCCGCCTCCAGTGCTCCTTCTCGATTGCCACTTACTCTAGATACTACCTTTTAAATTACATATAATTCATGCACGTTGATAATAATAGATTTGAATTTGAAAAATAATTAATGAGGTCCAGGCTTAATCAAAATACTTAATTAAAGTGTCTCTTTGGACTGGCTCTATTTGGGAATAGTAAAACTGGTTAACAAAAGGGTTCCAAATTATGTGTACTTAAATAGAGTAAGTGGCAATCGAGAAGGACCAAGGAGTACAAGACCACTTAAACGCGCGTGCGCACTAACAAAAATTCGCAGTAACTCCGCCTCCAGTGCTCCTTCTCGATCGCCACTTACTCTAGGTACTATCATTTAAATTACATATAATTCATGCTTGTTCATAATAATAGATTTGAATTTGAAAAATAATAAATGCGGTCCAGGCTTAGTCAAAATACTTTCTACAGTAATTTTTTTTATGTTTTTTAGCGTTGAAGTGTCTTCTTTATGTTTCACTTCTTCACCGATAATTTTCTTAATTCCAGAAGATGCGCTCGCGTCAGCGTGAAGAAACAAGCAAGCGCGGGTAGCCTAGAAATTCAAAATTAGCGCCAGCGCGATAAAAAGTTTTGTGTTGGCAGTTGGCAAAAATGCTATGCTAGTTAGTTTTGTTTCCTGATTAGTGGTTATAGTTACTTGTTTTAGTTAAGAAAATTGAGGTTATACCATCAGACATCAGAGGTTATGACAGATTGACAATAATATTTATTAATAATCATCTTAAGAAGAGCAAGAACGTTCAATAATGACAGGTAGAACGAAAAACATTACAACTCGTATTGAAGTAGAAATAGAAAGAAATCGAGAGGAATCGAACTGGTTGAAAGTCATCGAATTAGCAGAGCAACTGAAGGAAAAATCTCCGGAATTCGGTAAACACCCTCCTTTGATTGCAAATAAAGATTGTGTTGTTAATTGTAAATACCAGGTTGCCTGTCCGATTTTCTGGTGGGTGAAGGTAAGTTGGAAAACTACTTGGAAGAATGGCCTTGCATTGAAGCCAATGTCCACCGAGCAAAGATTGGCTTGATTGACGCAAAAAGATATTTAAACTTGGTCGTAAATGAAGCAGGAATCAAGGTATAATTTTGAAAAACAGGTGCCTCGTTTTCTCTAAATTATTGAAATTTTAGGCCGGCGTGGCAATGGACGCTCATTTGCTTCTAGGCAAATTACAATACGCTTGTGGCCAATACGCAGAAGGAGTCAAGCATTTTAAAGCTGCCGACCTTCAGAATTTATCAGAAAAGAAATTGCCATTGTAAGTTGTTTCTTGTCCAATTTCTAAATATTAATTTTTTTTATTATTTCTAGACGAAGTTTAAGAATAGTTGCAGAGTCTTATGCTATTAAAGGTCTGTGTCTTCAAAAAGATTCTTCAGCAACTAGTAAATTTAAAAAAGCCGAAAAAGAGGAAGAGATGTCAAAGTGTTTTGGTTTGGCGTCCGATTTGAGTTTGCTGTACATGCAGAAATTGGAAAGGGAACAAACGTCTACACTTCCCAGTACCGGAACTCATTCACCCCAACCACCAGGAGCACACAAGTCTTTAGGAGTTGTTTTAGAGCAAGCACTTCAAGAGGCACCTGCATTGCTACTACAACAATGTAAACCCGATCTGGCTTTAGAACGATACCGATCATCATTATGTGCGGTGGAAACACAAGGGGTTAATACGATACGTTTGAAGTTTATGTGCCAAATGGCGGAGTTGCTGCTGCAAGGTCTAATTGGCGACAAGTATAAACCACCTACGACTTCAGTACCTAAAAGTTCTGTGTGGAAGCCCAAATATTACACTTGTTTAAACCAGGTAAAGCACCAGTCTGTAAAATCTTAGATAAACGTTGCTAAATACAAATCTATAGTTGGGTTTTTTAGAAGAATAGTTATCTGTTAGGAAAAGATTGTGGTTCTAACAAAACTGCCAAAACGCTAATTGAGTGAATTACAAAAATTTATTTTTACATAATATACAGGGTGATTCTCGCAAGCCGTGCATTAAATTTTTTTTATCTTGCAGTTGGATTTGAAATTTGGTACTCAATCATTCTATCTAAGAGCTAGAGCCGACATGCAATTTTCAGTCGCGCAATTGCGATGGTTTATATGACGGCGCCCACACGTGCAACACAGGCGCAACTGAAAGTTTGGGCAACTAAACAGCTTATGGTTGGACACAAAACTGTTTGGTTGCGCAACTCTCTGCAATCATTTTGCATTGTAGACATATTTAGATACGTCTAAGGCCATTAGCAACCAAATTGTTGCAGGATCAGTATCTAAACCGAAAATTTGACTGCTCCTTCTGGTATTGCTAATTGCAACAGAAATAATGATACATTAGATCAAAGCAATTCCGAAAAAGCAACTACCATACTTCGCAATCGATTACTTAAAAATATAGTTTATTTTCGGGTCGTATTTAACAGTCTACCAAATTTACCCAATATTTTCACTTATAATATCCCTAGTGCATTGATTATTTCCGGAAATTTTTTCGAATGCGTTTCTAAAACGTATTAATTAGCCCGAATGGAACACGAGGCTAATTACGTTTTGAAAATGCATTCGAAAAAATTTCCGGATATTAATAAATGCTCGAGGGCATATTCGGTAAGAAAATCGCAACGACACGGACATTGGGCCATTATGTCATTATGATGTCATTATTAATAAATAAATGATTTTGATTGGCTGAAATAATTTCTACTTATTAATTTCATGCTAGGTGCAAAAATTTCCAGGAAATTTTTACATTGTCATAGAAACGACACCAAATTCTATTTTTCTATTGGCTACTTTTCAGTGTCGTGCGATTTTCATACATAATATTATAAAAGCAAGGGATTTATCCTGAATAAATGGAAAGGTTCGCATGAAAACGCGTTCCCTAGCAGCAAAAATCACGAGCGCCACAGGACGTTGGGCCGGCTTAAAAATCCGAGAGCGAAGCTCGAGGATTTTTAGGCCCTACGTCCGGCGGCGCGAGTGGTTTTTGCGACGGCGACGTGTTTGAGTGCTAACCTTGAACATTTATTCTGAAGAAATTTCTTGCTCGAATGATATTCGACAGATTAATACATGAATGAAAAATTCACAACATCATCGATTTTGCTTGAAAAAAAGCTACTAGAGTATATTCGGAATAAAATGCTAGTAGCTATTTATTCCGAATAAAATGCTATTAGCTTTCTTTTTTCAAGAAAAGGTTACGTGATTGGTTGAAAAATGGAAAATGAGGCAATCCTATTGGTCAAAAAAGTATGAATGTATTAATCATACAAAAAAATACTTTCATTTCCCAAAAATACTAAATACTCACCAAAATTAAGAAAATATATAATCTTAAAGCGACAACCAAATATTGACATAATGCTGGCCTCTTATATATTTTGTTCGCCAAAATAACTTTTGTTCACCATAAATACTAAATGTTCACCAAATTTTATTCCGCATTTAATTCTAACATAATACCCAGATATTTAATTTTTGACAGTGTCTTATATTATTTAGCAGTTAAAAATACTATTTGTTGATCAAAAATACACAAGCAATAAAATGTTGTGCAAATGGTCAATAATTTTATGCAAAATTATAGATGTAGATGTGCTAGGGCAAGGAAAGTAAGAGTAAAAATAGAAGTGGTTTGCACAAAAACATTTATTGATTTTCGTAATATATAAATGCTTTGCTGTAATTGGCTTGCATTATGTAAAACGTAAAACATCTTTTAGTGGTAATTTCTAATCGTGCTTTAAAAAAAAATTACAGGGCTCTGAACTGACCTTGTACAAAACTTTTTTCGCGTGCTTCTTGTCTGGAAGCGCAAGCGGCAAGGAGAGATGCGCGAGCATATTTCAATTTTGGAGTAATAGAATAATTATTTGACGCACAAATAGTTTTTTTGAGAAACACTAAATATAAATGGATAGCGCGAATATTTATTATGTACAGCACGGACGCGTAACTTGAGCGTTCTAAATTTGGTGAAGATTTAGTAAAATTGATGGACATATAGAATTTAAAATGTAAGCAATGGTAAAACAATACGCAACATAGTTATTTTAGTGGTGATGTTTTCATTTTCTGATGTATAATAATTTGGGTTTTATTTAGATTTTTTGATGCTCATTAAATTTTCTGGTTGACAGTGGTGTATGGTTTAATTTGGTGTACATTATATTTGTTCTTTTTATTTTCTAATGGATCAATTTTAACTCCACTACGCCTGGCATAAATGGGCGGAGCAGCGCAAATCGGTTGCGCTCAATTTCAACTGCAAAATGCAAGTTGCCACGGAATACGAATTTGGTGCTTACTGTCGTTTCCTGTTCGACAGTCATGAAATGGGTTATACCCATCTGCCTCACTTTACGGCTGCTCGAGATGATGTCGTGCAATTACTCTGCAGAATACTAGAAATGAGCTTGCGTCAAACCAGGTCTGTATTAACACGTTTTATTCAGTATGAAGTAACAACGTGTGAAACAGTAGCCTGTTGAATACGACACTGGATTAAGGCGGAGCGTATCACTGTGGATCAGTTGCGTACTAAATGTATGCGCGCGGCGTCATTCCATTAAATTAACTGGGTTATTTACTTGCACTTAACTTATTCCATTTCCTTTTATGCAGTGATCTAAAAAGAAAGAACTAATCTCTGCACGTCAAAATGCATACAGTGAGAAAAAACGCTTGTGTTATGGAGACATTCCCCTTAAAGAACTGCTGCGCAACTCTTGCACAACTGAAAAATTGCATGTCGGCCCCTAGTCTAACATATTTTAAAGGCTGGCCTTAAAGTGCCGTCAAACGGCTGCCTGTTAAAGTGCCGTTAATCCATATGACGGCACTTTAGTGTCTTATGGCAAGGAAAAAGATTAGAAAAGTTCTTTTCAAGTAGTAATTTTCAATCATGCTTTAAAAAAAATTACAGAGCCCTGAGTTGACCTGACCTGACCTTGCGTTCAACTCCTTTTTGTCAAAAAATTATTGTTCGAACGAGGAATTGAACTTGAGACCTTTCTTTCCGTACACTACCTCTTTTCCACGCCTCTATTGATCTCGCTTTCGCTAGTCGTTGCGTGTTCGATCTTTGTACTCTCTCGTCCGTGATGACATCACTTGCGTGTTGCGCGCGTATTAACGGCATCTTAATAGGAAGCCGTTTGACGGCACTTTAAGTACAGTGTATTTTAAATTCTTCTGCTATACAGAGTGTACCAAAAGTCGGTACCAGTTCTCTTGTTTTAAATGAAAATATGCAATTTTTTAGAAGGATTAATTGGCCTTCCAATTCTACATTTTGATAATCTATGTTATGTGGACAGTTTTTGACATAAAGTTAACCATTTAAAAAAAAAAAATTATAATGTACTCGTTTACGAAAAAACTTCTATCTTGTAGACCGTTCAGAATTATGAATCAAAATTTTTTGAAGCATTTAGCTGTAAGTTTAGACTAACGTTTGATATTCCAATGGTGGCTCCAGGTTTTCTGAGGAGAAAGAATCCGGAAAGTTTCGTTGTTTGCGCAGAAGCTTTCTCTCGTTTGTGACAATATAATAAGAGAACGTGGTTTCAAGCGAAAAAAAGCATCTGAGCAAACAACGAAAATTTACGGATTCTTTCTGCTCAGACCGTACTAGATGGACGCACGCGATTTTCAAATATTGCAAACCAAAATAGTCAAAAAGGTTTGTGGTCATTAATTATTTTGTTGTTATTATTGTGTAAAGTTGGATAGAATTCATTCATTAAATTGTTGCAATTATCTTTGGTTTTTATGACATACTTGATAAACCAAAAAAATCTCAGGGCAAGACTAGTGGACTAGCTCAATGCCATAATATTAGTTTTCGGCAGGTTGGAAAATCAAAAAGTTAATAAAAATGGCTAAAATTATTTGGTCCACAAAGACAAGACCTAAAAGTAACCTACTCCGTTAGCGTTGCCTTGTCCAGGGAACAGGCATGAGACCGTCGGGGCTCATTTGCGTAACCGGGCAAAATATTTGGACTTTAACAATTTATTCGAGGCTTATGGCGCGCAACAACAAATTGTAAAATTATCTATTTTACACACATTATAAGCTGTAAAGTTTCTAAAAATATTTTTAAACAAATGCTAACACATACAACCAATTGTAGAAATGAACCATTATATTCTCGACTTTTATATCCTTTGGTTTTTGTAGTTTATTCCAAAAAACGAATGCGAAGAAGCAATTTTGCTATTGTTGGTGGCCGAATCCATGGCCGTCCGGAATGCTGTTCTCTCCCAGTCCCCGGAATTTAAGGAGGCAAGATTAAGCGCTTATCAAGATGCCACAATGGTGTACGACTTATTGACAATTGCGACGGTACGATGGGGCCAGGTCGCTCTACTTCAAGAAGTAACTATTCACGAAGAAACTATAAACTATGTCTCATAAATAATTTCAGTCTTTAGAACGTTCAATGAAGTTTTCTTTTGACGAATTGCACTTGTGGAAACAACACGCTCTTAGTTTACTTTCGATAGGCCGGTACATCCACGCTCTAGCAGTTTTAAAAGAAGTAATCCGCTTGGAACCTAATAACCCTAGCAACTGTTTGTTGGCTGCGAAATTATGCTACGAACATCTAGGATTAGCCGTTGACGGGACTAATTTTAGTATTGAAGCTAAGAAGAAAGATGCGCATTCGAATATGGGATTACTAGGCCGGTGTTATCTTTATATCGGCATCGGTTATCATCTTCAAGCTGAAGCTTGTTTACTCAAAAAGGATAAAGACGATTTGATGGAAAAGGCTTTGGAAAATTTCAAAGTAGCAGTTGATGTTGAACCAAATGATCACTTATGCCATTATTACTTAGGTTTACAATTGGCCATAACTGGACATATTACTGAAGCTCAAAACCACGTTCGGATATCCCTGGATTTACGTTCCGAAAGTTCTTCCACTCTACACCTGCTAGTGTTACTTTTAACTGCAGAAAGACAACATACTAACGCTCTAACTATAGTAGAAAACTCTTTGGAAGAGTATCCAGATTCTCTGAATCTCATGTACGTTAAAGCCCATCTAGAACTTCACGAAGATGGTGGAGAAAAAGCTTTAGTCACGGCGAAACAAATGCTGGAATTGTGGAAAAACTTGTATGAAGGTCAGACCAGCTCAGATGTTCCTGAATGCGATAGGAAAAGCGACACCCGTTCAGTCTTCCAATTGTACACTTCTGAAATGTCCGATAAGGACTCCAGTATGTTGTTTGCTGCTTTAACCGTATTGTCTTATTGTTGATTTAGGTTCGTTGCAGTTACACAACACTGCCGCTAGCAGAGTTGAGCAAGCTCTCAGTGAAGTAGCTAGTTCGATGAGTAGTTTTAGTCCTAGACCCGGTCCTCAGCGAGCCTGGTTGTTGCAAGTAGAAGTGTGGTTGCTCCTGGCCGATTTGTACCTGGCGCTGGATCAACCCGCCGATGTTCAGCAATGCATACAAGAAGCCACTCAAATCTATCCTCTAAGCCATCATATAATGCATATGGTTAATATAAATAATAACCAATAATAAGTAACGTGTTTATTTATTATTGTAGAAAGGTTTGCTACATATGCACAAGCAGGAATGGCCTGAGGCGAAATTGTGCTTCCAAAATGCTGTAGCCATCAATCCCCAGCACGTTAAGTCTTTGCAGGAATTAGGTTTGGCGTACCATTATCTAGGTTTACAAGGTCTTGCCGAGATGACTTTTCGAGAAGCTGCAAAAATTGATCCCAAAAATCACATTACCTGGTATTTTTAATAAATTTATTTAATTATTTATTTATTTCGCAATAAACTTACAGGTATAATTTGGGGAAAGTGTTGGAGGCTTTGGGCGAGTTTGAGAAAGCTAGCAGCGCTATGGCCACAGCTTTAATGGAAGAAAGAAATAATCCCATACTTCCATTCACTTCAGTTCCATTGTGTTTTGAGTAAAGATTTCGGTGTTGTCTAAACCTATTGGTATTCTTGTTAAACTAATCTGTTAACCATTTTTTAAAACGTGTCACGTTCTTGTTGCGTAATTTTATGGTGACTGTACTTTCTGTGTTATGAGGTGGTATGTTGATAATTATTGTGATAGATATGATCATTTTTTTTTGAGATTTATTATTGTTATCCTAACTACTAATAATTTTGAAGCAAGTTTTTAACATTCCAATTTTAATTTGTAGCCAAATATTTTTTTCTTGCCAGCGATTTGTAGTGGGGAGGTGAATATAATAGAACCATCATTGTTTATATATGAAGAACAATTATTGTACAATTTAAAATTTTAATTTAAATGTATACAAAAATTATGGTAATTATTCCTATCCATTTCGAAATAATTATAATGTCTGTATGTAAGTTAGCAGTACAAAAAAACAAGGAATATTATGGTATTTCCGCCATTCATCTTTATATCCTACTAGTAGTTTGCAGAACAAAGTAGACATTGAATTGTAGATGCTGGTTGTAGTGAAGTTCCAATTTTATTGTTATTACTGCTAATTACTGATGAGATGGGTTTTGTTAATTCCTCCAGATACCTAGTTGCAATTGTAAAAATATATTTATTGTTTTATAAACAAATTTTATCAATACATATTAAGATTGTTTCAAAATGACGAAACTTTATTTCATCCTTCCAGTTAATCTAATATCTTAGTCAGGTATCAAGTTACATAGGCGGCTTTCTAAAGAATTGCGGAATTTATTGTTATCATTACTTTCTCTGAAATAATTAGAAGCATGGTAGATTAAGTGCTTATATTAACGCCATATGATTAAATCTTATCATATCTGGCCTAGTACTTTTAAGTGGTCATTGTTATTGAGAAGATTTTTTCGTGATGTTCAATCGGCGGATACATTGAACATCAATTTAGTAATATTTTCTGACAAAACCAGAAAAAATACCTACAGTTGTTGGTAACAAGCTACATATGTATAGATAATTGATCAAATAATGTATAAGCTAATTTTTAAAATTTTTATTTCATTTATTTTACACTGAAGAGTGATTGAGTAGGTTGAGTTAGTCTTCATTGGTCTTTCTGGTACCGCCGTCAGGGCGCTATAAAGCGTAGAAATTTTTAATATATTTTTTCTTATTATTAGCTACGTTTGTAATATCGCCTGGTCCACTTTCGTGATCATAAAATTTGAAACTTTTGGTTGAAGAGTTTTTAATTGTAATTTTAACGAGTCCCTGAAAATTTTGAGACATTTATGCGAAAGACATAAATTGTGGATAACCACAAAGGTACTCAGTAAACGACCTCATAAGACGGTCACCTGAAGGGTGGAAATTTAAAAATTCATGTAATTTAATAGCTGTTTGATATAAAGATATTCAAATCACTCCCTTATTAATTTTGGAGGTCGTGATCATAAGCTCGAAGAAAATCAAAACGCTAGTGAAAATGCCGATCAAAAGTGAAAACTCACAAAAATGAATTTGGAAAAACTGATGCTGTCATCTTGTAGTGTATTAATTATAGTTTATTTCTCCCAAATTTTAACTCTATTGGAAATATCCTTTTACCGTCAGCGCTACTTCCTGAAAGACCCTGTATAAATGGTAAAGATTTAAATATGTCTATCGAGATAAATAATGTTATTATTAGTTACAGTGGGTAATTAGAGCATCATTATTGTCAAATTGACAAACTTCTGTTTGTCTACAAATCTAAAGTTAAAGAAAGAAATGGAAAGAACAAACCATCTACTTTCAGCATTTATTTCAAAAATTGAGATAAATTCTGAAGTACGTTTAGACTCAGAAAACTTGTTACTAATCTCTTATCACACCTAATAAAGATAGTTTTTTTAGAAATTGGAAAAATTCTACAATTAATCTATCAGGAAAATCTGATGGATTAGTACTCACTCACTAGTAAATTTGCTTCATGAATGACTTTATTTTTACTTTGTCTTAAAAACATCAAACTATTTTTATTGCGTTTTTAGAAAATATGCTGCAACAGACTATCAATGTCAAGTTCATGTAAAATATTGTTACTATTGACAATAATAGTATTTAATTTTTTTTCAAATTTGTAATAGACCAAGTCAAGTATTTTTGAAAGGTAATTCGTGTTGTCTTTTTAAATTTGTTGACTTTATTAACTCAACTTTCAGAATAAGGCAATAGAAAAAATATTACACACTACTTGCGACCAAAAGTGCCTTTTCCGCTCTCATGGAATTTTGAATAAAAGATATCATTTTCACTTTTTCCTATGTAGCGCAACATAATATTATGTAGTATGTACCTATATTATATTTTGGGTGAAATAATTAACACATTTTTGTTTTTAATTTATTCTTTAATAAAAGTTACTAATTGTCACGGCTATGAAATTGGTGCAGGGGAATATAACTAATATGTAATACAAAATTCTCTCTAAGCTCTCCTTACCACATTGTCGTCACTACAATGCAGGAACGTTATCTTCATAATTAATTCCTGGATTGGTAAGGCTGCACAGCTTACATGTAGGTATACAAAATCAATTAAAGTGACTAGGATTTTAATTTACGTTCTACACGACCATAATAGGCAAAATATCACATTTCCAAGAAATTAATATAAAAATGCTTAGGTAAGTGAAAAGATTGCGCGCAGACTTATAAAAAGGTTTTCTTAAATTTGTGAAACAATAATACTCATAATTGATCTATTCTAAACTATTTAATATTAAAGTAAATTATTTCATATTGTATGAACACTACTAACAGTAAACTTTGTATTTTGTATGATTTGGTTCAGTTAATCCGTCGTGATAACTTTATCAAATCTTTATCGGTTTCATGATTTTAAAAAAAGTAAATCGTATTTCACCAGAAACCTGACTTGAAAACGGTGTCGTTACCAAGCAGGAAATTTCTCAACCGTATATACCTAGATAACATTTGCTGTTTAGAGAAATACGTAAAAATCAAAAAAAGTTGTATTTTAGTAGAAATTTTGGTCAATACTTTTTTTGTAGATTGATTCATATTCGAACTAGAAACGAAGGCCCCCTATGTGGGTCTTTAGCGGGTAATTGTTATATTAAAGCAAGTTCAGCTTGGATGCTGCTCACTTTTGGTTTTTTCTATTTCGCTGCATCTTCTCCTGAAAATTCCGCCGCTAAGAATAAATACTGCAGCGTCCCCTATATTGTAGAAGATATAATAATAAATAATAATTAGCACATTTGGCGCTAAATTTTACTACCGTCTCAACCAGTGACATGAACAGATCTCAATCAACAACAGAACACTCAAACATCCACCACCATTCCATTCATCCCCACAGTTGGAGAATGGAGAAGGAAACGAAAACACCGAAATTTGGCACCAATCACCAATCATCATTATATCTACTATAATATAGGGGGCGCTGTAGTATCTATTCTTTTTCATTCCACACGACATGCGACATCGCTCTCAATGTCTTATTTAATTGAAGTGTAATGAAAATTGAATTACAGTCAAAATTAACGACGAATGGTAATAGAAACACCACACGAAGAAATCAAATGCTATAGAAATTCACACTGAATCAAAATAACATAATTAAAATAAAAATACATCTATACATACATACATTTATGTCATGCATCTACTTCGACAAATAACATTAAAATTCAAATAAAAACACCGCGAGTACATTCTAAGTGTTGTAGAAATTCATATTCAATGGAAATCAAAAAGGCAAAAAAATTGAAATCTCCGAAAAATGTTTGTTCAATTTAAATACAATGTGAAAAAAAGATTTTTAAAATTAGTAACGAATTATTTTGCCCTTGTTTAAAATAGAAAAATCTATTTAATGGAAATTTTATTTTCCTTAAGGGAAATAACGTAATTATTATTATCGCAAGTGGCATAGAAATATAATGGAATTAAAATGACACTTTGATACCTATAGAAAATAAATAGTTAAACGGTGTATTATATACAGCATCAACTAGCAATAGCGCATTTATAATAAGACCCATTGTCTTTTAAAAGAAGTCTATATTTTAATTTTTTTATTTGCCCCATTGGTCCATGTTGAGGTCCGGTAGGTTCCAACCTAATTTTAATAATAGGGTACTTGCCTAAAACAAATATCGCAGTTTGTATTCTCTAGATGCATGCAAATAACTAAAAGAGGCTTAAATATTTTTTTTCCATTTTTTTATTTTATATTTTTGTAAATATTTACAATTTTTGTTTTTGATGACGTATTGGCCCCCCGTATCAAAGACTCACACCTATATCGAATGTATTCTTGTTTTTGGCTACATGCTGCGCTGGTACCAGAGTGCGCGACATGTGTACAGCGGATTGGCATTCGATTTATAAATAGAACGCAAGCAATCTGAGTAAAGCGCCATCATACAATTTCTTTTAGAACTACGCCGTGCAGGGCTCGGCTACGTCACAAATCTCCCACTCCAAAAATTAAAAAATTAATTCTGGGCCTAATATTGACCCTAGAACGAAATAAAAAAATATGAGTCTAATGAAATCGCCTACATTTTCTAAATATTATATTTTCCAAACATGAGGCAAGTACCCCATTCTTGGGGAGCCTCACACACATCAATGCTACTTCCAATAAAAATACTGTAGATGTAATTTTTCTTTTCAAGCCATTATAGGTACAGTTATCATTTCTGTCTCTTCTGTAGAATCATGATCCTATGCATGCAGAGTTTCTGCAAAATAATATACCTACAAAAAATTCGAATTCGAAATGTAGATGACTTCCTTAAATTCTTCCAATTTTCAGCAGCTCATGCTTACTGGCTCGGCCTCTAGCAATTCTGCACGTCGTCAATGTAACTCTCTTCTTTAGTAAGTAGAAGAACAGACAAAATTATTAATTAATTTTTGTAGATTGATTCATATTAGAACTAGAAAGGCAGGCCCCCTATGTGGGTCTTTAGCGGGTAATTGTTATATTAAAGTAAGTTCAGCTTGGATGCTGCTCACTTTTGGTTTTTTCTATTTCGCTGCATCTTCTCCTAAAAATTCCGCCGCTAAGAATAAATATTACAGCGTCCCCTATATTGTAGTAGATATAATAATAAATAATAATTTGCACATTTGGCGCTAAATTTTACTACCGTCTCAACCAGTGACATGAACAGATCTCAATCAACAACAGAACACTCAAACATCCACCACCATTCCATTCACCCCCACAGTTGGAGAATGGAGAAGGAAACGAAAACGCCGAAATTTGGCGCCAATCACCAATTATCATTATATCTACTATAATATAGGGGGCGCTGTAGTATCTATTTTTTTCCATTCCACACGCCATGCGACATCGCTCTCAATGTCTTATTTAATTGAAATGTAATCAAAATTGAATTACAATTAAAATTAACGATGAATGGTAATAGAAACACCACACGAAAAAATCAAATGCCATAGAAATTCACACTGAATCAAAATAACATAATTAAAATGAAAATACATCTATACATACATACATTTATGTCATGCATCTACTTCGACAAATAACATTAAAATTCAAATAAAAACACCGCGAGAACATTCTAAGTGTTGTAGAAATTCATATTCAATGGAAATCAAAAAGGCAAAAAAATTGAAATCTCCGAAAAATGTTTGTACAATTTAAATACATTGTGAAAAGAAGATTTTTAAAATTTGTAACGAATTATTTTGCCCTTGTTTAAAATAGAAAAATTTATTTAATGTAAATTTTATTTTCCTTAAGGGAAATAACTTAATTATTATTATCGCAAGTGGCATAGAAATATAATGGAATTAAAATGACACATTGATACCTATAGAAAGTAAATAGTTAAACGGTGTATTATATACAGCATCAACTAGCAATAGCGCATTTATAATAAAACCCATTGTCTTTTAAAAGAAGTCTATATTTTAATTTTTTTATTTGCCCCATTGGTCCATGTTGAGGTCCGGTAGGTTCCAACCTAATTTTAATAATAGGGTACTTGCCTAAAACAAATATCGCAGTTTGTATTCTCTAGATGCATGCAAATAACTAAAAGAGGCTTAAATATTTTTTTTCCATTTTTTTATTTTATATTTTTGTAAATATTTACAATTTTTGTTTTTGATGACGTATTGGCCCCCCGTATCAAAGACTCACACCTATATCGAATGTATTCTTGTTTTTGGCTACATGCTGCGCTGGTACCAGAGTGCGCGACATGTGTACAGCGGATTGGCATTCGATTTATAAATAGAACGCAAGCAATCTGAGTAAAGCGCCATCATACGATTTCTTTTAGAACTACGCCGTGCAGGGCTCGGCTACGTCACAAATCTCCCACTCCAAAAATTAAAAAATTAATTCTGGGCCTAATATTGACCCTAGAACGAAATAAAAAAATATGAGTCTAATGAAATCGCCTACATTTTCTAAATATTATATTTTCCAAACATGAGGCAAGTACCCCATTCTTGGGGAGCCTCACACACATCAATGCTACTTCCAATAAAAATACTGTAGATGTAATTTTTCTTTTCAAGCCATTATAGGTACAGTTATCATTTCTGTCTCTTCTGTAGAATCATGATCCTATGCATGCAGAGTTTCTGCAAAATAATATACCTACAAAAAATTCGAATTCGAAATGTAGATGACTTCCTTAAATTCTTCCAATTTTCAGCAGCTCATGCTTACTGGCTCGGCCTCTAGCAATTCTGCACGTCGTCAATGTAACTCTCTTCTTTAGTAAGTAGAAGAACAGACAAAATTATTAATTAATTTTTGTAGATTGATTCATATTAGAACTAGAAAGGCAGGCCCCCTATGTGGGTCTTTAGCGGGTAATTGTTATATTAAAGTAAGTTCAGCTTGGATGCTGCTCACTTTTGGTTTTTTCTATTTCGCTGCATCTTCTCCTAAAAATTCCGCCGCTAAGAATAAATATTACAGCGTCCCCTATATTGTAGTAGATATAATAATAAATAATAATTTGCACATTTGGCGCTAAATTTTACTACCGTCTCAACCAGTGACATGAACAGATCTCAATCAACAACAGAACACTCAAACATCCACCACCATTCCATTCACCCCCACAGTTGGAGAATGGAGAAGGAAACGAAAACGCCGAAATTTGGCGCCAATCACCAATTATCATTATATCTACTATAATATAGGGGGCGCTGTAGTATCTATTTTTTTCCATTCCACACGCCATGCGACATCGCTCTCAATGTCTTATTTAATTGAAATGTAATCAAAATTGAATTACAATTAAAATTAACGATGAATGGTAATAGAAACACCACACGAAAAAATCAAATGCCATAGAAATTCACACTGAATCAAAATAACATAATTAAAATGAAAATACATCTATACATACATACATTTATGTCATGCATCTACTTCGACAAATAACATTAAAATTCAAATAAAAACACCGCGAGAACATTCTAAGTGTTGTAGAAATTCATATTCAATGGAAATCAAAAAGGCAAAAAAATTGAAATCTCCGAAAAATGTTTGTACAATTTAAATACATTGTGAAAAGAAGATTTTTAAAATTTGTAACGAATTATTTTGCCCTTGTTTAAAATAGAAAAATTTATTTAATGTAAATTTTATTTTCCTTAAGGGAAATAACTTAATTATTATTATCGCAAGTGGCATAGAAATATAATGGAATTAAAATGACACATTGATACCTATAGAAAGTAAATAGTTAAACGGTGTATTATATACAGCATCAACTAGCAATAGCGCATTTATAATAAAACCCATTGTCTTTTAAAAGAAGTCTATATTTTAATTTTTTTATTTGCCCCATTGGTCCATGTTGAGGTCCGGTAGGTTCCAACCTAATTTTAATAATAGGGTACTTGCCTAAAACAAATATCGCAGTTTGTATTCTCTAGATGCATGCAAATAACTAAAAGAGGCTTAAATATTTTTTTTCCATTTTTTTATTTTATATTTTTGTAAATATTTACAATTTTTGTTTTTGATGACGTATTGGCCCCCCGTATCAAAGACTCACACCTATATCGAATGTATTCTTGTTTTTGGCTACATGCTGCGCTGGTACCAGAGTGCGCGACATGTGTACAGCGGATTGGCATTCGATTTATAAATAGAACGCAAGCAATCTGAGTAAAGCGCCATCATACGATTTCTTTTAGAACTACGCCGTGCAGGGCTCGGCTACGTCACAAATCTCCCACTCCAAAAATTAAAAAATTAATTCTGGGCCTAATATTGACCCTAGAACGAAATAAAAAAATATGAGTCTAATGAAATCGCCTACATTTTCTAAATATTATATTTTCCAAACATGAGGTAAGTACCCCATTCTTGGGGAGCCTCACACACATCAATGCTAGATCCAATAAAAATACTGTAGATGTAATTTTTCTTCTCAAGCCATTATAGGTACAGTTATCATTTCTGTCTCTTCTGTAGAATCACGATCCTATGCATGCAGAGTTTCTGCAAAATAATATACCTACAAAAAAATCGAATTCGAAATGTAGACGACTTCCTTAAATTCTTCCAATTTTCAGCAGCTCATGCTCACTGGCTCGGCCTCTAGCAATTCTGCACGTCGTCAATGTAACTCTCTTCTCTAGTAAGTAGAAGAACAGACAAAATTATTAATCAAGTTATACGCCGACAACCCTACATAACCCTATCGGTGTTTAATTAAGTAATACGGATCAGGATCAATATATTTCTTTTTGTAATAAAAGAAACTTAAGAAATGTATAAATAAAAAGAATTTTTGCAATAATTCTTCTATGAATTTTGTTCTTATAAACATGATTGTCATCAGATGAGATGAGATGCATGATTCGGCGACGCCGCTCGCGTCTCGACCCATTTTGCAGGGATCGGGGTGAATTAGCCGTTGTTCTTCGCATCACCCGGGCGCCCGAGGACGTTATTCTCATTTACTCTACATGCGCCTTACATTCCCCATTGGCCAATTTCGGCTCTTCTCTGTATACCACCTCATAATTTGCAAATTAACGAGTCGACGCACACAAAGTAATAACGGAGTTGATTAATTTTTAAAATGGTCATTCCTCCCACTAAAGCGGCCTCCTCACGCAACTTCATCCATTACAACTACCTCATAAATAATTCAGCATCGAGATGACGAACGCCCATCTCCGGCATCAACTGTTGCGTCGCGACGCCCTTCAAAAAAAAAAAAAAAAAACAAAAAAAGAACCAACACGATCAACACCCGCAGGTCCGATTCGCCACTGTCATTTCCAGGTTTTCGCGGCGATGCGGTGTCTGCCGCACCCGCCAAAAGGCGTCGCGACGCTAGTCGGACCGCGTGCGGAAGGCAGGCCGTCCGGCGCTTGACGCATTGCAGGTAGATATCGACCAATGACGACGCGGCTCCGTGCGAACGTACGTTGTAAACAAGCCGCGCCCGACATTCAAATGTTTCACCGTCTCCGCGCTGAAAACCAGATCCGAAAAACGCCCCCGAACTCGCCAAAAATTTCGAATAATCGCATCCCTCACAAGTTCGTTAGAGGTTTGGTTGTCGTTTCCGGCGATTTCGAGAGGGTGTTCGCGATATTTTTGCCGAAATTCGAGGGTTGCGGCGTAGGAATATTTACTCGTTTGTGTCGTAGCCGCACTATTGCGCTTTGGCGGTAGTGGTTTCGCAGCGTATCCCCTCTCCCCACCACCCGCCGTTCCTAAACAAACGAGAAACGACACAGACGCAGACAGTTGGCTGGTGCACGTAGACGCGTAACGTCGTGAGTGAACTTGTATAACCACAAAAATTCGTTTAGTGTACCGATAAATCCCTAAATATCATAATGGTGAGTAAATCGGACCGTGTGCGATGAATTTTGCGTTGTTGAAACACCCCGATGGGCGGGAATCGCCCCGATAATCGTCGATCAACGCCGCAAATACCTCTGTAAATAGCTGTCAAATTCCCCGTTTCCGTAAACCGGTGAATTATTTTGCCGCATTGCGGAACTGCAGCGCAAATTTGAACCTAAATGACGGTTTTGTGGCCAAAATCGGCGGAATTTGTCACGATTTCGGCCCTGACAGCTCGTCTATCGATCTGTTGCACGTAGGGTGTTTACTTTTCGAATTCGATTAACGTAACGGTCTCCCGTCTTTTCTAGGCTGACCAACTCACCGAAGAACAAATCGCCGAATTCAAAGAGGCGTTCTCGTTGTTTGACAAAGACGGCGACGGCACAATCACAACCAAAGAATTAGGAACTGTTATGAGATCTCTAGGCCAAAATCCTACTGAAGCTGAGCTCCAGGATATGATCAATGAAGTAGACGCTGATGGTAAGCTAGTTAATTACTCCATTAACTAACTAATTTTCGGAAATTAACTGTTTGCTGCCCTTTAATTGCCCCCCGAAACTGGTTCATTTGTTATTTCACAGTTCACAGCCAACGCTATTCTTTCTTTTTTTTTTTGTTACAAACATGACGCCACTTTTTTCCCCCAGCCATCTGTCAATTTGTGCACAGTTTATTGTCCTAAGAAAACGCTTTCCTCTTTCCCAACTGTACAAATTTTGATGATGTAATAATCCATATCTGATAACTTTTTATCAGCCTGACTCAAAGTATAAGTGCTGTCCTATTATTCCCGCAGTATTGACGAAATAATGCAGATAGATTAACACACTCATAGATTGTTCATCAGTCACTAGCATATTAACAACCGGGATTTTTCCCGGGGGGCGATCGTTACTAAGGTCACGCACGCAAAATGATTCACGTCTTAGATTAGTCACAAACTTAAAAAAAATGTCATATTAACAAAATTAATTACTGCAAACCCTTGCCGCACGTTACTTGGGTGTAACCACCGACAAAGTTTCATTATTTCGTTATGTTCTGTACGTTTCTCTAGTTTGCTCTAAGCACTTACAATGGGGTGAAGAATTCGCCAATTGTTCTTGTCCCTATCAAAATTTTACATTTTTAGGAAAAAATCGTTAAGCATTGTCCTTGGCATTAAAGGAAGTGTGGTTGGAGAACTGCAGCGATAATGTAATCTAATTGAAAATGCTTTTCACCTAATCACCGGCAGTAAAATGTATTGATAAATTCTCAGGCTCCTTAGGAACAACAATTTAAAAATGAAAAATATCCATTTATTACAGTGATTTTGCAACACTCCATTTTGCAAGAAAATTTATTATAAAACTTTTTCATTTCTGGAAAACTTATGTTGTTACAGATTTTTTTTTACGAGAAAATTTAGTAACGTTTCAAGTAAGTCGTTGATTGGTTTGATAATGAAACGTTTTTTTGTGCGCGACCGAGTTTGATATCAATACACCCTCGTACATTAAAATTACTCCAAGTTTCAGATATTGGGTTGGAAATCGTTAAAGTTTAAATAAATGATTATGAAGAAGCAACAACTTGTAGCCAACAAGTTGTTCTAGCAAATCAAATGGTATGTGGCGGCTGTAATTTCCTTAACCACATGTAGCAGTACGTATTAGGGTGTTTCAAAAAAATCGAATATTTTGTTTTTTTCAAATGGTCGGCAAATTCTGTCAGAGAATTCTAAAATAAAGACCTCGTCAAAATTTGAGCTCTTAATTTAAAGATTTAGTGGTCGCGGTTCGCAACTTTCTATTTCCCATTTAAATAACATAAGAAATAAATATTTTTAACTTTAGGTTTTTTTTTTTTTTATGAAGAAGATTTTCAGTATCTATTACAAGTTGTAAAAAAGCACAGAGAGATGTACCCTAATTGTAATAAAAAAGCCTTAATATAACAGTTGGACAATTGATTATTTTTAATTTCTACTCTTTTCTTTTAGAATATCATTTATAATTTGTCGTTAAACATTTGTTCTCATTTTTTTTATCACCTTCCGTATGTCTCAGATATAAATGTGTGATATTTTTTTATTACATAATGATAAAAGTTGAAAAACCCGAAAAATCGGTTCAAATTAAACTGACCTTGAATAACTCTGGAAGGATTCAATTTATGGAAAAATTATAAGAGACCTTTTTTGTAGAGCATTAAATTTCCTATAAGAATCTGAATTGGTCATTGCCATAAGTTCATTCAATCCAGAGGTACAAAATTCTAAAGTTAAAAATATTTATTTCTTATGTTATTTAAATGGGAAATAGAAAGTTGCGAACCGCGACCACTAAATCTTTAAATTAAGAGCTCAAATTTTGACGAGGTCTTTATTTTAGCATTCGCTGACAGAATTTGCCGACCATTTAAAAAAAATATATATTCGATTTTTTTGAAACACCCTAGTACGTATACCTACGTATGTACATAGAGAATTAGAATTGGAAAAAATATGGCTTACTCTCACATGTTTGTTAATGTTCCTTGTCACTTTGTAGAATTTAAAAAAAGCAACATCTGGCAGTTGATGCCGATATTATTTTAAATTACTAGTTCAATGAGTTGCAGTCAGTCTAGTAAATTGTTTAGGAAATTTTACACCTCAGTCAATTTTTAGCACTACACTTATAAGATCTCCTATGTGGCAGTTGTATTCGTTTTTCAAGAAAAACGTTAAAAAGCCATTATTATACGTTTTGGAAGTTACATGACGGGCGACAAAATTAATTTTGTTAATTGATTAATTTCAAATCTTTTAAAAAATTTGTTTAAGTGAAATGTAACAATTTTTTTATTCCATGCTTTATAAATTATTATTAAGGTAATGGACTTTCCCACTGAAATGAGCGAAACAAATGATTTAAAAATATTCACTTTAAAGGGGAAAAAATTAAACAAAGTTGAACGTCGTAAAGATCATTTTTTTCCTTGCCTGTTTAGCCGGAAATGATAATCAGCCAAAAGCTTTTGCTTTATTGTTAATGCAATTTATATAAACTGTGTAAAAGTGGATAAAGTTGGTGTTAGTAACAGCACCAATCAGTAAGATTGGTTCAAAATATTTGGAATTAATCAATTAACAAAATTAACAATCTCTAAGATTGGTGACAGTAGGGAAAGTTGAGGGGTTCTGGAACATCCCCCCACCACTATTTTTGTCCTTGTATATTGCATTGCCTGCCTACTCAGTTTGCTCAACTTACTATTTTTCATCTTCTAAACAACTTTACACAGGTTCTAAACAACTTTAAACATGTTCTAAACAGCTTCGTTTAAAGTTATTTAAACTTGTTTAGTACATGTTTAAAATTGTTTGGTCTCTGTGTAAAGTTGTTTAGAACATGAAAAATAGTAAGTTGAGCAAACTGAGTAGGTAAGCAACGCAATATACAAGGATAAAAATAGTGGTGGGGAGATGTTCCAGAACCCCTCATCTTTCTCTACTGTCACCAATCTTGGAGATTTTTAATTTTGTCAATTGATTAATTCCAAATATCTTGAAAAATTTGTTTAAATGAAATGTAACAATTGTTTATTTTGTTAATAACCCACATTCCCTGCTTTCTAAATTATTATGTATTAAGGTAATGGACTGTCCTGAAAACGAGCGGAACAAACGATTTAAAAAATAGTCACTTTAAAGGGAAAAAAATTAAACAAAGTTGAACGTCGTAAAAATCATTTTTTTCCTTGCCTGTTTAGCCGGAAATGATAATCAGCCCTATTGCGTATCCAAGATGTTTGACATAACATGAGTGTTTGCCATTAGAATGTGACCGATACTATCTACATTTGAAGTGGAACGGTCACATTCTAATGGCAAACACCCATGTTAGGCCAAACATCTTGGATACGCAATAGGGCTGATTCACGAATTATTTCCAAAAGCTTTTGCTTTATTGTTAATGCAATTTATATAAACTGTGTGTAAAAGTGGATAAAGTTGGTGTTAATAACAGCACCAATCAATAAGATTGGTTCAAAATATTTGGAATTAATCAATTAACAAAATTAACAATCTCCAAGATTGGTGACAGTAGGGAAAGTTGAGGGGTTCTGGAACATCCCCCCCACCACTATTTTTATCCTTCTATATTGCATTGCCTGCCTACTCAGTTTGCTCAACTTACTATTTTTATGTTCTAAACAACTACACAGGTTCTAAACAAAACATGTTCTAAACAGCTTCGTTTAAAGTTGTTTAGCCTCTGTGTAAAGTTGTTTAGAACATGAAAAGTAGTAAGTTGAGCAAACTGAGTAGGTAAGCAACGCAATATACAAGGATAAAAATAGTGGTGGGAAGATGTTCCAGAACCCCCCATCTTTCCCTACTGTCACCAATCTTGGAGATTTTTAATTTTGTCAATTGATTAATTCCAAATATTTTGAAAAATTTGTTTAAATGAAATGTAACAATTGTTTATTTTGTTAATAATCCACATTCCCTGCTTTCTAAATTATTATGTATTAAGGTAATGGACTGTCCTGAAAACGAGCGGAACAAACTATTTAAAAAAATAGTCATTTTAAAGGGAAAAAATTAAACAAAGTTGAACGTCGTAAAGATAATTTGTTTTCTTGCCTGTTAGCCGGAAATTATATTATAGTTTGTTTTTCTATTCAAAATTTCAACTTATTTTAATTATTTCCAAAAGCTTTTGCTTTACTGCAAATGGAATTTATATAAACTGCTTGTAAAAGTGGATTAAGTTGGTGTCAGTAACAGCACCAATAAAATTGGTCACCAATCTTAGATTAGAGCTGTCTCTAAAATTAATTTTTTCTACTTGGAGATACTTAAAGTTCAACAAAGACTAAGTTAAACCAGCGTGTTAAGATGAACCAACAGTCATATTAATAATAGTTTAGATAATGATTTACTTGTAAAAGTTACTAAAAGCTGGTAGTAATAATGGAATATTCACTAGAAACTACTTAAAAGAAATGAGTAAAATGACTGATATTATTATAATATTATTTTCACCTTTTAATTTTTGGTTATTCCTGCCTCTAACAAAGTCGTTGCTCAAGAACGATAAGTTAGGTTTAATAGCGCGTAAAGTGACAACCAGAACTTAGCAGCCTATTGTGCAAGTTGTGTTTGAACTAGAATTATTAAGAATACTCATTGCACTAGTTTTAGTATACAGTTCAGTTAATTATTAATATACAAGCTGAAAATCTTTTGTTACAGTTCAGTAAAGGGCCGAAAGTAAAAGTTTACACCCACGGGCACAGTTGGGCGCAGAGGCTCTTGATTTGCCCACGGCTGTAATTTTTTTTTGCCAAGTTGTACGCGTAACTGGATCAAGATCCGTGGTTTGTTCCAAAGAAATTGATCTTTTAATAACAGCAGACTAAAGTTAGGTGGCGTGTGACAAAATCCAAGCGTTGGTTAATATTTGATTACATATTTATTTTCAAGCTGTAAAGCTATCTTTACGGCCCGCTAGTTGCAAAGTTATGCAGACATCCAGAATGACTGGCGCTCGCCTGATAACGATACCCAAACTTTACTTACTTTGAGACGTGCTAATTATCAAGAGTGTAACACGAACTGACGAGGGAGCAACACCTTGAACGACACTAACAGTTGTCAACTACCGAATGCGTGTCCGAAGAAACAAATGAACTAAGTTTTTTTCTACGTTGTGGATCGGTACCCTGACGGGACGTTCAATTATTTTGCCATTGGTAACTAAGAAGTACCTAAACAGTTTCTACCTTTTATTCGTAAAAAAAAAATTCTACATGAAAACAGGATAATGCCATTTCCGACTAAATTGAAAACTAAAGAAAAGAATTTTTTAAAAGACTAGTAGCATCAAAAAATTCACCAGTAAATAACAATGATGCAACCTACAGCGAAAGAGTACTACACTGCTCTGGAAAGTACGAATAGATGACTGACAGTTATGATATTTAGATCTAAAGGGACCCAACAAGTTCCGAAAAAGGAAGAACCAACTAAAAACTCTCTGGATGAAAATGCTTTGTTTTGAGGGTCACTTTTGTGTGACAATACCTGGAAGATTAGAATCACCATTAGACGTTTTGATTTATTATTAAATGGGGCGCAATTACGAAATAAGTCTGGTTTAAAGAAAACTAGAATCTGCTGAAGTGGTTATCGTTAAATTCAAACTTTACATCAAAGGTGTGAAATGACTTTGGTATCACAAATTAACTCCAAAAATGACGTTCCAATAACAATTTAACTACTTTTTAATAGCAAAAGTGAATATTAACTCTCAGTTTTGTTAAATTTTATGTGATGATAATGGTCTTTGTTTTGCAAACTCAACAGTTGTAGGTGTGGAGCAAATTGTTATTCAATACCATTTTGAATGATTTAGGAACAAAATTTTGCTGGAATCTCGCAATTTCCTAAAAGACGCTGCATTATTACGTGAAAATGATGATTTAATTTGGGTGTTTCTTTGTGCACCCTTGTCTGCCAAATTAGACAGTCATTTTGATGGTTGATTTGTTTGTCAGGAAACGGTACCATCGATTTTCCCGAGTTCCTAACGATGATGGCCCGTAAAATGAAGGACACAGATAGTGAAGAAGAAATTCGCGAGGCATTCCGAGTATTCGATAAGGATGGCAACGGTTTCATTTCGGCAGCTGAGCTGCGTCATGTGATGACCAATCTTGGTGAGAAGCTCACGGACGAAGAAGTGGACGAAATGATCCGAGAAGCTGACATCGACGGCGACGGTCAAGTCAATTACGAAGGTATTTAATAAAAAAAATGGTTTTTAGTTTAGATTCCATAGGTTTCGTTCGTTGTTGTTATTATTTTGGATGTAGTGGACGATTCGATTAGTTACAGATGATGCGGATAAGTATTACTGGAATCATTCATCTGTTTATATTTTAATATAGATTCTTCACTTTATAGCGAATGTAGCTCTTCTATAGTTAGTTTATGATTTCATTGAATATGTGTCTTAGACCAGAAAGGTATGACTGGTAGTGTTCTTTGCAGATTTCCGAGCTCTAGCTCTCATAGTTTTCAGTCGGTACTCAGCCACACATGCTTCGAGCTGGTCAGTTGTAGTCTTGCTTTGGGAATGTGCTTAGTGGCATGATCTTTATATACGTTATCGTTCTCTCTTTCACTCCAAGCACCCCTGGTTATGATGTCTTTACGCTTTCTTTGTTAGATGGTTTTCGTTTTGACTTGAGTCAAGCACATTTCCAAAATATTTTGACTGCATTCATGTATCCGCCATCTTACGTGTATTAACTGAACTGACGGTGTCACAATACGCACCTTTACTGCTGCCAAGTTGTTTGGTGTTTTCAGCAGTAAACGCGCGTGTGACGTGTGTTATTTGACGCTATAATATTTTCATATCCGCTAATTCAGAAGATACAAAATTGTCTACCAACATTAACATAATTCACTCGTTGATGTAGTGCACCCAACACTTTGTTAATCGCGTTGGGCTTCAGTATTTCCCGGTGGACAAGTATTAATTAGTACTGTTTTTTTTTGTTGCAGAGTTCGTCACCATGATGACCTCAAAGTGAAGAGGATAGCCGTTTGCATTTCAGCTTTCCATTGTTTCATCCCGGCCCATTATCTACATTTTCAACATCTTGAACTTTTTGCTTGGCTGCCGGGCCACTAAAGTGAATAACTTAATCGTTATTTAATTTACAAGACAACTTTAATTAATAATAAATATTTATAAATTAATATAATTGTGTAAATTTTTGTAATATATTTGTTTGGAAGGTGCAACACCAAGCATCCTCTACCGTTTCAACTTCTGTGCTACATGTCTAGTTGAGTCGTTCTCGTTATTCACAAAGTATGAAAATGTACTTATTAACTCGTTCTTTCGGTGTTAGTTTAGGGGATACACAGACTTAGCATACACTCAGAGTTTCATATTTCATACTTTGTGATCGAAAGATACATCTGTGCACTTACTATAGTATGTATCCCCCCTGTTTTATTAAAAAGTTCTAAATTTTTCAGTTTCCATTGTCCCATCGTACTATTCTGTATCGTAGGTTTTACATTTTATAGATTCTAGGATTTTCCAATGTATAACCAGTCACTTCATCAAACCCTGTCATTTTTATTTACCTTATTTATTTTAAAATTAGGTAAGGCAAAACTATCGGTTACAATGTGAAATTATTAGATGTTTAAATTTTAAATAAATGTGACTAAAAATAATTTACTTATCTGATTCGCCGTCATACCCGTTATATTACTGTGGTTACATTACGATTACAGTTTTTTATGTTATAAAATTCTCTTTATTTTGAAATAAACTACATATTTGAACAAGCGCCCTTTTTTAGTATAATCTAGTCTTCCTCAACTGGCATGCTTCATTGAAGTTTGAAAGATAATACTCGCATACATTAATTTTAGAAGAGAGTCTACGAGGTGTGGTGAAAGACAAAGTTTAGGAAACGTTAAATTCAAGCAATATTTGCCGTATCCATCAAAGGGTTGGATTTGAACTTTTTATAACAATATAGTCTAAATGTGGTCACTGTGAATGTTCAATTTCTAAAATCCACATCTTCAGTTGCAAAAGTACGTTTTATCAAACATAGCAACAATTTTATATTTTAGCGATGCTTTGAGGTGTACAAAATTGTGCAGCGCAGCCAGCTGCCAAATTAAGGTCAATTTTGCACAAAAAATTGTTAACATTACGCTTATATGTATGTAGATAAGAATTAATTAACAAGGGACATTTATTTTGGAACGAATTGTGTTGACAACTATCTAAAAAATCCAACTATTTTGTTATAATGAGATGAGTTAAACCCTATAGATATATGAATAGCGCATTAACTAGATTTGTACTAAGTTGATGCGTTGCGACAATGTTAGATAGTCTTCTTTAGCCTGGCGTAAGCTTACAATTTTATTTATTCATATCTATAATCGAATAAAACGTTGAATCGCTCTCATTAGAAAACTGAATGATCATCAATAACTATGGAAATCACCCGCTGGGAGCTCGAAGCCAATTTGAAAATATTATTACCATAGAAAATTTCTATTAAGGATTGCGAGTAGGTACATAATTAGTGAGACGCTTCTTTTGACGTGATCCACTAAAGTTGAGTTCCAGAAGCGTGAGGGATAATTGCCCTTTCAATCAACGACAGATCGATCTTTCCAGCTCCAACCTAAGTCCAAAAGACGAACAACAACTCTTTGAAGACAGTGGTTCACATGACGAGTCGGACATTCCCTTTTTCCATGTTTGAGATTTCTATCTATCTATTACTATCTATTTTCTAGCAACGAACGATGGCTCACGCAAGTGCAAAAAAATTGAACAACTGCAGGTTCTTCACAATGATTTCAAGCTTCATGCAGAACTTAAAAAGATCCTTGTCAACGATGACTTTGGTCTGAACCTCAGGACAAGGTTTGTTAAATGCTACATGTGGTCAATGCTTCTTTACGGCGTGAAGGGATACAGGAAGAAGGTGGCATCCATGGACAGAGTAGAGGTTTTCCAAATGTGGCTCTATCACAGGATGCTCAGGATCTCTTGGACGGCACGAATAACCAACGAGGAAGTCCTGCGGCGGTGGATAGAAGTCGGGAACTACTGACTACAATTAAAAAAATGAAGATCTAGGATATGTGATGGGGGATGAGAAATATGACAGTCTGCAGCTCATAATCAAAGGCAAAATTGAGGGAAAGCGAGGAATAGGAAGAGAAAAGATGTGATGGCTGAGAAATATAAGGCATTGGACGGGGCTAAAGACCATCGAAAGTCTGGTTCATACAGCCAGAAATCGTGATGAAATGAAGTGTATTGTCGCAAACATCCATTAATGGATAAATTCATAAAAAGAAGAAGAGATTTTTAAAGAGTCTGCCTATGACCTCTCCTTGCAGTCATCAGAAATCAATTGAGCATTCTTCAGTTCAGTGCACCATATCTATAAATTATGTATAGGTTCTACTTATCTCGGATGTTTACGCATTATAGTGAAGCATGAAATGTGTGAAAAAGGTGATTCTTCTATTCAAATTATGAAATTTCAAAATATACATATATGTACATAAAATTTTTATTGTTATACAGGGTGATTTACGTAGCCCGTCCATTAGAAGTTTTTCAACTTTCAGTTGGATTAGAAATTTGAAACTTGGAAGGCAGTCATAATCAGTCATGCTCATTCTATCTAAAATATTTTGAGTTCTCTAGCTATACAGGATGTGCTAAAAGTCGGTATCAACTTTCTTATTTTAAATAGAAACCTATCATTTTTTCTACATGGTTTAATTGGTCTTCCAACTATGAGTTTTTATAATACTTGTTATGTGAACTTGTTTGATAATTTTTGACATTATGTTAATTTATGTTAAAAAAATGGTCGATGTTGTAGCTTACGAAAAAATTCGTATCTGGCGACGGTTCAGAATTTATGAAAACCAATTTGTAAAGTACTTAGTTCGAAGTCCAGACTAACTTCTGATATCTTAATGGTGGTTCCATTTTGTACCATATGGGCGCAGACAATTTTCAAATATCGCAACCAAAAATGGTCAAAAAGCCATTTTTTTCAGATGGCACCTACTGATTTTTTTTTGCACCATTCGATAGAAAATTGTATTTTAAGATAGCATTCCCTATACCTAACCTTATCCCCTATCAAATTAAAAACTAAAATCCAGAAATTCTATCAATCTGGCCGAAAGATTTTTTGGTTTTTCAAGTATGCCATGGAAACAAAAGGCAATTTCAACAATTTAATTATGAAATGAATACCTTACTAATTTTATAAAACAACAACAAAAACTATCAAGAACCATCTTAACAAAATTCTAATAAAAATGTTCAATGTGAGCATTATTTTGATTACTACGTTTTATCATTTTATATCATTGTGTAGCTCTTCTTATTTCGTTGGTGTCAAGACTGTCAAATGCTCTTATTATTCTCCCTCTCAATTCGTCTATGTTGCGAAGTGGTGAAGTATAAACTAAATTTTTTATTCAACCCCAAACATAAAAATCTAACGGGGTAAGGTCAGGAGATAATAAGAGCATTCGACAGTCTTGGCCCCAACAAAATTAGAAGAAGTACACAATCTGCTGAAAATGGATTAATGGAATGTAGTAATCAAAATGGTGCCCACATTGAACATTTACATTAGAATTTTGTTAAGATGGTTTTTGGTAGTTTTTGTTGTTGTTGTTTTATGAAATTAGTAAGATATTCATTTCATAATTAAATTGTTACAATTGTCTTTGGTTTCCATGGCATACTTGAATAACTAAAAAAATCTCTCGGCAAGATTGATGGAATTTCTGGATTTTAATTTTTAATTTGATAGGGGATGAAGTTAGGTATAGGGAATGCTTAAGTGACTCATCCCAAAATACAATTTTCTATCGAATGGTGTAAAAAAAATCTGTAGGTGCCATTTAAAAAAATGACTTTTTGACTATTTTTGGTTGCCATATTTGAAAATTGTCTGCGCCCATATGGTACAAAATGGAACTACCATTAAAATATCAGAAGTTAGTCTGGACTTCAAACTAAGTACTTACAAATTGGTTTTCATAAATTCAAAACCGTCTGCCAGATACGAATTTTTTCGTAAGTTACCACATCGACCATTTTTTTAACATAAATTAACATAATGTCAAAAATTGTCAAACAAGTTCACATAGCAAATATTATAAAAACCGAGAGTTGGAAGACCAATTAAACCATGTAGAAAAAATGATAGGTTTCTATTTAAAATAAGAAAGTTGATACCGACTTTTAGCACATCCTGTATAGCTAGAGAACTCAAAATATTTTAGATAGAATGAGCATGACTGATTATGACTGCCTTTCAAGTTTCAAATTTCTAATCCAACTGGAAGTTGAAAAACTTCTAATGCACGGGCTACGTGAATCACCCTGTATAAGCTTATACCAGACGTGCGATAGTTATTATTCTGTACGTACTTTTAAGCGGACATCAACATAGTTTGTAAATAAATTCATTTTTTTAAAAGAATGGCTGGGTTAATTTTTTTAAATTGTTATTAATAATAGTAACTTTTAAATAAAAATAATTTAAATAAACTACAAATTCTTATCTCTCCATAATCAATGCATTAAACCGAGTTAAATTGCCATCTATTCTACATATAATATAGTTAGTTGCTTTTGAAGGATATGTCATCCGAATTAACGATACTTAATTATATCATAAAATAAAAAAAGTAAGATTTTTTTTCTTCAAAACAAAAGACAATTTCTATTGTTAATTTTTTTGCTTTATTCACTTGTGAAAGCCGTATTCAAATCCAATGAAAACTTTTGACGATTTTTAAAAACGAGTCTCAAAAGATGAGGTATTCAGAATTAAATAAAAATGCCAAGTTACAAGTTGTTGTTGTTGACATTACATTAAATGTACAAAAAATAGACCATTAATCAAATTTTAGTATTAATGTTCAACAATACCTATAATAATTTTCCATCTCTAAAGACTTTCACAAAAACTCTCGACCAGTATACCTATACAGGGTGTCCCAGAGAAAACAGGAAAAATCTCCAAAAAGGACAAACAGATAATCTCTAAAAAAAAAAAATCCAACTTAAATCGTTATTCAAAAAAATAACATCTTAATTCGACCAATCAGAGCATTTTAAGCTATCCAAGTAAATTTCTCGTAATTGTTGCTAGGTTGCATAGGATGGCTTAAAATGCTCTGATTGGTCTAATTAAGATGTTATTTTTTTGAATAACGATTCAACTTAGAATTTTTTTTCTTAGAGATTATTTGTTTGTTCTTTTTGGAGATTTCTCTTGCTTTCTCTGGGGCGTGAGTTCTGGGACACCTGTGTTTTGTCTAAATAATCACGTACCTCTAAGATAATTCTTTTTGTTCCGTAGAATAAATTGTAGCCTTTTAATTTAAAAAAATCATTTAAGGTAAACATTCCTTAAAGATGCAACATAATAAGTACCTACCTATACTACGTGAATCACCCTGTATAATAGTAAAAGCTACTACCACTTTCTTGTAACATTCTTAAGTAAGTGTCTTTTTATTCTCCGCTTAATTCTAAGTTGCCGTCATGGTACTTGGTCGGATGACATGATTTTAGTCTCGTTATGGGTCAATAGGTGAGCGTTGAAAATCGCTTCACCACTGACCTACCTTGCACGCTCCGCATGTGTAGCTAATAATTCCGCGCACCTTCATATAAATAGGATAGATCGTCCGAGTCGTTTCGACGGACGATATCTTTTCGTCCGCAGAACGTCGTCGATAGCGTCGCGACGCCCTGACCGTGGTCGAGACTGCTATAAATAGTGAAACGGTGTGTTGCCAATTAAAAACTATCACGTTCGTCGGGCCACGCAGCGATTGATCAGCATTAATGAGGGCCTTATTGTACGGCTTGCTGTTGTCGAGAAACCATTCAGCGAGAAGGTAATATCGATTGATGATTTAATTTCGTTTCATTTAATATGAGGCTCTCACCTTGGCGCTTCAACCGAACGAACATTGCGCCGGTCCGATAAACCCGCCGAGGTTTATGCCCAACGGCGCGCATGTTATCCCCTTCTTTGAAATTAAAGAGGAAAAAAACCTTTAACACCAAAACATCACAGTTTTCTGAACGAACAATCAAGACACTTAGAGGTAGTTCTCACCCTCGTTTTCATCTTTTTCTAATCATAAATGCTTGGATCCACCAAATTAATAAAACTAATTTTAAGATCAATGTTGAGACGTGCTACACTTCATTTGTATAAACAAACCAGTTAAAAGCGTTATTTTCAGTTTTGCTCGAAGGTTTGCCTTGGTGGTTAATTATACCAATTCGTTGTTTCAGGATTTGAGAAAGGACGTCACCATGAATTTGATGTTCAGGAAGAACTTTCGGGAGCAAAAGAGTGGAATTTCAAGCAAAGGAAGTAAAGGTTGCGTCAATAGACATGCAAGTAAACGATCAAGTCGAGAGCAGGGTTATACTCCCATAGAAGAGCATCACTACAGAACCCATCTTTTCTTTAGTCCACCTAGATGTAGCTACACAGCCGAAGAGGCAGATGGTATGATCAAGTTATCTATATTTTAAAACATTTAACGCTTTTCGGCCAACCACTATTTGACACTAGTTTTATAGAATTACGTGAAGGGGTGTTTTGTGTTAATTTTTTCATATTTTTCACAGGACCTCCAACAGGTAATATGAACGGATTTACAATCGGTCAGGTCAGGTCAGCTGCTTCTAGACTTAGCTCAACAAAATTCCATGTATTATTAAAAAGCTTTGTAACATAATTGGCGCTGTACCAAACGTGCTCTTCAGAATGCAATGATTGAGATGAATTTCGCATATAACAAAAATTGCACGTTTAATGACGCCTACTTTCTCGCAATAACTTCGCACTATTTAAGTACTAAAAAAACGGAGACCTTGAGTTGAGCAGTTGAAAGAATCTTTTGGCAACAGAGTCAGGTACTTTGACTCAGCGGCCTCTCATCTACTTTGTGCAATAGACGAGATCCGTACATATTGACACGCGTTTAGTTGGCGAGTGTTTATGCGGTTCGGAACCCATTTTTAGATATAGACGAAAATTGAAAATGCAAGACTTGTGTGTGACATTGACTATAGGTATGCTCATAATTTCATATTTTGCCCCTTTTTCAAATAACGCCGAGTCGCTCGGCAGCCTTCATTTTAGTTTGCGCAACCGGTGATGCTTAAAATATTGACGAAATTTCAAACAAAGTATAAATATAGGACTAACTTCCTGTAGAAGTACGGTGATTGCAAGTGACATTTTTCTATGCAGAATTATTTAACTTCTAAAAATTGTTGCTATATTATTGAATTGTTGAATAACATCAAGATGTTCCTGACTTATTTATGTGCGAAACATGAAAGAACATTTTGTGTTCCATCAACATGATGACTGATGAATAATTTCCCAAAGGAAGAAACTCTCCGGAATAATATCTGAATACCCATCCATAAGTAGGTAAAGTCCGTCATTGTTTGCTACATTGGTGACAAAAACGAGACCAAAAATAAGTGATGCTATTATCTAATAATAGTGACCAATTTCTGATTCATAATGGGCGGTTATCCAAAAACAACTATACCCAAAATGGGTATGGTCGTTTAAACGCATCAAGTCGCAACTCGGTACGCTAGGATCAAAATTCGTGCTACCTACTTATCACAATCTTGTTCCCAACCCTCTACCCAATGATTATAATTGATAACAACCTTAGAACCAGAGAAAAATTTCAATCACCGGCAGGGTTCGAACCTACAGCTCTCCGCTTTCGAATTTGGGATGCACTAACCACTGTGCCACGGGACTCACGTACTTTCTCTCTGTTCAACCCTGCTCTCAACTTTCTCGAGTTCCCAATCGTCTACCCAACGATTATAACACTCCTATGATTGAAGTATTTATAAATACTTCAATCAAAGGAATAACGTAACGGGATTAATTAAAGAAAATAGAGCTGAAATTTGCACTCACATCATGTCGCACCATGGGATCAATGCAACTATACTCTGGTACGAAAATTTAAAAAGTGACTCATTAGAATCATTTGAAGCGTTGCGGGTGGACGCTAAATAGTAAGGACGTTGTGTGTATGATGCGGTAAATTGGTCCAGAGTATACATAACTCTTAAAACATGATTTTTCATATTTTTGAATCATCTACAAAAAATAATTAAGAACTGGTTTACGGGAAAAATAACAGAAATTTCATAGCATCCCAAAAATACAATAAAACAAAATGACAGAGATTGAAAACGCAACTGAATAGTTTTGGTTGAAATGCCTTATTATTATTAGGGTCATATTTAACAGTCTACCAAATTTACCCAATATTTTCATACAAAAAAATACTTTCATTTCCCAAAAATACTAAATGCTCACCAAAATTAAGAAAATACATAATCTTAAAGCGACAACCAAATATTGACATAATGCTGGCCTCTTATATATTTTGTTCGCCAAAATTACTTTTGTTGACCATAAATACTAAATGTTCACCAAATTTTATTCCGCATTTAATTCTAACATAATACCCAGATATTTAATTTTCGACAGTGTCTTATATTATTTAGCAATTATAAATATCATTTGTTGATCAAAAATACACAAGCAATAAAATGTTGTACAAATGGTAAATAATTTTATGTAAAATTATAGATGTAGATGTGCTAGGGCAAGGAAAATAACAGTAAAAATAGAAGTGGTTTGCACAAAAAAAGATATTGATTTCCGTAATATATAAATGCTTTGCTGTAATTGGCTTGCATTATGTAAAACGTAAAACTTCTTTTAGTGGTAATTTCTAATCGTGCTTTGAAAAAAAAATACAGGGCCCTGAACTGACCTTGTACAAAACTTTTTTCGCGTGCCTCTTGTCTGGAAGCGCAAGCGGCAAGGAGAGATGCGCGAGCATATTTCATTTTTGGAGTAATAGAATAATTATTTGACGCACAAATAGTTTTTTTGAGAAACACTAAATATAAATGGATAGCGCGAATATTTATTATGTACAGCACGGACGCGTAACTTGAGCGTTCTAAATTTGGTGAACATTTAGTAAAATTGATAGACATAGAATTTAAAATGTAAGCAATTGTAAAACAATACGCAGCATAGTTATTTTAGTGGTGATGTTCTCATTTTCTGATGTATAATAATTTGAGTTTCATTTAGATTTTTTGATGCTCATTAAATTTTCTGGTGGACAGTGCAAGGGATGTATGGTTTAATTTGGTGTACATCATATTTGTTCCCTTATTATTATTAACCAAAGGCTTTTAAGAGATAGTAAACCAAACAATAGTAGAGCTTCAACATGCTCAAGATTACTTTTAGAAGAAGTGGTCCAGCATCACGGAAGGCAAAGCGATTTCTCAAAATAAAGATATTAATAATAAAGGCAATAAATTGGCTCACATGTTTTTAAATTGAGGAATAAAGACCGATTAACCAAAAAAAAGCCCGAAAAAAGAAGAAACAATTACTTATCCAAAATAAAAGAAAAGTGCAAGAAATATCTTCTATCTCGAGAATGTGAATATTTTCGAATATGCAACAAGAAAATGCATAGCGAACGGTTTTATACATTGACTAACTATACCGGGTGTCTCAGCCTATTTTTCCCTGAAACATAGGGAAATAGAATGGGAAATTATAGGCCCTATTTTAAATTATATATTCCCTGATAAAAGAAAGAAGAGAGGGACGCTTTCATATAAAATTGATGGTTAGAAAGGCCTTAATCAAAGGTCAAAATCTAAGAAATAACTTGAGATTCTAGGTTCAAATCCCGATAAAAGCAAAATTTTTTTGTCTCTTTTTAGCCTTTCTGACCATCAATTTTACATGCTGGAAAGATATATTTTAAGACAATATAACTCTCCATCTTTCAGTAGCGCTGGGACACCCGGTATAACAGTAATAGTCAACTTAGGCGCTCTTCTCATTTATTCATATCTGCTTCTGCATTACTGCGTACATTTCAGTAATATATCGCTAAGTTAAATTTTTACAATCACATTGTTGTAGCTGATTAGCTAATGTCTTAATAATACATAGGTAATAATAGTTATTAGTAACTAATTAAAAGCGATAAAGTCAGTGGGTATTAACTTCAACTCAACTAACATTATCAGTTTGACTCATGCTAGATAACAATAGATTTAAAAAATTGTAGAGCAATATAAATGGTATTTTACAGATCTGTAGTTGACCACCCTGTATTTATATTTCTACCGGCAACAACACCTCACTATAAATCAATAGATATATTTTGCAAATTATTAAATTATTTGTGATTCAAAAATATTCTTGCAGAAATTACTTTCGACGGCACATAATGCAAAAAAAATGTTTGTTGAAAATACGCTAGACCTGCCTTACCTTATTGGGTGTTAACACGTAGCATAGAGCATTGTACGATTTACTAACATTTCAACCAATAATTTCACGTGAAAACATTAACGCATGAGCCGCATTTGGACAGTTGTAATAGTCTCTTTTTTGTGGATTACCTATTAAAAAGATCGTTTGTAGAACCGCGTTGCGGTCCTATGACTGGAGCGGGCGGGGATCCTCTCCCTCTGCAGTCGTCTGCGATATCTCCTGCAATGACGGAGTCCGATCTGCCGCAGCCTTTGGTGGTCCGAAGTCCTTCCGTGTCGATGATGAAGTGGCCCACAACACCGTCACCTACTAAAACCACCCCCACAAGACAAGTTTGTCGGAGATAAATAAATTTGGGGAAAAAATCAAGTTGTATTTTCTAGGTGAGCTTTAATTACGATAGGGACCATGTGGAAACGGCAAAGACGCTTTCCGGATTGGAACGGGATTGCTTTATCATCCCCGTGCACAGTCTGAGCCGGTTTTTGCCGGCGGGTGTTCCGATGCCAGTAGGTAGACGAGAAATTTCTGAAATGTAAGTTGCTAAGGTTATTTGTGATGCAGAGACCACCGGTAAACGGGAATTCGATGGAGAGGAAGACGCAAGGAAATCTACACGTGATGGAGGTGAGGAAGTTCTACCAATTGTTATAATAACTATTTTACAATGCAACACAATATGCTTCACGTGACGGTAAGTATACGCTGCTGCATCACGGATACCACATTTGGCGGATGCGCCGGGTGAATTTGTGTGTAGTTAATGGAAATGCCGTCGCGTTAGCAAAACCATATAAGTTTTAATAATTATTTTGGAAACAATAATAATTGCTTCAATACTTCTTAACGATATTAACGATATAAATGAAACAGATCCTAGAAAAATTATGGGTCGTATTTAACAGTCTACCAAATTTACCCAATATTTTCATTCAAAAAAAATACTTTTATTTCTCAAAAATACTAAATGCTCACCAAAATTAAGAAAATACATAATCTTAACGCGACAACCAAATATTGACATAATGCTCGCCTCTTATATATTTTGTTCGGCAAAATAACTTTTGTTAACCATAAATACTAAATGTTCACCAAATTTTATTCCGCATTTAATTCTAACATAATACCCAGATATTTAATTTTCGACAGTGTCTTATATTATTTAGCAGTTAAAATTACTATTTGTTGATCAAAAATACACAAGCAATAAAATATTGTGCAAGTGGTAAATAATTTTATGCAAAATTATAGATGTAGATGTGCTAGGGCAAGGAAAATAAGAGTAAAAATAGAAGTGGTTTGCACAAAAAAAGATATTGATTTCCGTAATATATAAATGCTTTGCTGTAATTAGCTTGCATTATGTAAAACGTAAAACTTCTTTTAGTAGTAATTTCTAATCGTGCTTTTTAAAAAAAAATACAGGACCCTGAACTGACTTTGTACAAAACTTTTTTCGCGGGCCTCTTGTCTGGAAGCGCAAGCGGCAAGGAGAGATACGCGAGCATATTTCATTTTTGGAGTAATAGAGTAATTATTTGACGCACAAATAGTTTTTTTGAGAAACACTAAATATAAATGGATAGCGCGACTATTTATTATGTACAGCACGGACGCGTAACTTGAGCGTTCTAAATTTGGTGAACATTTAGTAAAATTGATAGACATAGAATTTAAAATGTAAGCAATTGTAAAACAATACGCAGCATAGTTATTTTAGTGGTGATGTTCTCATTTTCTGATGTATAATAATTTGGGTTTTATTTAGATTTTTTGATGCTCATTAAATTTTCTGGTGGACAGTGTAAGGGATGTACGGTTTAATTTGGTGTACATTATATTTGTTCCCAAAAATTATTAACAAGCGTCAATTCTCACCTTAGTCATTGCTCATTGCACAATACTTTTCCCACGACCCTAAAACTACACCTCAGTCAACAAATGATTCTAGGTCTGTACTGGGCATACGGGTAACAATTATTATGATTCCAGGTGCCTGACCCGAAATTATGTGTCTTATGCCACTTGATGAGTCCCCTGGAGCCGATAGATCCAGTGTTGGAGTCGCCTCTAGTCCAACCCTTGTTCAAGCAAAGAGTGACTGCGGGCGAACTCCTGAACGAAGTGTCGCAGGCGAAAACGGCCGTGACTGGAATGCTCCTGGCCAACATGGAACGCAACGGTAACATTGAAATTAACGTCGAGACGTCAAGAATGACCGTCGTAATAATTTCTAGCTGAATTCCCATTCATATCCTACTATGTGATAAACACTTCACAAACAAATCCTGTGATGTTCTATAATAATCTTCGCACTGCCAGCCTGACCAAGTTTGACCCGCGATCGACGCGGTACACAGCAGCACACACCTTAGATTTATACACCGAAGTAGCCTCGATTTGTCGACCCCCAATCCATGAGATCGGGGTGTCGTTAACAAAGACGCATACGTGTACAACAGGATACATGGTGTCAGTTTATAAAGTGTTCGAGGGTGACGACAGGGAGAAGTTTGAAAGAAACTGGCTGTATTGGACAGGAGCCAGAATGATTTACAGGTATCTTCCGGCTGGCGCTGGACTTCGGAGGATATCGTTACACAAGTCCCTTAGTCCCAAAGGTGATAAAATGTATATATTGATATGCGAATGTAGTAATTTGTTGAATGATGTTACTGTATGCGCGCTGATATTACCGGCGTTAAGGGCGAGACTGACCGGATATACTGGAATATTTAGACCAGTACAAACTTTCTAAGGTATCAATTTCAACTCGATTTACGCCGGGCGTAAATGGGCGGAATAGCGCAAATCGCTTGCGCTCAATTTTAACTGCGAATTAACATCCCGTAACGATAAGCGGCGGCGCAGCTTAAATTTTGCATCGATATTTTACTCCTGGCGCAAGTTCAGTTGAAATTGACCCCTAAGTAAATTTACTAGACATATCATTAACATTTCATCACTAATTTGAATACTTACATCTGGGCAAAAGATTAACCCATGTTCAAGTTTTACGTGAGTTTAAAGTATACTAGAAAGACATCTGGCGAGATAGAAAAATCTAGTTGAGTCTCGCTTGAATGGATTGTACAGTCATCTTTAAAAGAATCTGGAATGTTTGCTCCGATGCTCTGAGAATCGTTTCAGGGGAGAAAGAGCATCTGCGCGAACGATGAAATTTCCGGATACTTTTAGAGATGGGTTGATATGTTTTTAATGTAGGATGCAATTTTGTACCAAAGCTTTTTGCAAATGTGCCTATTCGTAACGATAATATTGTAACACATGTGAATTTACAAAATAATGATTAACAATAATGCCACTCAAAAATCTTCAATCGTTCAAAAATAATTATTGCTACATGATAGGATGCCTTGTTTTCTCTAGACTCTTTTCACTCCAATATTATTACTGACTATTTCTAAACCACTTGGATCTAGCAATTTTTTTTGGTTCAAATAATGGCATCTGCAGATGCACGTTAAAAAAATTACTACAGTCACAATTACGAGTTCTAAGAAAAAAATATGTTAAGACTAGTTAGGAAACATCTGTGGAATGTCTTTGAATCGTTTTTACTTTTGAAAAATTTTACAGGCTGGCTAAATTTAATTATTCAATTTAGAACTTCTTGAATTCAATTTTCTCTAATTTGCAAATAGAACACCCTGTATATTTTTTAACGATATACTGTAGAAACTAAATACAAACATTTTTTGTATGTATACCCCTAAGGCTATTTGTAACCATTTTTGATTTATTGCCCAATAATTACAAAATTCAAGAATAATCCTAAAAATTAGATTGTTTTTCAAATAACTATTTGGTATATTAGGTCCATCTGGATTAACTGAGCAAGTTGATTAAAAGTTACGAATGTTCACGGCGTTTTGCCAGACTAGGTATCGCAATTTATTTTTGTAGAAGCATTTTACGGAACCCCAATCCATATCAAAATAACAGTTTGTACGTACAAATACATCTCAAATAAGAAAATAATGGGGATAGTTGAAAGAACTTTTACAGACACATCAACTTATTAATCAAGCTGGCATTAAAATATTGTGGGTACAGTCAACCTTTTCTACGTGTGAATATGTGTAGATGAAGATGGTGTCTTATGTAAAAACAAACAGTAATAATAATTGAAGGTGTATACCTAATGCAATAAAATATTTTTGCAACCTGCTGTAGAAGTATTTGTTGTCTTTTAAAACTTGTTCCTTTGTAGAAAAATATTTGTCTTTGATTGTAGGTAAATTCTGTATTCATCTTAGTATTGTTAAATGTGGTGGCGCTGATTGTACAATTTGTTAAAAGTGTTTAATTGGACATTGTTCCATTATAGCAATTGGGTGCATATTTTATAACTTCTGTTAGTGATTATCATTGCAATTTGCAATTAGAGAAAGCAATAATAGTCTTCCTGGTTTTGCTTTAACTGAACAACAATGTCAATATTAATCAAAACAGTTATAATCAAATTCACCAATGTAATGCTCAAAAACGTAATAAATCAACTATTTTATTTTCACTGCATCAATATCCCTTTCGTCCTCGAAACCTCTGTCGATTATCTAACTGTAAATAAGATGTAAGCTATATTTGTACAATAAATTTTTAGTTATTACCATAGATCTTTTGCATTCAAAAAACGTGTTTCTAAGCATTTGACATTCACTGGGAACTGACCCATCGGTCGATTTCAAACATTCTCTAGGTGTCTTCTTCAACTACAAAGAACAGAATTAGCTCCGAGTAGGGCTAAGATGAAAAAGCAAACTTTTTTACAACAATCGCTTTCAAGCAAGCACATCTTCAAATCCGCTCTGACACCAGCACATGCGGATTTATCTGCCAGTTTTTCGTCAGCTTCCTCGTAACGCATCATCTTGGAACAGTGATTCTCAAAGATATTTACAACAAAATCACCTGGCCGAGAACATAACCTCACAAAGTCATTTGCAAGAGGCTAAACTAATAACTTACTCTACTGTTGAAACCAACACGTAACTTCCTTATATTTGCCAATTGCGAATACTCCTTTTTGACTCAAGATTTAACATTGAAGATTCATCGTATTTCACATCTGACATAACCGGTAAAGGTTGAGAAGCATGAGTCATGACATATGTCAAGCAATCAGGCTTGCCAAAACTATACGTTACCTCTCTTGCTTTCTCTTACGGGCTCGCCGAGCACCAATTTACGTTTGTATGTTGGTGACTATGGAAAACTGTGACGTAATCTCGTTAAATGTCAACGTCAAGACGTCAACAACCAATCTAACCTCAACTTTGAAGAGTCCGGAAAGAATCAATTTGAAACATTTAAAAAATAAAATTAAGAAGAGAGAATGCCTTTTATCCAGGAGACCTGTAGAGTATGTTTAGACAACAACAATTTGAACAAAATATTCAAAGAAGATAGTCAAATTGCGGATAAAATAATGTATTGTGGATCAGTACAGGCAAGAGTTCAGTTCTTAACTCATTCTTTAATTATTTATGTCTAATTGCAGATTTGTATAGGTGATAAGTTACCGCAATTAATTTGCAATCAATGTTTGTTTTACTTAGATATTGCGTACATTTTTCGTACTGTGTGTGAAGCTACAGACGCCAAATTGCGCCAGTGTGTTGAGCCTACAGAAGATATTGAGACAATAGGCGATTTCCACGTAGCAAATGAAGTTGTCATCGATAGCATTGGTTCTGTCGAGTTCAATTATAAACAAAATTGCAGCAGTGCCTCAGATTCCAGCATGGACGATGGAACAGGTAGTAATAAATTTGTTAAAAGTGTTGAAAACAGTAAAGTTGGCCGCCACATTGCCAAGAAAAATGCGGGGAAGTGTCCTCAACGGTGCCCGCCAGTTGGCACATCTGAATCCGAACCAGACAATGGAAGTGTACACACAGTTATGAGTCAAGATGAAAACACAGTTAAAACTTCGGACGAAGAATACGGCACTCGAACGGGTTTGAAGCTGAGACGCTCCTCAAAAATTGATGTAAATAAAAAGAAGAAATCCTTGGAAAAAAAAATTTTTCCTTGCAATGCTTGCAGTAAATCGTTTCTATATAAGAGTCATTTGATGCGTCATTTAACTATGCACACTCAGATTAAAAAGTTCACTTGCTACTATTGCAATAAAAAATTTATTAACCGTTATAATTTAAGTGTGCATTTACGGAAACACACGGGAGATTTTCCACTTAGTTGCAAATTTTGTGGTCGAGGGTTTTCAGCTCCAAGTTTATTAGAACGTCACGTGAATTCGCATGTTGGAAATTTAAAATATCAGTGTAGATATTGTCCAAAAAAAGTATTACATTCAAGCAGTTTAAAACTGCATGAAAAGATGCATATTTCTAAACCAACATACACTTGTGATATTTGTTTGAAGAGTTTTACGTATACAAATTCCTTGAATGAACACAAGAAAACTCATTTAGGGTTGAAACGATATTCTTGTAGCGTTTGTTTCAAATCTTTTACACGCAAAACTTCATTAACAAGACACATGAGCGGCCACCACTCACTTCTCCAATGTAGACAATGTAACTTTTCTTGTAATAATAATAGCAATTATGTTACCCACATGAAGAGCCATCGAAAGTTTTTATGTAATATTTGCGCAGAATTTTTTGCTTCCAAGCCATTGCTATTGACTCATATGAATTTGGTCCATAAAAAAGTGTTGCAATGCGAAGAGTGTTTAAAAGAATTTATTAGTAAGTCTCAACTTATAAAACATCTTCAACGACATGTGAACATGAACTAATTTTACTTATAACCCCGTTTAGACATATTATTTATTTCAATAAACTTTATTCAGTAATATGTTTCTCTTTGATACCAGCCTTTGGGGTAATTTCTTATGTGCCACTTGCGAAATTCGTCAAACAACCAAATCAAAATGGCAAATGGAAATGCGTAGGCCCACCTGCAATAAGAAAGGGAACAAATATAATGTACACCAAATTAAACCATACATCCCTTGCACTGTTCACCAGAAAATTTAATGAGCATCAAAAAATCTAAATAAAACCCAAATTATTATACATAAAAAAATGGGAACATCACCAATAAAATAACTATGCTGCGTATTGTTTTACCATTGCTTACATTTTAAATTCTATATGTCTATCAATTTTACTAAATGTTCACCAAATTTAGAACGCTCAAGTTACGCGTCCGTGCTGTTGTACATACATGATAAATATTGGCGCTATCCATTTATATTTAGTGTTTCTCAAAAAAACTATTTGTTCGTCAAATAATTATTCTATTACTTCAAAAATTAAATATGCTCGCGCATCTCTCCTTGCCGCTTGCGCTTGCAGACAAGAGGCATGCGAAAAAAGTTTTGTACAAGGTCAGTTTAGGGCCCTGTAATTTTTTTTAAAGCACAATTAGAAATTACTGCTAAAAGAAGTTATACGTTTTACATAATGCAAGCCAATTACAGCAAAGCATTTATAAATTACGGAAATCAATATCTTTTTTTGTGCAAACCACTTCTATTTTTACTCTTATTTCCCTTGCCCTAGCACATCTGCATCTATAATTTTGCATAAAATTATTTACCATTTGCACAACATTTTATTGCTTGTGTATTTTTGATCAACAAATAGTATTTTTAACTGCTAAATAATATAAGACACTGAAGAAAATTAAATATCTGGGTATTATGTTAGAATTAAATGCGGAATAAAATTTGGTGAACATTTAGTATTTATGGTCAACAAAAGTTATTTTGCCAAACAAAATATATAAGAGGCCAGCATTATGTCAATATTTGGTTGTCGCTTTAAGATTATGAATTTTCTTAATTTTGGTGAGCATTTAGTAGACTGTTAAATACGACCCAATAAGAAATAATTATTTAAAAACAAGTCCAGCAAAAGTCATTTGGTTGTGTAAAATTAGCCCTTCATCCCTTTTGATAACCAACGTATTCTTCTCTAAAAAATTTAAATATTGTATTTGAATTTGATATAATATAGGTATTCATCGTTCTCAGTAACCCCGAGAGATGCCCAACTTTAGTATTTTATGTACAGTCAACAGCAAAAGTAATGTCCATCTCACACTTTTAAAATTTAAATTTCTTCTACAGATGATGTATGTATGTACAGCCGGCCAAAGAATTAATGCACAGGGGGAGTCTGGGTGACGATGTAAAGCAGGCAACACTCCTTGCACGGTTTACGGCCGAAGGTTTGGTACCGCATCGAGAACTCGGTGATCGCCAACCCAGCCCACTCAGGTAGGGTTGTCTTGTAAATACCGTAAAAGGAATTTTGCACACCAAGGTCGCAGACATTTGATCTCCAACGGTGTTTCGACATTTGTCAGGAAAAAAAAAGAATAATTATACAAAGATTAACACATTATGAACAAAATTAGGTTACTTTTATTCAAAGGTCCACACCATTTTTTTTTTTTAAATTTGGAGCCTATTGTTGCTAGAATTGTTACTCCGTAACCAAACAAAAATTAAAAAAGAAGAGAGCATTTTATTTCTACATCAACCTATTGTCTATAAATGTCTCACTTTAAGATCTTATTGGATATTAATGAAGTAAATGGGAATAATGCTTATGACATTTATGACAATTAATTCTGCATTAAAGAAATTAATGAGATGTAGCAATGAACGATTTTAACAAATACCTAACATATTCAAGAAGAAACATTCAAAAAATCAATGTCAAATGGAAGTCAATATTGAAGGGAGTTTCTGTGTATGATTTTAAAATTAAAAGTCTTAATAAACATACTTCCGTTTTCGCTTAATCTTTCATATACAGGGCGATTAACCATAAAACCCAGTTGTGATTAAATTACTTAATAATTGTAATTGACTCTTAGCAAATTAATAACAATTTTGTGAAACAAAATAATTTAACAACCACAGCCTAGAGAATTGTAGAGAATTTTAATATCCTGCTTTTAATTTAGAAGAGACATACAAATAACTGTTTTTATTTCTTTACTGATAAATACTTCAAGATACGAAAAATATTCAAAAGATCTTTTTAATTACAAAATAAAGCACGATTAATAAAATAATTTTTGTTTATGAAGAAAATAGTGGCGTATCATTTTTTTTATTCAAAATAATCAAGGTGACATTAATTGGGATGCCACTGGTTAAAACTAAAAATTTGTTGTTTCACAAAAGTTGTGTCTCTACACATAGCTTACATCCACCAAGCTTAATAGAAATATCTAATGTAGTTTCGGAGTTATTAAACAAAAAATCTTTTTCGGCCTGTAGTATTATAAAAAAAATATTTAATTGAATTAATTTTTAGAAAAGCGCAAACTTATGTAAACTATAAAAAAATCGATTTAAGAAAATTTAAATGTATTTCACTCTTCATCTTGTTAATTGTTGATAAAAAGCATTACATGTATTGTTATACTGCTAACAAGAAAATAATTATCTAATTATTTATACGTAGCACATTGGACCACGTGGACTTACTAAGTCAATATTGAAGGGGATTAATTTGTGCATGATTTTAAGACAAAAAGTCTTAATTAACATACTTCCGTAAAATAATTCAACAATCACAGCCTACTATACAGAGAACTTTAATATCCTGGTTTTAGTTTAGGGACATACAAATAACTGTCCTTTATTTTTTTACTCATAAATAATTTTTGTTTATGGAAAAATAGTGGCGTATTATTTTTTAATTTAAAATAATCAAAGCGACATTAATTGGGATACCACTGGTTAAAAATTTTAATCTATTTTAGGCCTTTAGCTTGCTGATAAACATGTTATACTGCTAACGAGAAAATAATTATCTAATTATTTATACGTAGCACACTGGACCATATGGACTTACTAAGCATTAACAGGACTCTGATATAATTTTGTATTATTTTTGAGTAACATCGCTTTGTAGCGTATTCTCGCTACATAGTATCGGATTGCAGCATTTTGGCTTGTAACGTATACCGCCAAGATAATTTCAATCTGCGTGAGAGAATTATAATTGTCATAAGCATTAGGTATTCCTATTTACTTTACTTAATATCCATTAAGGTCTTAAACTAAGACGTTTATAGACAACGGATTCATGTAGAAATAAAATTCTTTCTTCTCTTGTAATTTTTGTTTGGTTACAAAGTAACAAATTATAGCAACAATAGGCCCCAAATTTTAAAAGCAATTAGTTAATGTTTCTTGACAAATGTCAAAACACAGTAAAGATAAAATTTCTGCGACTGTGGTGTGCAAATTTGGCAAAAATTTTTTACGGTATTTACAACGCTACCTGAGCTACCGACCGACCTTCAGGACGCCAGCGGTGAGAGATGATGCCAAACATTGGGAGAGTGAGGAACGTGGCAGTAAAGTTGCCTACAGGACAAGGACCTGTGCATTAATTCTTTGGCCGGCTGTACATACCTACTAACGAAACCTAATACATCTGTTCCATTATTTCATATGCTTGACATAAATATGAATTTTATGTCTGTGTTTGTTTTATGTGGAAAATAAAGGAGTTTAAAGTTTAATAAGTGGACATTACTCTTGCTGTTGACCGTATCGGAAAGATAGTAAAAGGTGGATCGGGTTGTTCGTACGCTGCAACTATTAGTGTAGAACAACGTTGCTTCAAGAACTAAGAACGAGGATCTAAATGACGTTCAAAAAAAAGGAGAACTACCATTCCAAAACTTTTTAAAAATATAATTTGTTCCGGCAACAAAATAATAAATTTGTAAAAGGTAAGTCTATAGAGTGAACACCGAATTTATCTTAGATTTATGTACCTATGTAGAGTAAGCGGCGATCGAGAAGGACCACTCAGCGGGGGTGCGCACTGACGAAAACGCGCAGTAGCTCCGCCCCCAGTGGTGCTTCTTGATCGCCGCTTACTCTATCTTATATAAATAGAAATTATACCTTACCATCGAATTTTTGCAGGATAAAATTTCAGATAGTTCATGTACGGGCAGTAACATAAAACTATCGCTAAAATCGTTTCAACCAGTAAACTAATATTTAAGACCCAGTTCCCCATCCCTAAAAAACATTTTTTTTAAAAAAACATAACAGAGTTTTAACTAAATACGAACCTTGTTCAAAGATAGAATTAAATCTAGTTTTACACGCAATGAGGTCTCCCCATTGCGTTACTACCACCGATAACATGAAGGCCGTGTAGCAAGTGTACTCGAGAATCTTTCTCTCCTTGAAGGTCCACAATTGTCCATAAGAATCTGTAACTATAGAAGATTCATCATCCCAAGCAGAGCGGAGACCTGGAAATAAAGGTGTGATTAAGGAAATTAAAATTGGAACGAAAGTTGGCTCACCAATTAACTTCATCGGCATGAAACCGTGTTCCGCCATAACAAGAAAATAGACTGTGAAGCCAGCGAAGGCTTCGATCATCCCTATGTGACCATAAGCTAGAAAATAGAGTTTCCTCGATACTAACTTATCACGTTGGGGATTACGTGGCGGTCTTTGCATAATGTCACTTTCAGCTTTTTCGTAAGCTAAACTGATAGCCGGAAGCATATCTGTGAGAAGATCTATAGAAAGAATAGCGATAACTCCTGAAATTCATAATAATATAACAAGCTATTTCGATGTAATAATTGTCAACTACCCAGAGGAAGCGGGATGCTTATAAGACAAAAAGCCAGAAAGGGCAAAATTTCGGGCACGTTCGAGGACAATGTGTAAGTTATAGATTTTTTTAAATTATCAAAAATTCTACGACCCTCTTCTATACCGACAATGATTGAGGCAAAATTGTCATCCATTAAAATAATATCCGCCGCTTGTTTAGAAACTTCTGTACCGGTGATACCCATAGCTACTCCGATGTCGGCTCTTTTCAATGCTGGCGCATCATTGACCCCATCACCAGTTACTGCCACTTAACAATTATACTCTTATATTGTTGGCTGGCAGCGGTATTTGTGATTTGTTTAATACCTATTTCTCCTAATCTTTGGAAACCTTCAACAATTTCAAGTTTCTGCGTCGGAGATGTTCTGGCAAAAACAATTTCTTCGTAATTGTACAGCACCGCATCAAGATCTTCATGGGATAATTGTCTTAGTAGCGAGCCGTGTATTACCAAAGCTTTATCGCTAGTTGTCATACCACTTCGTAAAGCCTCGACGGTAGAATATGTCATCGCCTTGTGATTAGTGATGATTCCAACTTTCACCGCAATTGCTTCTGCTGTAATCTATTATTCTTTTTAGTTACTAATAGATTTTTGTCAAAAAAACCCTTACGGGATGATCGCCTGTTATCATAACAACTTTTATTCCAGCGCCCTGACACCTTCTGACTGAATCAGGAACTTGCGGTCTTGGGGGGTCGATCAGGGATAACAGTCCTATAAAACGTAAACCTCTTTGAGGAAAATTTGTAGGTTCCACGGTGAATTTGAAGTTTTTAGTGAAGTTGTCTGGCAACACCAAGTCACAGAAACCAAGAATTCTTTCGCCCATTTCCGCGAGCTGAAGACAGGCTTTATCGCACATAGTGCGCATTTCTCTGCTCATCTCCTCGGTTTTGTTCTTCAAGAGAATCTTGTCACATCTATCGAGAACCACTTCTGGAGCCCCCTTCATCACTAACAAGCAGCGACCATCCTCCAGAGCGTGGACACTAGCCTAAGAAAGTGGTCAGTTAATCAGCAGTACCTGGGTATGAGGACCACAACCAACCTGGTACTTAGTGGCAGAACTGAACGGAATTTCTATTAGTTTAGGATTTAATTTTCGAAAATTTGGAGATGTTACGTTAGTGATGGTAACAAATTTCAAAATGGCTACTTCTGAAGCATCTCCGCGAACTGCCTTAGAAAGTATTGACACGTCATCTTGACCTGGCAAAAATTCTGCTCTGGAGCACAAAGTTGCGCATCGCATCAACATTATAAAATCTAAACAGAACCAACACTAAAACCAATTTTGAAAAATTTTGTAACTCCTACCAGGTTCGGAATTGTACTTCTTCGCTTGAGTCTGTTGACTGGTCACGTCGGTTTCTACAATTTTATTATTAAACCACGCGTGACACACCGACATCTTATTTTGAGTGAGAGTTCCAGTTTTGTCGGAACAAATGACTGAAGTGGAACCAAGAGTTTCTACCGCTTCTAAATTTTTGATCAAACAGTTTTTAGCCGCCATGCGTTTGGCAGTGACTGTAAGACATACAGTAACGGTGGCTAAGAGTCCTGCAACCGGCAAAGGTTGAAGGCGCTACAATAAATCAACCAAAGATTATTACCTTCAGGAACGTTAGCGACTATAATACCAATTACAAATAGTATTGAGTCAATGAAGGAATATTTGAGAGCTATTGAAGCTATTCCTAGTATAACTCCCAAGCAAACAGCCCATATGCTGACAATTCTCATGAAATGATCAAGTTCTTTTGCCATTGGTGTTTTGTTAGGACGGAGTCTAGCCGTGAGACCAGCTATATGCCCCATTACTGTGTGGTCGCCGCATCCTACAACAATTCCTTAATTTTGGAAAATTAGAAATTCACGAAATTAACTTAAAATATTTATTTACCTACACCAGTCCCTTCTACAACATTGGTCGAATAAAAGGCCACATTTTTCGTTTCCAAATAGTTCTCATCTGTGTACTGTTCTCCTCTCATTTGGGGTTCTCCCTCTCCTGTTATAGCGGAATTGTCGACCTTTAAGGATCGACAATGGATGATTCTGACATCAGCTGGAACTCGATCTCCAAATTTGATCTCCACCAAATCCCCCACTACGACGTCTTTTGATAGTATATTGATTGATTCACCTCCACGAATCACCGTTGCTTGTGGCGGTACCATGTTGACAAACGACTCCATAATCTACCTCAAGAATTATGTGAGTGGTCAATTTTAGAATGGAACACTAATTACCCCGTGACTCTTCTTCTCTTGACAATACATGAATATACCTGTAAGAACCACAACTATAATTAACACATTTCCCAAAACAAAATTGTCGATATCCAGTCTTCCTTCTGCCAAGTAGACAATTAATGTGCTCGAAAAACATAATGCTGCGCCTATCCACAAGAGTAACGAGAAGCCTTCAAAGTAACAGTGGATTACGTGAAATTTTTGTTGGAATAATTACCGTGGAAAAGAGCTTTGAAAAACTTTACAATTTCTGGAGTTTTCTTCGAAGGAGTTAAAACGTTCTGTCCTGTTCTATGTAGGGTCTCTTTTGCCTGTTCGTGCGTTAATCCTGTGACCGGGTCTGTCTTTAGACGTGCACATAATTCTTCTAAAATCAAAGAATTCTTACAGTTCTGATTTAACATATCACCAATTACCGTCACTTTCAATGAAACATTAATGCTTCTCTGCACATGATAAATCATACTCACCCAGTGGTATGATGTGGGCATCAGTGACTATCTCTTTTTTAAAGTTTTCAAGACGCGCTAGACTTTGATCCTTCCTGGACAAGCGTCTCTTGTCTTTGTGAAATATTGGCATTTCTACAAGAATTAATTTGACTTTTTGAACAGTCAAACAATTTGACGTAACTCTTGTTGAACTGTCTCTTCACAGGTACTGGTCGTATGTGAAAGAATGGACTGTAGAAGACTAGAGTTGACTGTACCTACACATTTTGTATATCTACAATTTGAAAAATAAAATTTTTGAAAAGGTACTACAATAGATTTGGAAAAATTAAGTTGCCACCCATATTAGCAGATCTGAGTCAATTGCCTCTCGCCAGTTGCTTCAAGGATTGATTACATTCCCAAGCAATTTTATCCTCAAAGCTGTAGGTTTTTAGAGCTTTAATTGCTTTCCTCAATCTTTAGCTTACATGGGTGGCAATAATGAAAATTCTCGATATATTGTTGAAAGGTTTCCAAAATATTCAATATTATTAGAATATCAATTCTGATAACAATTTATTGAACTTTCTTTCATGTCTTGTAACAATAATTGATACCCACCTATTGTGAATTGTAGGAGTTCTCCACTGTTTACTATTTCAGTCTTGGCACTTGATGTTAATTTGCGTGCCAATTACCGCTGGTTTTTAGTAGTCGATTCATCAACTTTACGTCGGAGTGTCGATTTTTCAGAAAAATCTGTGTCGTTTACAGATGATATATTTTGAGCAAATTATCTGCCACCACTTTTGTTTTAGTTTTTGAGTCCGGCCCTTCCCTTTCATTATATTGTAAATTGTAGTTCCTATAATTTTTAACAATTTCTCCAGCGTTTTAATCTCTTCTTTCATTTCTACCTTTATTTTTTTTGGATCCTATTCTACTTGTTTATTACCCCGCTCTCTGCTTCTTTTATTTCCATACATTTTTAACCATATACCAAGATAGAAATTATTGATATTTAGTAAAAGGAAGAAGGTGGAAAAAGAAGTACAAAAAGATAAACTAGGTAAAAAGTGACAAGAGAATTAAGAATATAAGAAAAAAACAGAAGACACAAGGTTCTGATAAGGCAATAAAAAGACATATTGTAAGTAAGTATAAGGAAAAAATAATTGAAAATCAATAAGGAAGAAGATCGATTGCGAACGAGTAGTAGGTAGATCAGAAATGAAGAAGTGTAAGTTTCATAAAAATGTCGAATAAAAAAGAGAAAAAATAAAGGATAAGAGGAGAGATAGAAAAGCAGACAAAGACAAGTTAAATAGATGAAAAATAAAAAATTACTAAGCAAGTTAAGAAGATGAAGAGAAACAAACGTAACAATAAAGAAATATTTTCTTTCACATACAATTTGCTTCTTCTTTTTCTTTCGTTTATTGAATATCCATTTGTCTTCCCCATTTATTCTCTTTCCCTTTGTTTTTATACCTAAATAAGCAGAAGACTGTTACTGATAATTTGCTTAGATAATTTTTGTAAGTCATGATTTTTAAATAATATTTCACTTCAAATGTAGACCCTGGCTGGTCCCATTCTAATGCTATTGTCGACTATGTATTGTGTTGGTATACACTCCCATCTTCCAAGTAGAACAAAATAGGTGGTGCATCTTCCCAGCAAAAACGCGAATATTCTTCATTTATTTCTAAAGATAAATTGTTTGATGTATGCCATTTTGTAAAAAATATGCTTTAATGTGGTCTCAAATTAATCATTTAATAAACAGTTATCATCTTGCTCTAAGTCTAATAGTTCTGGCATGAGAAGCTTGGTTCCATACTTCTGAACCCTGTAATTCTGGATTATGTGTCTACAATTCATTCAATTTTTGAGAATAATTTTACGAAAAGATCTGTTTTATTTTCCTTCTGTGATATAAAATTATGATCTCCTTAATTTAAAAGGCGAAATTATGCTGTAAAACGTCGTACGTCCTTTTAAGTCACCGAGTAATAATGGTGGCGTTTCCGGGCGTTGCTAACTCTATTTTCGGCTTTAATTTATAACCGCAGACTACCAAAAGTCACCTTCTTTACAATATCGCTTCTTAACAAAGATGAGAACAATTTTTGTCACAACAGAAGCAATTCATTTTTCCATTTTCTGCAGGACGTCAAAAATCTTTTATAATTCTTAATTTATTTTAATAATATCGCTCATTTACAACAGTTATTAAAAGGAGCTTTTTTGAATGCGAGGCGAAGACGATAGACAAGAAAAATTAAAGTGGGTGGTTCGGAAGAACAGTGACAAATGTCGGAAAATAGAATTCTAGAATGTGTCAGGATTAAAGAAAAAAAGACGGAAAGTTCTGGAAACATTGAAAAGAAGCAAGTGTTGTCTTAAAACTATTAATGATGGTGTCACGAGGCGGAGAGAAAAAATAAAAAATGAAAAAAAAGTGAGAAAATAGTCTCCGGTGTAAGAAAGGAAATGCAGGTGGATAAAGGCGAGAGTGAAAGAAAAGAGGAGTAGATAAAGAGAATAGAAAGAAGATTAGCAGACACAAAGTACAAAATAATTACAATATACAGGGTGGTTAAATCGTCAAATTTTGAAAATTTTTACGCTTTAGCACAGCTGGCAAGAAGCTCTAATAATACCCAGTTACCAAAAATAAACGTTGTACAGGGCTAGTCAAAAGTATGCAGCTAATCCAATTACAAATACATGTATACACATATACAAGTGTCCCGAAAAGAGTACGCAATACTTTACCTACGGCTTCTATGATAAAGAAGAAAGGTCTATAGGGCTAAAAACTCTTAATAAGGAAGCTACAGACCTTTAAATATGGGTCTCTGCAAACAGTTTTTATTAAATATCTTCAAAGCTGTTGAGAGGTAAAATAATAAAATTTTGCACAACCATTACCCTTTTTATACGTAAGCAGGTGAAATAAAAATAATTTAGAAATTAAATCCAGGGGTGTCTCAATCGGAGAGGTTGTGGAGTTTAAAATAAAGCCCAACTTTCCTATGTGTAATATTTGTAGTTTTTTATCATAAAATATGAAATCTTAAAGTATTTTACATAATAAAAGTACTCTTGTTAAATAACGAACAAAATTAATTTTAATATTTTGTTGCATGTTATGCAATGCAAATTAGAAGTAGGCCATAAATACAATTAAGTTAAGAAGGAACTTTTCGCCTTAAGTTTATACATCAATTTTTTAGGGAGCTATAGCTTCCTTAGAAAGGATTTCTCGCCGAATGTTTATTTCTTATCATAGAAGCTATAGGTAAAGTATTGCACACTTTTTGGGGCACTCTGCTCTGAATAGCACGACGCGAGAAAATGGATCAATGAAGAAACAGATAAGAGAAGGATTGAAGGGATTAAGTGGGACTTTATCGCAAGCATAGACAGGAAGAAAATAATGCGGGAAAGACCGGAGAGGATACTTCAAGAAAAAATCTAGCAATTCAAATAAAAATGTAAGAGACAAAGAAGGAAAATTTGTGTATATCGTATATCAAACGAAGACAACAATATGCCAGACTATTTATTGGTAAATGGGGCGCTGGGGACAAGGGGTTAGAAGATCTTACCAACAAACTGTACCAAGCCGTAAAATAAAACAAAGTGGGTAGTGGAGAAAAAAGAAAATAGTTGAGTGTAAGAAGGTAATAATAAAAATGTAAACAAAGAGATCTATCTCAAAATTCAGCCATCATCTATAAAAACTTACACCCAGAAGAGAAGTGGACGATGAAATGGAAGAGGTGACAAGAATAATGCAAAAAAATTGTTGTGAAAAGAAAAGAAATGGCCAAGAAAACTATTTATAAAAACTCTTTGCATTACTAAGTTGGGAAAGAACTGAAAAAAGATGCTTTGATCAATCAACCCCTTACAACGGTTTTAAATATTATGTCTGCGTAGAAAGTTTTGAATAGTAGCAAAATAGTAGTAGTAGTAGTAAATTAACAACAGACCATTTGCAGTCACCTTACACGTGCACTTTTTCCTTCCCTTATCTATTAATTCCTGATATGTGAAAGCCAATTATTGGATACTGATAATTATCAATGCATATGGAGAATATATTGATAGAGAAAAGCTGACATGATCCATGTCAGCTTTTCTTCGCCCACGCTATCATAAATTCTGATCGTAACCTGGAACAAACAAAACGTTAAATTTTATTAAATGGTAAGTCTAACGTTCCGGCTTTCATTGCTATTTAATATAAATAACAAAATAAAGAAAGTATGTATTTTTCAAGCAAAAAATTCTTGTTTTTGTTGCACGTACTTGTCAAGAAAACTAAGGTCTTTGGTTCTAATCGACTGAAAAGCTCTGAAACCAACAAGAGCTTTGATAAAAAAAGTCGTTTCCTAGACGCTGCTTGGAGAATGCAACACCTTATCACTGCAGTTTTTAGTGTTTGAGCAACTTTAGACAACTATACGTTGAAAATAACACAATTTGAATTCGAAAGCTCGCCTGTAGTTGTTTGCTTTCGACAACTTTTAAAGTTTAATTTTTACTCCCACTGATGATAACATACTTTTTTCACTTATGGGGGCTGGTAATGTCGCGCCTGCAATTACTTTCCCTCGCCATCAACATATTGGTAAGCAACAGTCCGGACTCGATTGAACTGGAAAAAACTCAACTTTCGTCGATATTTCTCCCTCTTACGCAAGTTCGATAAAGAGGTGGGGTTATTTATAGAGCACTTCTTATTCGCTGTTTCATTCCGAAAATTTTCGCTCGGTCTCCGAAACGCGAAAACCCCGTCTCCAGTCTAGTTCCAGTTTCTGTCCATAGCGGCAAAATCGAAAAACGTTACTCTGTTATGTGTTTAAATTTGATTTTTGACACGTTTGTAAAAACTGCCAAAATGTTTGTTTAACATTTGTGTTTTTTTTTTTTTAAATCCACGAGTGCCATACGTCCGAAATGCCGTTATTCAAAAAAAAAGTAGACAGAAGGAAGTCTCTATCGAGAAAGGAGATCTCGTTAGCTAGACTCGAAAATTTCAGGAGGGAAGTTATCACTGACACACATTCAGCACCTCTAGGTAGGTATTAAAGTTTGGTTTCAAAATTAATACTCATCCAAAAAATTTAATTGCATTTTGTAGTGCAACAGTTGATAATAATTATTGATGGTGGGGTAGATTACGCATTTATTAAAAGTTTCCAGGGTGCTTTTTTAAAACTACTGTCATAACATAAAAATATTTGTAGTACTTACCTATTGATTTATTTTTCAAATTTCAAAAAAATTCCATAATTTGTTGTTTTAAAAAATTATTGAAAAATTGATGCTAGTTCGTTTGGAATAGAAAAATGGAAAGAATACAAACATCTTGGCCTTAGCAACTGCAGTTCTAGGAAGTTACACATGTGTGTAGGTTTGTAATGGTTTAAAAATAAGTCTAGATATAAACGAAGTGCTTTTCGATTATCACGTTTTGCCTTAAACCATTTTCTAAGTCCGACAATCTTGGACTGGAATTTAACCAATTGTCAGGAGGTCGCAGAAATTTGCGTTTGTTAGTAAATGGTTAATAAGTAATGAATGCGTAAACACTATCCAAATGTGAAAAGTTTAATTATTACTGCAAATAGGTTGTTCTTAATTGGTTCGTCGTTATGGAAAAAGTGGCAGCAAAGAAAAATGATCAGTAATGTAGGGCATAAATATCAGTTTATAAATATAAGAGTCAGGTGGCGTCAGTACAAATTGACGAGACCTAGCTGCAGTAACATCGCATTATGCACACTAAGTATTATTTTTAGATAAATGTCTAGTTAGACCGAGGTTTAAGCTGTGCACCAATCCATGTGTATAAATAATTTTAATTTACGCGAAGATTGAACCATCAGGATACTTTTTAGTTTTTGAACAATTTCTGTTCTTCATTGTCACAGTTTTCAGAAATATTCTCACTTCTTCCTTGCAAAATATTTCATTGTCCTCATCTTTTTATTGAGAAGCTAAAATTTACTGAAGAGGCATTGATAAGTGCTAAGTGGACTAACTAACGTGAACAAATTCTTCAATTTTTTGGAATGCCTGCCCCTCCTTGAAAGAATGCCATTTGGTTAGTGGTCACCACAAGTCTTCAATATACATATACAGCGTGAGGCAATGGTGCATCCAACTTCGATAGCTCGAGTTCTATGATAGGTAGAAATTTGATTTAAAAACACAAATAAACTAGAGAAAAAGTCTATAACCGGAAATTATTTTTGAACATACAGGATGAGTCAAGAAAATTATACAGAGGCAAGTGAATTTTTTTTAAATGGAATATGGTGTGTAAAAGTAGATTTTTCGGAGCCTTTTCCTAGACTCTTTTCAATCCAATATTATTGCTGACTATTTCCAAACTACTTAGATGTAGCGATTTTTTTTGTTCAAATAATGGCATCTGCAGATGCATGTTAAAAAAATCACTACAGTCACAATTATAAGTTCTAAGAAAAAATTATGTAAAGACTAGTTAAGAAACATCTGTAAAATGATTTTGAATCATTTTAACTTTTGAAAAATTATAGGGGGTGGCTAGATTTTATTTTTCAATTTAGAACTTTATGAATTTAATTTTCTCCATTTGTTCAAATGGTTCACGCTGTATATTTTTTAACGATATGATGTAGAAACTAAAAACAAACATTTTTTGTATGTGCAGCTATGGCCATTCGTAACCATTTTCGATTTATCGCCCAATAATTACAAAATTCAAGAATAATCTTAAAAAATTAGATTGTTTTTGAAATTACTCGACAGATAAAATTGTAATAAGTGCTCCAGATGTTTTGTTTATAAAAACAACATAAGTTTTTTTAGTAAATTCACTTTATGTTTGTATCTTGATCATTTTTTGCATTTCATATTATCCGACAAGAAATACACATTTATCGCAGCTACCTGTTGTCAGTTGTCATTGTTGTGTCAATTTTAAAATATTTGAAATTTTTTATTGAGTTATTTGGAAAACGATCTAATTTTTTAAGATTATTTTTGAATTTTGTAATTACTTGGCGATATTTCAAAAATGGTTACAAATAGCCATAGGGGTGTGCATACAAAAAACGTTCGTTTTTAGTTTCTACATCATATCGTTAAAAAATATACAGGGTGTTCCATTTAAAAAAATAAAAAAAATTAAATTCAATAAATTGTTCTAAATTGAAAAGTTAAATTTGGCCACCCTGTATAATTTTTCAAAAGTTAAAGCAAATCAAAGACATTCCACAGATGTTTCCTAACTAGTCTTTACATAATTTTTTCTTAGAACTCATAATTGTGATGGTAGTGATTTTTCTAACATGCATCTGCAGATGCCATTATTTGAACAAAAAAAATTGCTAAATCCAAGTGGTTTGGAAATAGCCAGCAATAATATTGGATTTAAAAGAGTCTGGGAAAAGGCTCTAAAAAATCTTTTTTTACACACCACATTCCATTTAAAAAAAGGTCACTTGCCCTTGTATAATTTTCTTGGCTCACCTTGTATGTTCAAAAATAATTTCAAGTTATAGACTTCTTTCTCTAGTTCACCTGTATTTTTAAATCAAATTTCTACCTGTCATAGAACTCAAGCTATCGAAGTCGGACGCACTATTGCCACACCCTGTATGTATACTGTGAAGTCATATTATTTGAAATATTGTTTTCCATTAGCAATAAAAGGATCAGCATTAATAGTAGTGAAGACTGTGACATTTAGACGACATTTGTCTGAACAAGCAAACTGTCCAATATATAAACGAGGTGTCTGTGCGTTAGAATGAAAAAACTAATAAATGCGCAATAGAAACTTTATGGAGTTAGACCAAAGAGTAAATAACTCTATAAAGAGAAGACACACCTGTCGGGTTCTTTGAAGTTTTAAAACCAAATCCAATAATTTTCAAATACAATTTCTCTTAGTTTTTTTTTTAAATTGGGAGGTTCTTTCAGTTCTGCTTTGTCCGACTGTCGTCTCTTGTTAGTCCCTTCCTCATTGGTTAGACTATGGAAGGCAAAATGTAACGAAGTAAGAACCTTTGAAATAAAGAATATGTAAGATGTAAGTATTTTTAATTAACTGATCAACCAAAAAACAAAACATGGCAAGGAAATGAGGCTAACTACAATATACAGTGCATCGAGAATAAGAATGTTAAGCATGTGGATCTTGGTTATTTGAAGAGTGGCAACTTTAGTCAAATTACAAGAATTACCTTAGCTAAGACCTATATTTCAATAGGACAATAACATTTGACATACTTGGCACTGTTTTTTTTTATATTTCATAAATACTGAAATTTTTGATTTTGATTTAATAGCTCAACTGGTAGGAAAGATATCTCTATATAAATTGTACACTTTTCAAGAGCAACTCAACAGTAGTTGACCACAATTTTTGTTATTGCGTTGCCTGTCTACTCAGTTTGCTTAACTTACTATTTTTCATGTTCTAAACAACTTTACACAGGTCCTAACAACTTTAAACATGTTCTAAACAACTTTAAACCACTTCTAAACAACTTTAAACGAAGCTGTTTAGTACATGTTTAAAGTTGTTTAGAATCTGTGTAAAGTTGTTTAGAACATGAAAAGTAGTAAGTTAAGCAAACTGAGTAGGCAGGCAACCTAATAACAAAAATAGTGGTGGGGGTTGGAGGTGAAGCCTCTATCTTATACTACTCTCAACTTTTTCTACACCTTCAAGTTCTTGCGGAACATTTATGTCACAGCCAGTCACGCAAATTAAATTCCACAGCCTACTGTGGAGAATCAGAAGAAGGCGATTTTGAGTTGCTTTTAAAAAAAATTACCAATAATGTGCAATTTCTATGGCTATACAGGGTGTTCAACTTGAACTGGATTCTTTGATAACTCCGAAAATACTAACGTGGATAAAAATTGTTAAATACAAAAGTTACTCGTGGTAATGTTCTCCATGACCTAAAAATATTTTTGCATATACAGGGCGTCCGATGCTCGAGGTTTTTGGGATCACTCCGTATTTTTAAATGGGATGATATGGTTTTTCTTAGAGTTTTGGATTCCTTGTGAAATATTAAGGTAATTTTATTTACCATGTCCTAGGGCTACAATGTACAGTTTTCGAGTTATTCATAAGTTTTCAAAAATTTTGACATGTGTGAAGGTTTACTAAAATCAACGTTACTCCGGTATGGTAGCAGATTTTTTAAATTTCTTTTTTTAGTGTTAAAGGCGATAAAATGGAGCTGTTATTTCATTATTTGGAAGTTGAAAAAAATTATTGGAAGGGTCTCATCGGGATCCCCAAACATACAAAATTTCAAACGTCAAAATCTCGCGTTTTTCAAATGGAACACTCCTATTATTTTTATGGCATTTAGGCATAGGAACATGTTAATAAAGATGAAAGAGAATTGCATTTGGATAATGACACCATAAAAATAATAGGAGTGTTCCATTTAAAAAACGCGAGATTTTGACGTTTGAAATTTTGTATGTTTAGGGGTCCCGGTGAGACCCTTCCAATAATTTTTTTCAACTTCCAAATAACGAAAGAACAGCTCCATTTCATTGCCTTTAACACTAAAAAAAGAAATTTAAAAAATCTGCTACCATACCGGAGTAACGTTGATTTTAGTAAACTTTCACACATGTCAAAATTTTTGAAAAATTATAAATAACTCGAAAACTGTACATTGTAGCCATAGGACATGGTAAATAAAATTATCTTAATTTTTCACAAGGAATCCAAAACTCTAAGAAAAACCATATCATTCCATTTAAAAATACGGAGTGATCCCAAGAATCTCGAGCATCGGACGCCCTGTATATGCAAAAATATTTTTAGATAGTGGAGAACATTGCCACAAGTAACTTTTGTATTTAACAATTTTTACCCACGTTAGTATTTTCGGAGTTATCGAAGAATCCAGTTCAAGCTGAACACCCTGTATACTTCCTACCAAAAAAACCTCAGTTTTTATTTAATATTTATTTTATTTTAATATTATTTGATATCAAGTAAACCGTAGCAAGTATGTATGTCAAATGTTATTATATTATTGAAATAGGGTCTAACTGAAGTAACTTTTTTAAATTGGCAGTTTCCAGGTGCTACTAATTTCCTTTGAACAAAAATCTAAATCTATTAACTTTTATTCTATTTAGCTTGGCCTAATAAATTTATTGATGGGTGCATCTGAAGAACGGTAATTCAGTCTGACCTTCTAAACACGACAACGACTGGAATAAATGTGCCTAGCGTGCTGGCTTATTTTCTTAATTAAGGCGTGCCGGGAAACATGGCCTATATTCCCCGGAACAGTAATGTTTGCAAGTGTTCCGATGAATGTGTGCGATACAACATCTAATAAAACAACCGCTCTCTTTAAATCAGCCAAGCTCGTATAAATAGAGCGTTTTGAAACGAGGAAACGACATAAACAAATTAATTTTGCTCCTTCTCGTCGCGGATGCTGCCCGAAAGAAATTTAGCCTAAATTCACAACAGCTTTCGCAGAAGAATGCGCCTCCATAAAGCAAATTTTGTGTAAACGAAGAACACTCCATGACCTTTTACATCCCTTTTAACAAAACTTTAGGTTATCATAAACATTTGGAACCACAAGCTTTGAATTTGGAAAGATCGCACAAATAGGTGGCTTCAACTTTTCTGGCAACCACAAATTTGGTTCAGCATCAACACTAGATTATGCTTTAGTACTCAAGTATTTTTAGCCGGAGGAATTTCGTAAATACGGATTTACAAAAAGATGCACTGTTTCACGTTTCAGTTGGATGGAAACAGATTTTTAAAAGTGGGGCCCTTCATTTTTGTAGCGTTTTATTTTATATACGTGATTGTTTTGTAACAAACGAAATAGTGAGATATAAACATAATTATCTACTAAAGCAATGCTTGGTATTGAAAGCTATTGCGAAACAGGCTTTCAAAGAAAATTGCAAACATTTTTAAAAGGTGGTTAGCTAATTACGTAAAAGTGTAGATTAATGTACGTATTTATGTTTGTTAAACAATTTTAGACTTTGGTGCTTACTCGCTCTGTGTAGAAGGTCTTTGTATTGTTTCCAAGATTGGTAGTTTTAGATTTTTTTTGAAGTAAATTGGAAAATAGATTTTTTGATAATGTGGAAATAAGTCACTGTAATATAACCAAAATTGTTCACTGTGTCAATTGTTGCAATGGTGTAAAATAATGTACAATAATTATTAATAGGTTCAAGTTCACCCGGCGCCTCCGCCATTTGTGATAGTAAATCTGTCGAAGACATGCTATAATTTAGGTACTTATTTCAGCTGCCGAAAGGAGGAACCCTAAAGTAATTTTTTTCCTTATAGCGCTCACGCCATAAACAAATTATTATTGTTTATTATTCCAACGAAATATTAATTGTTTTCGTGATTTCAGGGGACCTATGCAGACGCCTTCAAACGGATCGCGAGACCGGTCTAACACCCGAGCAAGCGGCGGAAGTTCTGGCTAAAACTGGTCCTAATACCTTGACGCCTTCCACGAAAGTACCGGAATACATTAAATTCATAAAAACTCTGACACATGGTAAGACCCTTTTGAAGATTATTTTCTTGGTAGCCACCAGACAGGTGACGTTCGTCATAGCAAGAAGAAAAAATCGAACCTCTCCGTTAGTTAATCATCACTCGATTTAAAATTAGACCGTTCCCCATTTATTTATTCTAAATTTAACTGGTTTACTCGAGACATTTCAACTAAAACGCTCCAAATTTTCGGCGTGGCCCCAAAATTTTCACTAGCAACAAAATAAAAATTAATAATTTTGAAGAAATGAAGAGAAAATTTAAAGCACCAAGAAAGAGGTAAACGAACTGAGTCTAATGTTTAAAATTATCCGCAATATGTTAACTAGTCAAGGAAATTGAGTTTGATTTATACAAAATGAAGACGTAACCTGCGGGACATTTATTTTTGTGAGCAAAGATATATCACTGCTATGAAATTTTATAGAAATCTCTTTATCATGCTATAAATTATTTAAATTCCTGGATGACTTAATTCGCACAACACTTCAGCAATAACTCAAAACTTGAACCTATATTGAGTTTTTAGGTTAAAGTTTCAACTTTATGTCATTTTGAAGAAAAGCTAAACACAATTTCAAAGTCATCCTCCTAAATATTCACGTAAAAGTTGAAATACTAAAGTCCGATTTGTATAGTATCTACCAACCGATAAGAGATTAGCTAAAGGTGTCACTGAAACCTGAGCTCACCGAATATAATTAATTAAGTGATTATGCTATGGAAATCCTATGATTGCTTTTGGTTCAATACAGCAAACAAGCGATAAACTAAATTAGTAAATATTAATTATTATTGTTCATACAAAAATTAAATTGCTAAGGCAGTTTAATAGTAATCAAAACTTTCAGTCCAAACCAAAAGTAATTTCGTTTCTATTGCATCGCTTGGTTGAATTTGGTTTAAACTAAATACTTTAATTACAATGTTATTGTCGGTGTTCTATGGTTCAATTGTACCAAACTAGTTGATCTTCAGTGTAGTTGCTAATGTACAGTCGAGTTCAAAAGTAATGTCCACCTGTTAAACTTTAAATTCGTTAATTTACCACATAAACCAACACACACATTAAAATTCTTATTTATGCTAAGCATATGAAGTAATGGAACAGATCCATTGGATTTCTTTTAGCTAGTACACCATCTGTAGAGGAAATTTAAGTTTTAAAAGTGTGAGATGGACATTATCTTTAAAACTAACTGTACCAGTGAATTGATTGATTACACATCGTGTAGTTTTTATTCTGCTTGCCGCATGAACACAGAAGCATGAGTCACAAAATACATGAATTTTCCCGATATTGTAATACCTACATAGTTGTTAGATAATGATGTAAGTGTAAACACTAATTTTCTTGCTAACTGCTACTACATAAGGCACATAAAAAATACATTGATTTGTGAATTAAAATTGTATAAGCAAAGTTGTTAAGATTTTGAGTAGATATAATCTAAACATGTCGTTTTTTTTTTAATCTTTTTGATTTGGTTCCTTGACCTCCATTTTGTGGCAATTTAATAATGTGCTGATTTTTAGCAAGTTTATCAGTGTTAATTATTCCTTCGTTCCCTTATTTTGTTGAAGGCAAAAAACCAAAACTAATATTAAATGGCTCGCTGAAAGTTGTTCTTGAACTACTATTATTTGAAAGCTTTATTTTATATTCTTTCTGGTGCATACAATTATACATGCTGTACGGTTTAGATATATTCTGGTCTTTAGATAGAGTTCTGAATTATAAAAACTTCTCATAATTCCATCAAGTGATAGAAAGGGCTTCTATCAAATGTTATACAAAATACAACTTGTTGAACAGGTAATAAAAAAACTTTGATCGACATAACTTTGTAACAAATTGAAGTCACTAATAATATTTCATGGAGTTATGTAGGTAGTGTTTGGAATGTCGAAATAGTAATGTAATTTTACGCAACCGCAATTCGCATCTGTTTAATGGCTTTGAAATAATCGATGCATCGACCTTCATCAAATCATTTATTTCCTAGGACAGCACATTTTGAAACTCCTCCTGTTTTTCTTCAGGATTCTTACTAGTTCGAAGCTACTAAGTGACATCTATTAATAGTTTTTCTTAAATTTCTGTGATTCATGTCTTTAAAATATTGTGATTCAATACTCCCTCCTGACAAAACTTTCAAGTGTGTTTTGGCATCTACAAATTGGAATTCCCCCTTCATAACAATGCAGGAATATTGTAAAACTGGTTATAAACTTTTGTCAAGTCTCTCAATAGCATTGCATTTTTTATTCCAACAGCTACGTTTCACAATTCACCGAAAAATTCTTTCACGAACCTCTAATTACATAAAAAGATATGATAGGTTTTTAGCTTTCAAATAGGATTGTCCTTCAATCTACAAGAAATATTTGTCTCCATTTATGTGAAAGATTCTTTAATCAGTTTTCATATTTTTCATTCTTCATTATTCAATTTTTTTATCATTTGACTTGATCAGTTTCACAATGCAAGAACCAATTTATAGAAACAAATACAATATTAAACCAATACCTAAGTTTTAAAACTTCTGCAATTTTGTTTTTAAGGCTTTTGAGAAGCAACTTTCTGCATAAAGGATCCAACAATCTTTGATAACTGTCGCAGAATAAATCATAAGATACCTTACCATGGAATGTTCCCTTTTTGGAGTATTAGAAACAAAAGTGTCATTAAACGGTGAACCTCTGTCTCAAAATCAGCATAATTCATATTCTTGGCACTATTGAAGATCACGCCTTTCACATGCACAATTATTTTTGGTTAGAAAGAACCTTTGAACATTGATAACTACCTATGTTTAGATATGTTGCTGAATAATTTATGTAATGTGAAATATTACTTAATTATTAAAAAACAACCGTAAGGAAGCAAACTCATAGATTTACGATGAACGATTTTACACTACGATAGAGCTAAAAAAGTTCAAAATAAAAACTTTTGTATGTTATTTGTGTCACTTGTGCGGTCAAATTAAACAGTGTTATTAATAACAATATTTTAATTATTATTAGTGTTTGGTTTGGAAAAATATTTTTAAATCATTTTTTTACCATTAGATCGTCTTCAACAATTATTGTATTGCCTAGTCTAGGAAAATATCTCAAATTGGTTAGAGAAACGGGTCAGATACTCTGAGAGATCTTATTAAGATAATAATTTTAGATAACCGCAAAATACATACAGGATGGGGCAATAGTGCGTCCGACTTTGATATCTTGATTTCAAAACACAAATAGACTAGAAAAAAATTTATAACCGAAAATTATTTCTGAACATACAAGGTGAGCCAAGACGATTATACAGGGGCAAGTAACATATGTTAAATAGAATGGTGTGTGTAAAAGAATATTCTTCGGAGTCTTTTCCTAGACTCTTTTCACTCCAATATTATTGCTGACTATTTCCAAACCAATTGGATGTAGCAATCTTTTTTGTTCAAATAATGGCATCTGCAGATGCATCTTAAAAAAAACACTATGGTCACAATTACGAGTTCTAAGAAAAAATTCTGTAGACTAGTTAGGAAATATCTGTGAAATGTCTTTAAATCGTTTTTACTTTTGAAAAATTATTCAGGGTGGCTAAATTTAATTTTTCAATTTAGAACTTTTTGAATTTAATTTTTTCCATCTTTTCAAACTCTTATATGTGACTGCGGTGATTTTCTCCGTTTATCACATGTGGTTTTTTCTCACTGTGTGCATGTTGACGTGCCGAGATTAGTTCTCTCATTTTAGATCACTGCATAAAAGGAAATGGAATGAATCAAGTGCAAGTAAATAACCCAGTTAATTTAATGGAGTGACGTCGCGGGCATGCATTGAGTACGCAGCTGGTCCACAGTGATACGCTCCGCCTTAATCCAGGGTTGGCTTGACACCAGGTTGCTATTTTACACGTCGTTACTTCATACTGAATAAACGTATTAATACAGGCCTGGTTTTCGCGCGCCAGTATGATGACTCAAGACAATATTCATAATGTTTGACGCGAGATCATTTTCAGTATTCTGCAGAGTAATTGCACTACATTATTTCGCGCAGCCGTAAAGTAAGGCAGATGGGTATAACCCATTTTATGAGTGTCGAATAGAGAACGACAATAAGCACCAAATTCGTATTTTCAAATTTGCAAAAGCAACACGCATATTTTTAGTAATATAATTAACCTTTCGTTTAGAATATTCAATAGCAAATGGAGGATGATGAGGTTTACAGCAAACTGAAGTCAAATTGGACTATTTATTTAATGTTAAAGTAAACATTTGTATTTTGTTCATATTAACGTGCATATTAACTTTCTTCAAAGCATCATCCCCCGGAGTCTCTATCGTGACGTATCAGATCTTAAAAACAAAAGTTAAATATTTTTACCTGTACGGAGCGATTTTGGAAATACGAAATGCATTACCTCTCTTTTCAATACGTGCCCCTGCTAATACAAAAACTCACGTCAATGCATTTTGCTGACGTTCTACAATCACAGATGATAAAGCGGAGACGTTCCTCTTAACATGCATCTGTAGATGCCATTATTTGAACAAAAAAAAATCGCTACATCCAAGTGGTTTAGAAATAGTAATAATATTGGAGTAAAAAAAGTTTAGAAAAAAATTCTAAAAATTTTTTTTTACACACATTTTATTTAAAAAAAAGTTACTTGCTCCTGTATAATAGTCTTGGCTTATCCTGTATGTTTAAAAATAATTTCCAGTTATAGACTTCTTTCTCTAGTTTATTTGGGTTTTAAAATCAAATTTCTACCCATCATAGAACTCGAGCTATCAAAGTCGGACGCACTATTGCCCCACCCTGTATATTTTTCAAAATTCCTCTATATACCAAAGGTCACTAACAAATACCAACAAAGTCAATTATGGACAGTACTAAACTAAGATCCTGCTTTCAAAGTAAAATATTTTCACTAAAACAAACGTGCATTAAAATAATTTTGTGTAAACTAAGTGAAAAAATGTCAATGACAAAAAATATAATTGCAAAATAAAATGCGAAAGAAAGAACGCAACTTTGCAACTTTCTATTTATGTAACGTATTTTTACATGTTGAATAGAGTGACCCTACTGAAACACCCAGTTTACATTTCAATTGGAACTTTGAGGCTTTAAGAAACCATCAGTTAAACTAAAAGCCATTAAAGACCAAAGAACACTTTTTAAACAGAGTAAGAATTGTTCTAATTTGACATAATGTTATTTACTTATAATTCAAATTCAGTGCTTCCAAACGTTAGCATTCATTCATTCTTGACGTGATAGAAACGTGACCAGAAACGTGCAGATACGTTACTATTTTTATATAAACCTTTTCCAAACTTTGTTGTAAGCCAGCCAAATGCTACCTACTATTAGTACATTTGTTATTTTTGAAAATTGTAGTTATTCTGGTGCAACGTCTAAAAAAATAGCTGCATTACTCATCACTGGATGCTTAATATTAGTACAATCATTAATAAATTTTCATTTGCATTAATGACAAAAATGTATTCGATATACAGAATATTCTACAAAAATTCTACATTATAACCAAAAATAGATCTGGAATAATTGAACAACACAATCAAGCAATCCAAATGAACAAAATTCAAATATTTAGACTGCTACAGGTAATAGTTATCATTTTGTTACAGTTGTTTAACTGACCCAGATAAACATTTTCCTTTGCAACAAATTCAGCTCTCTTTTAGCTGAAAGATAAGAGTATACCCAACAACTTGGTAATTTTTCAGGTTTCTCATTATTACTATGGATTGGAGCCGCTTTATGTTTCACAGCAGTCGTAATCCGCATGATAACAACGCACGAAACCGATACCGATAATTTAATTTTGGGCTGCGTCCTGGTGACTGTCGTCGTAGTTACAGGATGTTTCATGTACTTCCAGGAGCACAAGAGCCAAAAGGTGCGTACTTAAATAACCAAAGCAATAATAACTGAAACGTACATAGATAATGGAATCATTCGCCAACATGGTACCTCCGAAAGCCACAGTAATTCGTGGCGGTGAAACCATGACAGTAATGTCAAAGGATTTGGTGGTGGGCGACGTCGTAGAAATGAAGTTCGGCGATCGAATACCTGCCGACATTAGGGTGATACATAGTCAAGGTTTCAAGGTTTGTATGAATCCATGAAAGTAGAAGGAGATGAGGGCTTCTGGCCCAGATGAGGAGGAGGATCATCTCCCCACTATTTTTGTATATTGTGTTGCCTACCAGTTTGCTCAACTTACAATTTTCCATGTTCTAAACAACTTTACACAAGTTCTAAACAACCTCAAAGATGTTCTAAACATTGTTTAAAATTGTTTAGAACATATTTAAGGTTGTTTAGAACATGTTTAAGGTTGTTTAGAACATGAAAAATAGTAAGTTGAGCAAACTGGTAGGCAACACAATATACAAAAGTGGTGGAGGAATGATCCTCCTCCTTATCTGGGCCAGAAGCCCTTATCTCCTTCTACTCATGAAGAATCGGCAATAAAGCTGATCCTCATAGGTAGATAATTCTGCATTAACTGGCGAATCTGAACCGCAATTCCGAGGAAGCGAATGCACTAGTGACAACATTTTAGAAACAAAAAATTTCGCCTTCTTCTCAACAAATGCAGTAGAAGGTACTGCTAGAGGCATCGTGGTAGCTTGTGGAGATCAGACTGTAATGGGCCGAATAGCTGGGCTGACTGCAAGATTGCAACCTAATAAAACCCCAATAGCCAGAGAACTTGAGCAGTTCATGAAGATAATCAGCGTCTGGGCATGCTTCTTGGGGGTGATTTTTGGGGCAGCTGCTTTAGCCATGAACTACTCCTGGATAGAGGCGTCATTGTTTTTAATTGGAATTATTGTCGCTAATGTTCCAGAAGGTAAAGCATAAAACTGCAGCTGAAAGAGGTTGAAATTTTGGGCTTTTGCAGGTCTTCTCGCCACCGTCACTGTGTGCTTGTCTGTAACTGCTAAAAAAATGGCTGCTAAAAACTGTTTAGTTAAGAATTTGGAAGCCGTGGAAACGCTCGGATCGACTTCGGTAATTTGCTCCGATAAGACAGGAACGCTTACACAAAACAAAATGACCGTTTGCCATTTCTGGTGCGACAATAGAAGCATCCATGCAGATTCTACTATCAAACAAGAAGAAGCTAAAGATTACATTCAAAGCGAAGGTATTTACTAGAATTTTAGTAGTAGAAGATGAGGGCTTCGAGCCCAGAGGAGGAGGAGGATCAGGAGCAGGTTGACTTTTGTATATTGTGTTGCCTACCAGTTTGCTCAACTTACTATTTTTCACGTTCTAAACAACTTTAAAACATGTTCTAAACAGCTTTGTTTAAAGTATGTAGTTTGGAAGTTGTTTAAAGTTGTTTAGAACATGTTTAAAATTGTTTAGAACCTGTGTAAAGTTGTTTAGAATGTGAAAAATAGTAAGTTGAGCAAACTGGTAGGCAACACAATATACAAAAGTTAACCTGCTCCTGATCCTCTTCCTCCTCTGGACTCGAAGCCCTCATCTTATACTACTAATTTTGCAGGAAATGTTAATAATGCTCCGCAAACTTTTCAGCGTTTAAGGTTTTAATGCGATGTGCTACTCTGTGCAATCGAGCTGAATTCATCCATGGTGAGGAAGATAAACCAATTCACCTCAGGAAAGTAAGAGGTGACGCTTCAGAAGAGGCAATTTTAAAGTTTGTCGAAATAAGCAAGGTGGAAGGGTCGCCGTCACAATTCAGACACGACAACCCCAAACTCCTTGAAATTCCTTTTAGCTCCACGACTAAATATCAAATTTCTATCCACGGCCTTCAGAACGGCAGATGTTTATTAGTTATGAAAGGAGCTCCTGAACGGATTCTAGCACGTTGCACAAAAATTTTCATGAACAACGAAACCCAAGAATTAACAGATGATTGGAGAAGAATTGCTGATAAGGCTTGTATTCAACTAGCGGAAAAGGGGGAAAGAGTTTTGGGATTTTGTGACTTATTATTAGACGAAACTTTTACGAAAAACTTCGAATTTATAGCAGAACCCCCCAATTTTCCCAGAAGAGAATTGAGATTTATCGGTTTTATGTCTTTAATTGATCCACCAAGACCTCAAGTTCCTGATGCTGTAGAGAGGTGCAGAACGGCTGGAATTAGGGTTATCATGGTCACCGGAGATCATCCAGTAATATAATTCAATTGCACAATTTCATATAACAATAGATTTGTTGCAGATTACGGCAAAAGCTATATCAAAACAAGTTGGTATAATAAGGACCAAGGAATCCATAGATGCTTTTAATATTAACGTAATCGAAACTCTTCCAGTACTGAAGGACAAAGCTATAGTAATACATGGGTCGACCTTGCGTGATATGACAAATGACGAACTTGATCATATCTTGAAAAACTACAAGGAGATAGTTTTTGCAAGAACTTCGCCAACTCAAAAGCTTCAAATTGTGGAAGGTTGTCAAAGACTTGGTGAAATAGGTAAGGTAGCATAAAAAAAGATAAAAAGTTGCGTGTAGGTACTGGCTGTCATTTTCAACCAATATGTAAAAAACGGTAGTCTAAGAGAATATAACGTTTTTCAAAAAGTGTCACTCCTTTGCCAACAACTCATTGCAATCAAAAGGGAGATGTTCCTCGTGTGGCAGCTTCACTAGAACTAGCTTAAAACTAATACGCATTGTCCTTATATAGTCTAACCTAATGCAGCCGGCACCATGGTACTCCACACGACACCATGGTACATCCGGTGACGGCCAAAAGAACAAAAGAGCGATCAATAAATAACATGAGAGTTTGACGGACGGACCAATAAATAACAGAGTTTGAATTTTATTTTCAACATTACAGTTTCCCTTAGGTACCGATTGTGGTCTTTGAGCACCCGCTGAAGTTTAAAGTTATTGTATCTGACAGATTCATTATTCCACCACACCATTTCCTTCTAAATGGCGATGGCAATCCTACCCATCTCTTTGGGTGGCGTAATTGGTCCCTCGAAACGTATCTGTTAAAGCTGGGCATGTGGTGCTGATCTTCTTCACCACATGCCCTAAATGCTGAAGGTGTCCTAGAAGGATGCCTACGTGTGGCTTTTGCTCAGTTACAGCATTGACCTTTTGATCGTCCCCAAATGCGCGTAACAGCCTTATTCCTCCTGTTTTTGTTCAATAGTTATTGTTAAATAATTTTAGCCAAGTTTGATTTTTGCTATAAAAAACGTTTTTTCAACAAAACATCTTTGCAATCAATCGAGAGATGTTGCTCGTATGGCAGCTTCACTAGAACTAACTTAAAACCAATACGCATTGACCTTATATAATCTAACCTAATGCACACGGCACCACAGTACATCCGGTAACGACCAAAAGATAGTGACGTCGTCTCGGCGAGAAGCGGATCAATAAATATCATGCATGAATGAGAGTTTCACAGGCGGATCAATAAACAACATGCATTAATGAGTTTGAATTATATTTTCAACAGTTATTTTACCAACCCTCTTGCAACAACTACTAGTAGACCGCCCTGGATGCATAACTATATCTTCACACCCTTATGAGTTGTTAATGATGTTGCAGGTTTCTTTATTAATGCTACACCTCCAAGGATCTCTTCTCACTTGATTTGTTTCCTTCTTATTCCCTTTCTGGTTTTGACCCAATCTTTAAATACAACCAAATTCTTAATAATTGTAATCTGGAGGTCCAAAAACCCACGTAACTTTAAGAATAATTATTTCTACGTAAATTTTGAAGACATAAAAATTTACTAAAAATATTTTCCTTCGCTTTCAGTTGCTGTGACTGGTGATGGTGTCAATGACGCGCCGGCTCTTAAAAAAGCCGACATCGGGATAGCCATGGGCATTTCCGGTTCAGAAGTGTCCCAGCAATCAGCTGATATGATTTTGCTGGATGACAATTTCGCTTCCATCATCACTGGTGTTGAGGAGGGGCGTAAGATTTTTGATAACTTGAAGAAATCGATAGCCTACACTTTAGCGTCAAATGTGCCCGAAATTCTACCGTTTTTACTCTTCGTATTAGGAAACATTCCACTACCTTTAGGTAAGGATCGGGAAATAATTTTGTTGCTGCAATCAAAAACGGAAATGTTAACGTTGCAGGTGTTATGGCGATTTTATGTATTGACTTGTTAACGGACATGTTACCCGCCATCAGTTTGGCTTACGAAAAAGCCGAAAGCGATATTATGTTGAGACCGCCCAGATGTCCCAAAACAGATAATTTAGTAACAAGAAAACTTTATTTCTTGGCGTATGGTCATATAGGAATAATTGAGGCTATGTGCGGATTTTTCATATATTTCGCTATCATGGCTGAGCACGGTTTTATGCCCTTAAGACTTTTTGGTAAGCTTCTGGCAGTACCAATAGTTATAAAAATTAATTTGGAGAGTTTCAGGACTTCGACAAGACTGGGATGCTGAAACCGTCAACGACTTGACTGACTCTTATGGACAAGAATGGTCATACCAAAACAGGAAAGAGTTGGAATACACGTGCTACACCGCTTTCATGATTAGTGTTGTAGTCACCCAATGGGCTGATTTGATAGTCTGTAAAACCAGAATTAATTCTATTGCTCAGCAAGGTAGAAACTAATTACATAATCAATTCTGTAGCAATAATTTCGTTCCTTCTAGGAATGGGCAATATGGTGCTTAATGTTAGCTTAATTGTGGAAACAGTCGTCGCGTGTATGTTGTCGTATATTCCGGGAATGTACTATCTTAAATTCTTTCCGGTTAGGTTTCGATGGTAAGAACTATATTATAATAAATTGCCAAAATTTAACTAAAAATATTTTAGGTGGTGCTATTCACTTCCCTTTGCCATTTTCATAGTTGTCTTCGACGAATTGAGAAAAGTTCATATGCGGAAATACCCCAACGGATTTTATCGACGTGAAACATATTATTAAATAAATTACTCCAACAATTTGTGCCTGTTTAGTAAATAAGTTTTATTTATTTCTTGTTTATTATTTTTTTTTAATTGTTAAACGTAAGAGCTAACGTGTCGTACGTGTAGCTTTATCCTATAGAAGGTGTATTTACTCGTAAGATGTAATAGAATGTTCATGATGAGCTTTTAGTATACATATTTTTATGGTACTTTTACAAATAGCAAAACAATTAATTTATTCAAAACATAACTGAACTTTTCGACTTTATATAATATCCATGTGATTATGTTGGCTTCCAATGTAAAATGTGACTATTTTTGCAAAGCTAAAAGTAATGTAAATAAAGTGTTCGTGGAGTTGCTTATCGTTTAGACAAAACCTAGAAATCTTTTTTTTAGAAGATTTACTCTTTTGACTGTACATCGTGTTAAGACGTGAAGATACAATGTTATACTGTAGCTTTTTCAATTATCTACAGTAAATCTCGGTTATAACGAACTTCAAGGGACTGTCAAAATCAGTTCCTTATGTCCAAAGTTCGGTACATATAACAAAAATTTTTTGCAATGTTCTATAGGGACGTCGGTGTGACGGGACTTCAAATTTGGTTCGTTATACAGGATGGAGCAATAGTGCGTCCGACTTTGATACCTCGAGGTCTATGATAGGTAGAAATTTGATTTAAAAACACTAATAAACCAGAGAAAAAAGTCTATAACCGGAAATTATTTTTAAACATACAGGGTGAGCTAAGGTGATTATACAGAAGCAAGTGACATTTTTTTAAATAAAATGTTGTGTGTAAAAGAAGATTTTTTGAAGCCTTTTCCTAGACTCTTTTCACTTCAATATTATCACTGACTATTTCCAAACCACTTGGATGTAGTGATTTTTTTTGTTCAAATAATGGCATCTGCAGATGTATGTTAAAAAAAATCACTACAGTCACAATTACGAGTTCTAAGAAAAAATTATGTAAAGACTAGTTAGGAAACATCTATAGAAAGACTTTGAATCGTTTTAACTTTTGAAAAATTATACAGGGTGGCTAAATTTAATTTTTCAATTTAGAACTTTTTGAATTTAATATTCTTAATTTTTTTAAATGGAACACCTGTATATTTTTCAACGATATGATGTAGAAATTAAAAACGAACCTTTTTTGTACGCACACTCCTATGACTATTTGTAACCACTTTCTAAATATCGCCAAATAATTACAAAATTCAAGAATAATCCTAAAAAATTAGATTGTTTTTGAAATTACTCGACAGATAAAATTGTAATAAGAGCTCCAGATGTTTTGTTTATAAAAACAGCATAAGTTTTTCTAGTAAGTTCACTTTATATTTGTATCTTGATCATTTTTTGCATTTGATATTATCCGACAAGAAATACACATTTATCGCAGTTACCTGTCGTCAGTTGTCATTTTTGTGTCAATTTCGAAACATTTGAAGTTTTTTAGGATCATTCTTGAATTTTGTAATTATTTGGCGATATTTCGAAAATGGTTACAAATAGCCAAAAGGGTGTACATACAAAAAATGTTAGTTTTTAGTTTCTACATCATATCGTTAAAAAATTTACAAGGTGTTCCATTTAAAAAAATGGAGAAAATTAAATTCAAAAAGTTCTAAATTGAAAAATTAAATTGAGCCACCCTGTATAATTTTTCAAAAATTAAAATAGATCAAAGACTTTTCACAGATGTTTCCTAACTAGTCTTTACATAATTTTTTCTTAGAACTCATAATTGTGACTGTAGTGATTTCTTTAACATGCATCTGCACATGCCATTATTTGAACAAAAAAACCCGCTACATCCAAGTGGTTTAGAAATAGCCAGTAATAATATTGGAGTGAAAAGAGTCTAGAAAAAAGCTCTGAAAAATCTTCTTTTACACACAACATTCCATTTAAAAAAATGTCACTTGCCCCTGTATAATCGTCTTGGCTCACCCTGTATGTTCAGAAATAATTTCCGGTTATAGATTTTTTTTCTAATTTATTTTTATTCTTAAATCAAGTTTCTAGCTATCATAGAACTCAAGCTATCGAAATTGGAAGCACTATTGCCTCACCCTGTATAATCAACATGAATAAATTAACGCGATACGCTTTAGCACTTCGATAATTCACCACATTTGCAATAATTATTGTTTAAATAATTTTTTTCTTTACGTTAAGTGACTTTTGTTGGAGCGAAAGAAATAAATTGACCTGATGGACTGTGCAACTGGATCCGTACAAACTGCCCCTCTCACTTTGAAATCAAACCAGTCTGTAATAGTATGTAAACATATGTGTGGAGTATTCAATGTCACGCAGTCAAATCGCTTAGTTGTTTGCAACTTAAAAATATGAAGTTATGGATTGTACATGTAACATGTAAGTACAGTTGATGAAATAATTACGCGTACAATTTTTGAAGTTTTATTGGGCAATTACAGTAGTTGCGTCTGCAGTAGTCGGTTCAATTTCCGCAGACAGTAAGTAACGGGTTACAAAGAAACTTAAACGATTATTATTTTTTATTTTTTTCTAGAATGTGGCCAACTTGAATCAAATGCTAAAAATTTTCCATGGAATGTAGGGATATACACCGCAGATAATAATGAGTTAAAACTTATTTGTTTTGGGTCCATTATTAAGTCAAACGTGATTTTAACAGGTAATTATAACTTCTTACAAAAAGTGTTAAATGTTTTGAATGAGATAAACACCTGGTATTGATTAATATTATTTTTTTAACCTTGTACACAACTACGATTGATTAGTGCATTTGTTGTTTAATTTCTTCTTCGTTTTAAATTAAGTACTAAATGTTTCAGGACAATTATATCTGTCTAATTTCAGCTGCTCATTGTTTTTGTGATAATCTTGGCGGTAATCTGCGAAATGAGCCATTTTACATAGTAACTGGCAACTTAGTGAAGAGAATTAATTTGAATAATCCACAAAGTAATATTGAAAAAGTAATTATTTACCTGCAACAACATATTACCATAATAAAGTAAATTATTTGCATTGCAGGTCACGAAGACAAACATTTTTATAAACACACAATATAACGGTCTCATCAGTTTTCTGTACGCTGATATCGCACTTGTAAAATTAAACAAAAAGTTGGAATTTAACAGAAACATTAAACCAATTTGCGTCGACTGGTCCAGCGATGTGAAACAAGTGAGTGAAAAACGTACCTAAACTCAGGTTTAGTACGTTCATCGACTTTTAAATTAGTGATCTCTTGGAGTCTATTGTCCCAAGTTACAGTATTATTACTATGCTTATATTTAAGTTATAATTAAATTTTAGGACGATGATTTTGGAAAACGGGCAACTTGGGATCAAACAGGAGTAAAGATATTACAGCAAGCTTCTCTGACCTATGATGATTGTATCAATTATGTACCGCCCTCTTTCATGCCAATGATTACAAGTGACAAGTTTTGTGTTTCTTCAAAAGGTATGTGATTAATTAAATACTCTTTTGCATTTGTACCAAAAATTGTACGAGTAATTCTTTAATTAACAAAAAGTGTCATTGTTGTTAGATAAAATACATGGGATCAGTGAAGCTGACACAGCAGGAGAGTAGTTCTTTGCGTGATGTATTTAATATGTTTCTGCATGAATCAAGCCTCCAGTCTCCGCGGTTTTATTATTTCTACATGCACGTTAAGGGGTCGATTTCATGTTTCTACTTGCGATCTTGTTGCAACTGCCGTTGCCATGGTCTTTTCGCTATCTCGGTGGCGCAAAGTTGAGATCGCACCTGCGAGGAAATTCGAAATGAGATTTATTACTCGCGTAACACTAATTAAGCCGAAATAGATCACTTTCAATCAAACTTTTAAAGTAAATAGCCACAAATGAGCGTGTAAATAATGAAAAAATAAAAAATATTTTTTCCACTTTGGTAGTGCAAGTTATTGCAATCTTGTGAGGTGGGATCAAGGCTGACTCGCCGATTGGTCGAGCTGCACTCATAAACAACTGCGATATAGGGAAAAGACCGCCGCAGCGACGTTTGCAACAAAATCGCAAGTGAAGACATGAAATCGGCCCTTAAGACTCTCTAAATTATCTAAATACCACAAAATGTGTAGTTAACGCTCACTAGGGAAGCATCGCAAATTCTTTGCTGTGGGTATACAAGGTGTTTCAAAACAGAAGGTTTTTTTTACACATACTGGGTGGGGCAATAGTGCGTCCGACTTCGATAGCTCGAGTTCTATGATAGATCAAAATTTGATTTAAAAACACAGATAAACTAGAGAAAGAAGTCTATAACCGGAAATTATCTTTGAACATACAGGGTGAGCCAAGACAATTATACAGGGGCAAGTGACCTTTTTTTAAATGGAATGTGGTGTGTAAAAGACGATTTTTTAGAACCTTTTTCTAGACTCTTTTCAATCCAATATTATTGCTGACTATTTCCAAACCACTTGAATGTGGCGATTTTTTTTGTTCAAATAATGGCATCTGCAGATGCATGTTAGAAAAATCACTACAGTCACAATTATGAGTTCTAAGAAAAAATTATGTAAAAACTAGTTAGGAAACATCTGTAGAAAGTCTTTAAATCGTTTTAATTTTTGAAAAATTATACAGGATGGCCAGATTTAATTTTCCAATTTAGAACTTTTTGAATTTAATTTTCTCCGTTTTTTTTTAAATGGAACAGCCTGTATATTTTTTGACGATATGATGTAGAAACTAAAAACGAACATTTTTTGTATGCACACCCCTATGGCTATTTGTAACCATTTTCGAAATATCGCCAAATAATTACAAAATTCAAAAATAATCCTAAAAAATTAGATCGTTTTTCAAATAACTCGACAAAAAACTTCAAATGTTTCAAAATTGACACAAAAATGACAACTGACGACAGGTAACTGCGATAAATGTGTATTTCTTGTCGGATAATATAAAATGCAAAAAATGATCAAGATACAAACATAAAGTAAACTTACTAAAAAAACTTATGCTGTTTTTTTAAACAAAACATCTGGAGCACTTATTACAATTTTATCTGTCAAGTTATTAGAAAAACAATCTAATTTTTTAGGATTATTCTTGAATTTTGTAATTGTTGGGTGATAAATCTAAAATGATTACAAATAGCCATAGGGGTGTACATAGAAAAAATGTTTGCTTTTAGTTTCTACATCATATCGTCAAAAAATATACAGGGTGTTCCATTTGAAAAAACGGAGAAAATTAAATTCAAAAAGTTCTAAATTGGAAAATTAGATCTAGCCACCCTGTATAATTTTTCAAAAATTAAAACAATTTAAAGACTTTCTACAGATGTTTCCTAACTAGTTTTTACATAATTTTTTCTTAGAACTCATAATTCATAACATCTGCAGATGTTATTATTTGAACAAAAATAATCGCTACACACAAGTGGTTTGGAAATAGTCAGCAATAATATTGGATTGAAAAGAGTCTAACAAAAGGCTCCGAAAAATCGTCTTTTACACACCACATTCCATTCAAAAAAATGTCACTTGCCCCTGTATAATTGTCTTGGTTCACCCTGTAGGTTCAAAAATAATTTCCGGTTATAGACTTCTTTCTCTAGTTTACAGGGTGCTTCTATAAATGTCTTTTTTATCTTCTGATAAAGGAAAGCACTAATGCTATTAAATTCATACTATTTTGTAGGCATAAAACCATGGCAAGAGGATGGAGGATCAGGTTTTGTCTTCTTCAGCAGTGAAGAAAATTCCTGGTTTATTAAAGGAGTTATCAGCCGTCACGAAACTGACAAAAATGAATTTTCAACAGTGACGAACGTGAACCAACATTTGAATTGGATTTCAAATATCTGTGCCAAATTATGATAGAAAGAAAAACAATAAAATTACAACCTTTACTATTTATTTATCCTAAAAGTTTCTAGTAAGAGGGTGCACAGGAAAATATTGTTTGAATTTAAACACGCGCTTGGCAAGGGTTCTGTAATTATCATCATTGGTGAAATATTGGCCATCAATAATTTCTTTAAGCTTAGTTTTGACTCTTTCTGTGGCACTAAGACAAAAGACACCAGCCAAACCCATTTCATAACTGCCATGTTGCAAACCAATACAGTAAGATCTTGAAGCGCGACCAAGACACGCTGTCATTGCGTATATATCTATCAAACACTCGGCTAACCTTTGCAGATCCATGTGTCGGCTCACAACTTCTTGTCCATTTCTAGATAAAAACACTTCAGTAGCGTACTGCAGTCTCAAAACGCAATATCTGCAAAAAAATTACTCGTTAATAATACAACAGAGTAACGTAACTTCTTACTCCAAACTGTTGGCAGCCTCTATACACGACGGGTGTAAGTAGTGGTTCAAAAACAAATTCAACCTAGGGTTGTTCTCAGTTTGTCTGCTGTGAGTCCACATCCGTTTCAAGACAAAAGCGGCATGATGTAACGGGTTCCGTAGTTTTTTGACTAATTCGTTGAGATGTTGCTGAAAATTTTAAAATTAGCCTTTTCAAACTAATTATGGATCAATTTCAACTCGACTTTTGTCTGGCAGAAATAGGCGGAGCAGCGTAAATCGCTTGCGCTCAATTTCAACTGAGAATTAACATCCCGTAACGATAAGCGGCGGCGCAGCTTAAATTTTGCATCAATATTTTAATCCCGGCGCAAGTTCAGTTGAAATTGATCCATTATAGGCCTCCTGGACTATTATAGTCGGAATTTAAATTTTTCAATTTTTTTTTAAATAATTTAAATATAACTCAATAACTAATAAACTAATGTTTAAACGACTATTATAGTATAAACTTAAATATAACTCAATAACTAATAAACTAATGTTTAACGGAATTCTGTAATTCTTCTTTTGACCAACAAGAATCGTTAAAGTTTAAGTCTCGAAATCAATTTATTGACACCAAAGTGACCTACCCCTGCATAACGCAATCCAAATAAAGCAATGATCACTTTCAAGTTGTCATTGCTGTCAGGTAAGTTGATGTAACACATTGCTTCTTTGTGCAGCTGCGTGCACCAATCGTTTTCTAAACTTGTTTGGGGCCCAAGAGCGTTGAGATATGTAGCAGTATTGAGAAAAGTTTGCTCGGAGGCAAAAACCTACAAGGACATGTTAGTAACAATATAAACATAATAACAATTACTTAATTAATTAATAACTTAACCAACTAATTAATTACTTTAACTATGGTGGCCTCCAGCTCACAGTCCTGGTTTTCGTAGTTGTCCATCAGTCCAGAAGTGAGATATATCATGCTCTCTATGGCGTAGGTTGAAGCAGAGACCTAAAAGTATACATTGTAATGATTACGATTGCGCATTTAGGAAGTGTACCGCAGCAATGTTGGCGCGGACAAGATCAGTTTCGAAGAGCAAAGCAGGTTCCTTAGAAATTTTTATATAGTGATCTGTGGCTCGATTGATTAAATTTCTGTTCAGTGCAGCACAAATTGGACCTGTGCTGAGGTGCTGTTCAGGATAAATGGTTGATAACACTTGTTCTCCAGATTCTACGGTTCCAAGAACGTTTCCTAGTAAAATTAAAAAACCATGTATCAAATACAAAAGATTGTGATAATAAAATAATACCCGCAGGAATGTGAACATTGTCGAAAGTAACATGCGATATTTCCAAATTAGAGGCAACTGTGTTGCATTGAGAACTTGTAATTCCCCCAAAATCCCTCTCCACAACAAATGCGGTCAGTTTATGTTCCTTCAACGCATCCTTCACAACTGAATTGGATTGTGCTATTACTATAAAAGTATCAGCTGTACTTCCATTAATTACAAATTTAGTCTCTCCGTTCAGTACCTGAAAATAAATGCTCAACGTCGAGTCTCGCAATTATAAATCTCACCCATGTTTTAGAGTCATCCGACAAAATAGCAGTTCTGTTTAGAACATCCTCGTTTGATGGAAAATTTTCAACGACACAAAACGCAGATAATGCTTCACCTCGGACAAGCGGCTCGAGATAAAGTCGCTTCTGTTCATCATTTCCAAATTTCGTCAACGCTTGGATTCCCAACTGTTCATTTGCAATAATACTATTTTTTAGTTTGATTTCCGAAATTGCCTCGGAGAATCTACAAATCTCTGTGACACTTAACTCCCTGCCATCCATCAGTTGTGACACCTGCAGCCCCAGCAACTTTTCTTTCGCTAGTTTTTGTAAGAATTGACGGTTTAAAGTGGTGCAATCCTTAATTTCTGGTTGTTGAAGAAAACTTGAAGGAGATCGAAGAGCTTCTTCCAGTTCCTTTAAGTTATCTTTATGCAGTTCGGGGTATGTCAAGATATCAGTGTCGAAAATTCCAAGTAATAAGTTTTTCACAAATGGAGGCTTTTGTGGCTTTTTCGTTCTGAGCTTCTGAGAGATGTTCGAGATTCGTTGGAATTTCTTAACTTGGTTGTCATCATGACCGGCTTCTTCTTTGATTGCAGGTTTAGTTGAATAAAATGCAGGCGTATAATTTATCAAACGTAACTGTTTCAAAGTAACTCGTGGAGACTTGTACATTAGTTTTGGGATCAAATTCATTTTCTATATTATTCTGCCATAGGCATAACCTCAAAAATAAAAAAAAGTTGGGTTATAATTTTAACGGTGTGTCAATGTCAAAGACTGCGTCAAAGTTTTAGTAAAATTGCATACCAACACTAGAATAATTAAATATCTCGACGATTGGCGCTAAAAACAAAATCAAAGACTATATTTAAATTTTTCTTCTAATACAAAACCCCTTTTGACTAAAGTAACAGTGGGTAATTGAGTGTAGCTTTACACCCCTTTGCACCCCTTAAATCGCACCATCGTTGGTGTCTCATTGTATAAAGTGAACAAGAACAAGGCAGCAGATTGACTGGTGCTTATAGTCACGTCTCGCTCACTGCAGTAAATAAGAATGAGACACCAACGGAGGCGTCCGGTCGACCACCCGTTTAAATCCACTGAAGCACGCCGCATTGAGAATAACTCGGATAAACTTGTCGTTCACTGTGAGAAAGAGAGACAGCCGATACTATACGCGTGTTGCAGCTGATGATAACTGGCATTCTGACAGTTTTATGCGATTGTGAAGTTGTTAGAAAAATTGTACCTACTATATCTACAAGACGGATGATGGCATCTGATACGCAAAAGAAATAGATGAAGCAAGGCTTTTGCTTTTAGGTACTGATACCTAATGGGAATGGAGTACCTCAACCTAATAAGTAGCTTAATTTCAACAAATACATTATGTCAAAAAATTGTCGATTTGGATAAAAACTAAATTTGTATTGTACACTTTTTAAAAGCAGCATAATATTGGTCTGCCTTCTACGAGAAGGGAGAAGATAATATTAAAGTGTTAAAATTTATTATTCACTTGAAAAGAAGTCAATAGTAAGTAAACCAAACGTGCGTTTTTAATTAGGTGTTCAATACAGCAGAAGGAGAAGGGTTAGATTATCAACCTTAATTTACACCAGACTATAGATAATAAACATCTTCCATGTATAAATCGATTCTTGAATAGACCGTGGCATAAAATTAGGAAGAGCTGCAATGAGTTTTATTCAAAATCATACCATTATGCCATTTATTGGGATCATTAACTTTTCAATGAAAAAGAATAGATCACAATATCTTCAATGTAAGACATCAAAATATATCTAAAATATCTTTATTTTAAGGTGACTCAACTACTCATTATGCTTATATTTTATCGACAAATTAGTTCTTGCCGTGTATCTTAGTTCAATTATTAGGTAAGACTGAAATTATGGAATAAACTCTGTAAAGAGGGCACATCGTATACAAATGTCAGTCGGGATTTAATGCAGTTTCCTTCATTGCTTCGAGGCTTTTAGTTTTGGGTTAAAACCCTTTGGCAACCCGTTGGCTGGTGACTGTTTTCTGTTAATGCGTATTGAACGCACCTTGCGAGTTTACTGAGTTTATTGCATGCTAAGTTTTCAAAACTCGAACTTAAGGCCATCCTAAAACCTTTTCTCTTTCTTTCCCCTCTTCACTCTTTTTCTCTTTTTTCTTGCCTTTTTTTTCTTTTTCTCTTCCGGTCTCCCTCTCTCTCTCCCTTTTTCTTTTTCTTTCTTTCTCTTTCTCTCTTTCTTTCTCATCCTTTCTTTTTTCCCCTTCTTTTCTTTCTTTCTTTCTTCCTGTACCGGTCCATCTGTCTTGCTCTCTTATTTTTTCTCATCCTCTTTTCCTATCAATCCCTCTCTTTTTTTCTCTACCTTTCTTTCTTTTTTTTCTTTTTCCCGGTTTGTCTTTCTCCATTTTTTCTTTATCTCCTCTCCCCTTTTGTCTTGTTTCTCTTTCTTTCTTTCTTTCTTTCTCAACCCTATCTTTCTTTTTTTCTCTCTCGCTTTTTTATCTTCTTATTCTTCTTTCTCTCGATCCCTCCTTCTGTCTTGTCCGCATTCTCTTTTTCTCAGTTCCTTTCTCTTCTTTTTTTCGTTCTCCTTCTCTCTTTCCAGAATTTTATGTAGAACATTAATCTCTCTTTCTTTTCTTCCGCTCTTTAATTTTCTCTCTTTCGCTGTTTATTTATTTATTTATTTATTTATTTATTTATTTATTTATTTATTTATTTATTTATTTATTTATTTATTTATTTATTTATTTATTTATTTATTTATTTATTTATTTATTTATTTATTTATTTATTTATTTATTTATTTATTTATTTATTTATTTATTTATTTATTTATTTATTTATTTATTTATTTATTTATTTATTTATTTATTTATTTATTTATTTATTTATTTATTTATTTATTTATTTATTTATTTATTTATTTATTTATTTATTTATTTATTTATTTATTTATTTATTTATTTATTTATTTATTTATTTATTTATTTATTTATTTATTTATTTATTTATTTATTTATTTATTTATTATAATTTATTATTAACATTTAAGTTACACAATAGGCTTGTTATTATGTGTACTTTTAGTTTTCAATTGAAAAATGTTTGTTTTGTCATACTATAATATAAAGGGTGTCTCAAAAGTACCGTACCACCTTGAAGGTCTTATTAAACTTATTAAAGTGATTTCATACTTCACAAATCATCATTCAGCTGCGTAATAGTTGGGGGTTTTCTATTTCTTCTCAAGGTGATGCTCAAGAAAGGGTACGTTACATTTTAAACGTAGTGGTGCTTTGCTGTCAGTTAGTTAGCAAAGTGTGGTCTTCACACACCCCTTCATTAGGGTTGTCAAGCTGACCGGAGGCAAAATATATTAAAATTAAAAATAAAAATGGCAATCTTTATTATAAAGAACTTAATAAATTTACAAGTACTTAAAACCAAATTTGATTAGAAAATCATAAGGGCGGTTTGTAGGAGTCTCAATGGAGATGATCTACATAGCGCCCTCTTTGAAGGGCACGGATATCTACGTAAGCATTCGGATAATGCTCGATCGCATTCGCAAAGTCTTTGGGCACACGAACCAACACCTCCCCATTCTCCATGTTTTAGTGCTGTAACAATTAAAAAATATGCAAAAAGATTGACAAATTTTTTTTTCTAAAGATCATAATGTAACTTGGAACGTTCAACGATTGGCAAATAAATATATAAATTTGTATTTAACGTATTTTTTTTTATCCTAACATGACATAATCTATATATTAGATGTATGTAGATGTAAGTATGTATATGTAAGTTTAAAGAAAATTGAAAATAAATTGTTTTAAACTTGATGAATGTAGTAATATTGGGAAGCAATTTATGACAAAAATTACTTCTAATTTTTAGGGCAATGTTGATAATAAAAAATGCAAGAACTGTACTTTAATACTTACCACAATAAGGTCTGTTACGATAACATTTCCAAAAGTATGGTACAAAATACTCCAAGAACATGGGGCAATTAGTCGTATTATAACACCAATCGTGAAGTTGGCAACATCTTAAAATTCATAAATAAGCAACAATTTAATTACATCGATTCAGTTATTTTACCTATCAATTCCATCAACGGCATATCCGGATCCTAAGAAGCCACAATAGCAACCATATCCTTTGTATATTAAAGGGTTGCATCCTGTTGCACAGCTTACCATGTTATACAAGTGCACGACGCCCCGTTTTACCCTCGGTTCCTGCACGTTAATTTCGTGACGTCCTGAATCAACATTGTTGTCCATAGATTCAAATTTGGTTACGTTAGGCGAGGGAGGATCCGCTATTTGCTTATTTGTCAGCGACAACGACACCTTCGCAAAGTCCATGCTGAAAATTCGTCGCAGGAAAATTTCAACAATTAATCAGCAAGTGAGTAAGAGGTTCGCTAAGTTTCACAATTTACGAGAAGAGTTTATAGGGAAGGGAAAATTGATTATGTTAAAGTGGCAGTGGCAGAATTCTATATAAGAATTAAATCCGGGTATTAACCATTTAAAAAGAGGTGAATCAAAATGTCTACATATTTTGTTTTTCAAATTTCATGACAATGACGCTCAAACGGTTCTGTTATTTATGACTTAATAGTGGTACCAACTCGAAGATGTTTGCAGTACAGGGACCATCATAAAATCTAATGTGGTTAACCGCAAATGGACTAGGTAAACGGCCACAAAGCTGTCAATCAAAAATACCTTCAGCGCTGAAATTTAAAAATCAATGTAATTCAATAACGGTTTGATATAAAAATATTGGAGGTCGTGAACTAAATCAAAGAGATGAAGTGAATATTTCGATATAAAATCGCGATCGAAAGTGAAACCCACAACATTTAAAAAAAAAAAAACGATAATGTCATCTTGTAGTGCATGAATTATAGTTTATTTCTGCCAAATTTCAAATTGTTAGCTTCATTGGAAATACGCAATTAGGCACTGGCGGTTCTCGTTGAAACACCCTGTATAGTCGGTAATGTAATTTCAATTAAGTTCTTGTTTACATGTGACTAATATGAAATGTTAATTGAAGTCAGATTAGAGCACTTACCTGACATTTCTTTGTATCAAACGTTTGGAGGGTCCGAAGGGATTGTTGGCATAACCCAAGTAAATAGTTTGGTTACCGAAATCTGGGAATCTCGTTGAAGATGTGCTTGATAACGAAGAGGTCGGTATTGGATATTTTTTGTTGTACCTTGAATATGTTTGATGGGCACAATCTGAAATTTACAAATAGTAAGCAACGTAACTAAATAATTCAAGGTAAGAATACTAATTTCGTTTAGACATACAGTAATAAACTCAATTCTGGACGCCATGCAATAATTATAAAATTTTTGACAGGTGACCATGTAATTGTAATAAACTATTGATAATCCGAGTTCAAGGTGTTGAAGTTTGAACAATTAGGTACATCAAAAGGAGACAGGAAATATCTTAATTTTTTTGCATTGTGTTTTCCTAATTAGGACCAACTAAACGAATTTCTCTTAGTTAATGGATGCGTGTAACCGTTCCATTGTAATAAGTTTCAGTGTGTACTGAACTGTAAAAATACATTGTATTGTATTGCGCGCTGTTTACCTTCGATCTTTAGGTAATTTCGAAATTCTGATACAATTGTTGCAAATCTGTGAGAATTCACGGACTTGGTTGAGAAAATTGGCATGATGATGGAGAGTACACGAAATAACGACAATTTCCGAACGAATAAACTAACGTGATGTTTGTGTTTCAGAATTAGGTACATATTGTTAGTTTTCCTTGTATTACCTACGGCTTCTGGTCTGGTACGTTTACGTGAACTAGTTTTGACTGATCCTCCTAAGTTTATCGGTAGCCTTTGTTTCTTGACGCTTCATGATTGTATGTCCGATTAGGATCCTAAGCTGTGACATCCAGGATTGTAATAATTAATTGTTTCACATTTATCGTTATGTGGTTGCAGTGACAGCTCATTTCAAAGCAATTGCTTTAATGGTTTGTAAAAAATACAGCTTCTACCACATAACTAAGGTATAGACTCAAATCGAATAATTGTACTCAGAACTTTATAGAATTAAAGGGTTATTTAACAAGCTTTATTGATTTATTTTCAAAGTTTTGAATATTTCTTATGCTTAATTAATAATAAGCATATCATAAAAGAAAAACCACTTTTGACTAATTATACAGGCTGGGGCAATAGTGCGTCCGACTTCGATAGCTCGAGTTCTATGATAGGTAGAACATGGGCCTATTGTTTCACGATTTGTAACAATAAAATTTATTTGAATTTGAATTTGAAATTTGATTTAAAAACACAGATAAACTAGAGAAAGAAGTCTATAACCGGAAATTATTTTTGAACATACAGAGTGAGCCAAGACAGGGGAAAGTGATATTTTTTTAAATGGAATGTGGTGTGTAAAAGAAGATTTGCAGAGCCTTTTTCTAGATTTTTTTCAATCCAATATTATTGCTGACTATTTCTAGCGATTTTTTTTTGTTCAAATAATGGCATCTGCAGATGCATGTTAAAAAAATCACTACAGTCACAATTAGTAGTTCTAAGAAAAAATTATGTAAAGACTAGTTAGGAAACATCTGTGGAATGTCTTTGATCTGTTTTAACTTTTGAAAAATTATACAGGGTGGCTAGATTTAATTTTTCAATTTAGAACTTTCTGAATTTAATTTTCTCAATTTTTTCAAATGGAACACCCTGTATATTTTTTAACGATATGATGTAAAAACTAAAAACAAACATTTTTTGTATGTACACCCCTATGGCTATTTGTAACCATTTTCGATTTATCGACCAATAATTACAAAATTCAAGAATAATTCTAAAAAATTAAATTGTTTTTCAAATTACTCGACAGATAAAATTGTAATAAGATTTGTAAGTTTATAAAAACATCATAAGTTTTTTTAGTAAGTTCACTTTGTTTGTATCTTGATCATTTTCTGCATTTCATACATATTATCCGACAAGAAATACACATTTATCGCAGCTACCTGTTGTTAGTTGTCATTGTTGTGTCAATTTTGAAACATTTAAAGTTTTTTGTCGAGTTATTTGGAAAACGATATAATTTTTTAGGATTATTCTTGAATTTTGTAATTATTTGGCGATATTTCGAAAATGGTTACAAATAGCCATAGGAGTGTGCATACAAAAAACGTTTGTTTTTAGCTTCTACATCATATCGTTAAAAAATATACAGAGTGTTCTATTTAAAAAAATGGGGAAAATTAAATTCAAAAAGTTCTAAATTGAAAAATTAAATTTGGCCACCCTGTATAATTTTTCAAAAGTTAAAATAGATTAAAGACATTCCACAGATGTTTCCTAACTAGTCTTTACATAAATCTTTCTTAGAACTCATAATTGTGATAGTAGTGATTTTTTTAACTATGCATCTGCAGATGCCATTATTTAAACAGAAAAATTCGCTACATCCAAGTGGTTTGGAAATAGTCAGCAATAATATTGGATTGAAAAGAGTCTAGGAAACCACATTCTATTTAAAAAAATGTCACTTGCCCCTGTATAATGTTTTTGGCTCACTCTGTATGTTCAAAAATAATTTCCGGTTATAGACTTCTTTCTCTAGTTTATCTGCGTTTTTAAATCAAATTTTTACCTATCATAGAACTTGAGCTATCGAAGTCGGACGCACTATTGCTCCACCCTGTATACTGTCCTCTCGCAAAAAATACTTGGAGATAACAAAAAATGGACTAACTGCAAGTGTTAGGCAAGAGACTGTTGATAACGACAACAACAGATTTTTTCGTATCTCCTGCTAATAGGTACTAATATAGTTATTTTTGTATCTAGAACGCGAAATGCCACTTTTGCGTTCAAGAATGAAGTTATTTTGCCGTGGTTAACCGAGGCAAAATATCCATTCGAGAACGCAAAAGCATAGCGCGTTCGAGATGCAAACAAGATTTTTTCGAAAACTGCAATACAACAAGACAATTTTGTTATAAATAACAATTCATTTATATTTAAAAATGTTTGAACCGTGTTTAAATCCAGACGGTTTAGGTGCGGTGCGGTGTCAATCGTAACGGTAACGACGAAATAAGACAATAAAAATCAGTTGTTCGAGAAACTAGTTCCATTAAAAATTATTATTGTGTGTGTATTGTGTGTTCCAAAAGTGTATAATTATTCAAAATGAGCTGGGAAAAGTTATAAATGTAAGTTGAATAATTGACAAATTATTTTGACATTTGTTTCACGTTCTAGAACGTAAAAGTACTTCGTAGCAAGGTGACAAAAAAGGCTCACTTTGTCAACTGAAAATTCAACGTAAATGTCAACTTTCGATAACAGTTTCCGAAAAATAAAATTTTTAATGTGCGTAGTGTAAATGGCTGATTTGTGATCAATTTTGTTGATGGGTTTACAATCGCTGTAGTAAACTTGGCAATGCCAATAGAAGCACTCTAACGTAAATAAAGACAATTACAGTTTTTTACTAGCACTTGAACAAAGACAAAGAGATTTTTTCAAAACACGTTACTGGAATTCACTTTTATTTTAAATAGACACTACAATTTTTTTCTGGAGAAATGTGTAGCGGATTAAACAATTCATATTTATTTAGGTTATGAATAATACACGACACTTTGACAGTAAATTGTATTCAACTTTTGCTTTATTCTTTCAGAAATAGAGGACTTGCAGTGTGATAAGTGTAGTCAAGTGTCCAATGGGAGACGACACCGACAGAGATTGCCACCAAGGGTAAGATCTTTATTTATTGTTGTCAGCCCAACAGCCTAAATAAGGTTAAAAATTAATTTTTATCCACAATCACCTTATAATTAGAGTGCTATCCACACTTATAAAGTGTATAAAGTACCACTTTATCCACTAGTGGAATAATGAAAAATACAATCTTAATAGTTATTTATGTATCAAGGGAATAAACACCGATTTTAATCCCGAGAATGTAAGTAATGCACGAGGCGAAGCCGAGGACATTTTCATTCGAAGGATTAACGATGTTTATTCTAGAGATGCATACAAAACTTTCTTCCCAACCGTTTAAGTTAATAATAATAATAAATTAGAAAAGAAATTGTTATAATTGACAGATACCTAAATGAAGTTGGCTGACGGTTATTATGGAAACGAGTTTCTTTATGTTAGGATCGGCATTTTTTTTACTTTATTCCCACATTATGAGGGAATAAAGTACCACTTTATTGCCGGGTGGGAAGAATAGTTATTTATGTATCAAGGGAATAAACACCGATTTTAATCCCGAGAATGTAAGTAATGCACGAGGCGAAGCCGAGGGCATTTTCATTCGAGGGATTAACGATGTTTATTCCAGAGATGCATACAAAACTTTCTTCCCAACCGTTTAAGTTAATAATAATAATAAATTAGAGAGGAAATTGTTATAATTGACAGAAACCTAAAGAAAGTTGGCTGACGTTATTATGGAAACGAGTTTCTTTATATAAATAATTATTTATTATTAATATTAACATTAACATTTATATTAATAGACATTTCATAATGTTCCTTGGAATTCGTAGGCAATAATTGGTGAGTTGCTTCCTTAGCTTCCTTAAAGATTATCTCAGGAACAAAACAAATTTCTTGCATTTTTCACCAACTTCACAAATTTTTACAAATGGAGCCGATAAACAATCGAAAATAAATAGCAACCATTCAACACCTCCCGATATTTTTTAAATTAATTTCTATGATTTTTGAGGTGACAGCCGCTGTCAGAGCAAAATGTCAAATCTTTTGATGAAATTTCAGCAATTCTGATTCAAAATGAGTGTGATTGTGGATAAAACGTTGTATTGCATTCGTGTTTCAGTCGCGTTTTATCCACTTAAGAAAATTAAACGCTCGAGCTATCGCTCTCGCGTTTAAACATTCTTGCGTAGATAAAACACTGTCTGAAACACTTATACAATAAATAACTATTATTTGAGCTTTTGCTTTAAATTACTTTTACTCAATTTTTTTTATATAAAGAAGATTTTCCGAAGATTAAAGTTAACGTTCCTAATGTAGATTTTAGTAAGTCCCAACTACAATGGCGAAAGAGAAGGAGGGATGATTCTTTCATTTTGCAGTCGTTTGAAGATACTCGGTAAGTAGTTTCAATTTTTCGCTGATTATAATTTTTCACTGGGTTATAACCTGTTAGTGGTAGTGCATAGTGTCGTCAAACTATAATTAAATATAATACATACATATAAAAACTAAATTTCACCCGTTGAATTATTACTGTGCTTCAGAAATTTGTATAATTTCTATTTAATGTTGAATTTTGTTCAACTTTGTAGCAGCTTTTGTTGAAATAATGATTGACACGGTTATTGAAGAAAGGCTAACGTTGAGCTGAAATTTGTAATAGCAATAACTAAAGAAAATCTGAAAGTAAAATAGTATGTGGAAAAAAATTTAAAAATTTAAATGAACAGGGATGCTTTACGTTATTTCAGTCTGGAGGTGTTTCCTTCTTTGATTTAGTTTCTGTCAATCAATGAGGCAAGAGAAGGGTGGCCAAAAAATATTTAAAATATATCTATAGGCAATTATATACATAGTTGCCTTCTACTGATTAGATTAGATTTCAGAGGAGTCATCTGATTTCCTATCCTTTCCGAACTGCGACCTAGTAAGGTCTTTTGTTCAAACTCTGCCTCTCAGTATTGCCTCAAAGACAAAAATCTTTTGCAAAGTTTACAATGACTTTGGGAGATTTCTTCTTCACTTCGTAAGACAATAAACTTACACTGCCAAAGTGAGTTAGTCTACGGCTTGCTAGTGCGTCACAGTGACATAGTATGTGATCTGAGGTTTCTTCTTCTTCCAATCCACATAATCTGCATATTTCACTGTCAGTCTTTCTTAGTTTCCTGAGGTGGTACTTCACTGGGCAGTGTTCAGTGAGGTACCATCTCAGGAATGAATGGTAATGAATCTCATTTCGTTTCTCGCCAGATTGAGAACTATTGTGGTCTTCTTTAGCAAGTACATAGTCTATAAACTTCTTTCCCTGTTTTTGTCTTAGAATTGGTTTCCAGTCTAATATTTTAGCATTTGTTTTCCACGTATAGATTTTGGTTCTTCTGTAAATTTTGCTCAGCCCACACAACGATTTTGGTTTTATGGGTGAATCTCGATGTTCCTTTTGGCTAGTTCGTCGGCTTTGGCACCCACATGACGATGAGTCTCGCCAGTCTTCAAAGATTGTTTGCATTCTCAGGCATTTTTAGACTCAAAGCTGCAGGCTTTTAGAGCTTACAATATAGACTTCCGCTTCTTTGAGGTATGATAGCTAGAAACTTGATTTATGAACACAAATAAACTAGAAAAAAATCTATAACCGGAAATTATTTCTGAACATACAAGATGAGCCAAGACAGGGGCAAGTAACATTTTTTTGAATGTTGTGTATAAAAGAAGATTTTTTGGAGCCCCTTCTTAAACTTATTGATATTTGGAAAGTAATCTAATTTTTGAGGCTTATTCTTAAATTTTGTAATTATAGGGCGATAAATCAAAAATGGTTACAAATAGCCATACAAAAAATGTTTGTTTTTAGTTTCTACATCATATCGTTAAAAAATATACAGGGTGTTTTATTTAAAAAAAATGGAGAAAATTTAAGAAAATTAAAAAATAAATAAATTAAACTCTGTATAGTAATACAGCAAAGGGTCATATCTAAAGATCAACTTTTTATAGGTATAAGGTATTATTGTAACCACAGAAAATTCTCTGAGCTATTCAAGGTTAAAGGAACAAGATTGGGAAATCTACAACGTGACCTACAGAATATTAAAAAAGCATGTCTCAGATTGGTGTTAAATATAAATTTACTTGCCAAGGATAAAGAGGTGATTAGAGGAATTACCTACTGCTAAAGATTGTACAAAGTTGCGATACAGAAGTAAATATCAAATTCAGAAACGAAGCAATTTAAAGCAGAAGTTTTTTTAAAACTAACAAAAAAATATATCTTTGGTTTATGGTGCGTAATACTTTTCCATTAATCTATCTAAATATCTACACTGCTTATTATTCATCTATTTCTATAATTTTTAGCCGGGTACCGACTGACCAGACCATGAGATTTTTCAGGGGGTTACTCATGGTATATCAAGGCATAAGCCGGGTCAGTATATAACCCAACGGACGAGTGGTCAGCGAATTTCTCACAATCGTGGCGTGCATTCCGGGGCCCGGGCATGCACCCACTCGTCCACCCGTGGTTCGGAAGTCACGTTAAGCCGTTGGTCCCACTGGGACACACAATGGGCCTATCTGGCCTCAGTGTTTGCGGCTCGGCGTTCAGCCGGGCCCCCCAGAAAGAGAAAAAAAAAAAAATTTTTAGCCGATGTTAAAAAGAAATACAAACTAAAATCTTCTGCTAGTATCGATATTTTCTAAAATACATTCTGATATAGAAATTTAATTTATTATAATTTAAGACAATGAAGATAATGTGTAAAAAATAGATTACGCCCCTAATATTTACTTCACTAGACACTTTTAATCCAATCTATCATTTCGTAGTGGTTTAGTTGAAAAATTTGTGCCAAAAATTTGAAAAATATCGGTTAAAAAAAACATTTGAAAAGAGCTTTAAAAGACTGGATTTTTGCTCTTATAAATTTCTGAAACCGCTTATAGAAATTTTCATATTTTGTTAAGTAAAACACCACTTACGGACCTAAGATTTCTATCATTTTGTAAGAACCAGAATAGATTGTTACTAATTTAGGTACGAAAAAAATATTTTCTAAAATTGTTTTATGATTGTCTATTGTATATGTTTTACTTAAAAATGCAAAATTACGTAAAGATTCAAAAAGTTTTACACTTCAGTTTATTATTTAGAGCATTCAGTTTTCATTAAAGGCATACTTATAATAACAAATTCAAAGTTACCATACCTATAGATAAGAGGTTATCGTAATCAGGCAACTGTCTGTTTAGGTACGTAAATTAGATTCTTTGTAAAGCAACAACAGATTTATTAACTAGATAATGTATAACCCCGGACTAATAACCAACAAGAAACTAATAACGCCCACAGCGTATATCCTAGCTGACCTATTGTCAAGCTTTGCGAAATGATGGTGGAAAATCTCGTTTGCATATTTGGAACGTCATTATTATACAAACATTTAAATCAGCACTGGGTGAGAATACACTTAAAATTTATCACCACTTGCAAAAATCAAAGCATCAAACGTGGGAGGTTGTCAGGACAGCACAAAATAATCCTGGATTGACATTGTGGCCATGCAATTGAATTAATAAATGACAAAATGCTTTGGCACTCGATGCGTAGAAATATAAAAATATTGCCCGAGGGTTAATTTTGAGTCTATTAAAAAATAAAAAGTAATGTACGTTTAGCGGGGTGAATAACCGGCGTGTTTCAGGAAAGCGTGGGGAGTGGATTGAGACTTTTTACCACCATTTCGAAGCTGTATTGTTGAGGTTATTAAAATTCTTACTTCTAATGGATATTATATCTGTATATTATTTGCTCGGTGGGGACTATTTCTAATTAATTAATTAATTCGTTACAACACGCGGAAACAAAATATTTGGTAATTTAATAATTTGTGCCGCGAGGCACGTAACTCTAAGGTTTCCTGTCAAAGACATTTATTTTCGTTTGTTCAATGAACTGCAATTCAATCAAATTTTTGTTGCTTATTTGGCAAGAACTAAATTTACGTGTTGTTTCAAAAAACTTAAAACTAAATGTGATTTGGTTTCATGATTGAGCATACTGACCGTTGGTGGTAGCTGAAGAGATGAAGACCACGGCCGCAGCAATTACGAGCTTCATTTCAAATTCGCGCACTTTTCATCGAATCGAACAAACGCAATGACCAATTCCATAATTTTTACCTTCACACTTGTTGACGCACCATTTGAACTTTTCACCGCAAAAACCACTTAGAGGGAGCCTTCGACGGATAATAATAACATGGCTAATCATCCGATAATTGTTTGTAGCATCCCGACGGGGCCGTCGACTTTTTCTGTTTACATTGGCGGTCCGTCGTAAACTGACGGAGCGGACAATAAGGTGATGATTGTGAAAATGAAAACTGTCCTGGAACGGAGGTTTGTTGTGCACATTTCACTCTCTTTTCCGCTCGTGAATCCGCCAGATCTAAATCGTGTAAGTGAGAGTGATTTCGCGGTGGTTCTCCACTTAATTGCTAGCGTTTCGGGCTGTAAAAATTTATGGTGATGGACTAGCATTTTTCGCCAAAAGTAACCACGCGGTCAACAGTTAGTTACTACTTCAAGTCTAAGAATTGCAGGAAATAAAGACCGTAAAGTATATAAAAACTACAAACTCTTGGGCCTGATACACAGCAATGTCACAAAGTTAACCTGGAATAAGTTTCTAGGACTAAATCTAAACGAGGGTTCAAAAATGCTTCCTAAAGGAACGTTTGAGGGTGCGAAGGAGCGATTTTGCGCACTTTTGCTCTCAAATCGCAATTGTGTAGTAATTAATAAAGACAGCGGACTGAATACGGATCTTGGGTTTCTTTTAAGAGATGTACTATCGAAAATGTTCAACTAAACATACAAGCAAAGTCAACATCAAAATCTTAAATTGTTGGCATAAAAAAGCTTTAATAAAGTTTTATTTAAGGGTACCTTAAAACGAGTGAGGGCTAGAACAATATTGTTGTATCAAGATTTTCTTCAAGTTTTCCAAAAAAAATTAGCCTTTAAAGTATTGTGCGATAAAATGATATTGTAGTTCATTTCGATACGATGCATTGCGTAGTGTTTAAATAAAACCGATTTCAACATTGTTACGTGGCATAAAAATTTGCATTAATAATGTGCATCTGATGACCAAGACGCCAAATACAGGGTGTAACCGAAATAAGTACATTAATTTTAACTGGTAATAGAACTCTTTATGACGAAAAACTTTTCTTAATAAATTTTTTTTAAAATCGTTTTAGTTTTTGTGTTAAAACTATTTTAAAATCTTACACAATTTTCTTACACACCACTGGAAGCAACGTTACCTAGTCAACAAGATTACCTTATAAATTAATTGTATTATTATTGTTCTTTGTTGGAGCTCGTCAATTTGTAGGGAGGAAAAATGATTTTAAAAAATTCGATTTTGAAAAAATGGTACATAGAAAAAATTTTTGTTGTGATAAGTTCTACCACTGGTTAAAATTAATGTACTTATTTCGGTTACACCCTGTATTTCTTAGATATATTGGTGTCTCTTTTGAAATAGAGTCATGTACCAATTTGGAATTTTTAGACGTTTTGTAATGATAGTGCGACTAAATAACAATAACGGTAAAGATTTCCGCGCACATGAGGGAGGTATATCTGACACCCAGGTCTCAGAACACGCAGTATACAAGAATGAAGAGGTGGGAAATAAAAAGCGAAACGCCAAATTTTTACTCATATATCAATTTTATTAATAATAGTAAATAATACTTTTTGAGTTTTTTAAGTACAACTTAGAACCTATTTACTATATTTTTTTATTATTAGAGTGTTATTGTAGTAATTTCCATAATTACAGAATTTTCGACAAGAATCATCGCGTATTGCTAGATAATATTGCTGTTGCTTTGGCTCATACGCCACGTTTTCTAATAAAGATTATGCTGAGGTTGATAATAATTTTAAGAAAGCAACTTTTACCATAAACAAACAGTAAGGTATTGAGTGAACTAATTGTATATTTCTGCGCACTTTCAATGATGACATTAAAGCTTAATATAATGCATTCGGTTTATAAGTGTGTAATGTATTTGTAATGCTCCACTATCTGTACCTACTCGTCTTCCTTTTCGCAAATGACGTAGAAAATCGAAAACTTACTATTATATTATAATTACTATTATTTAATAGATTTTAAAAGTATAGGTAGGTAGTTATTATGTTGCATCTTTAGGCAATGTTTACCTTAAATGATTTTTTTAAATTAAAAGGCTACAATTTATTCTACGGAACAAAAAGAATTATCTTAGAGGTACGTGATTATTTAGACAAAACACAGGTGTCCCAGAACTCACGCCCCAGAGAAAGCAAGAGAAATCACCAAAAAGAACAAACAAATAGTCTCTAAGAAAAAAAATTCTAAGTTGAATCGTTATTTAAAAAAATAACATCTTAATTAGACCAATCAGAGCATTTTAAGCCATCCTATGCAACCTAGCAACAATTACGAGAAATTTACTTGGATAGCTTAAAATGCTCTGATTGGTCAAATTAAGATGTTATTTTTTTGAATAGCGATTTAAGTTAGAATTTTTTTTTTTAGAGATTATCTGTTTGTCCTTTTTGGAGATTTTTCCTATTTTCTCTGGGACACCCTGTATAGGTACTGGTCAAGAGTTTTTGTGAAAGTCTTTAGAGATGAAAAATTATTATAGGTATTGTTGAACATTAATACTAAAATTTGATTAATGGTCTATTTTTTATACATTTAATGTAATGTCAACAACAACAACTTGTAACTTGGCATTTTTATTTAATTCTGAATACCTCATCTTTTGAGACGCGTTTTTAAAAATCGTCAAGAGTTTTCATTGGATTTGAATACGGTTTTCACAAGTGAATAAAGCAAAAAAATTAACAATAAAAATTGTCTTTTGTTTTGCAGAAAAAAAATCTTACTTTTTTTATTTTATGATATAATTAAGTATCGTTAATTCGGATGACATATCCTTCAAAAGCAACTAACTATATTATATGTAGAATAGATGGCAATTTAACTCGGTTTAATGCATTGATTATGGAGAGATAAGAATTTGTAGTTTATTTAAATTATTTTTATTTAAAAGTTAATATTATTAATAACAATTTAAAAAAAATAACCTAGCCATTCTTTTAAAAAAATGTATTTATTTACAAACTATGTTGATGTTTCTCTTAAAAGTACGTACAGAATAATAACTAAACGGTCGCACGTCTGGTATAAGCTTATACAGGGTGATTCACGTAGCCCGTGTATTAGAAGTTTTTCAACTTTCAGTTGGATTAGAAATTTGAAATTTGAGAGGCAGTCATGCTTATTCTATCTAAAATGTTTTGAGCTCTTTAGCTATACAGGATGTGCCAAAAGTCGGTATCAACTTTCTTATTTTAAATGGAAATGTACCATTTTTTCTACATGGTTCAATTGGTCTTCCAAGTCTGAGTTTTCATAACACTTGTTATGTGAACTTATCTGACAATTTTTGTCATTATGTTAATTTATGTAAAAAAAATGGTCGTTGTGGTAGCTTACGAAGAAATTTGCATCTGGCAGACGGTTCAGAATTTATGAAAGTCAATTTGTAAAGTACTTAGTTCAAAGTCCAGACTAACTTATGATATCTAAATAGTGGTTCCATTTTGTACCATATGGGCGCAGACAATTTTCAAATATCGCAACCAAAAATGGTCAAAAAGTGATTTTATTTAAAGGGCACTTACTGATTTTTTTTGCACCATTCGATAGAAAATTGTATTTTGGGATGAGTTACTTAAGCATTCCCTATACCTAACTTCATCCCCTAACAAATTAAAAATTAAAATCCAGAAATTTCATCAATTTTGCGAAAGATTTTTTGGTTTTTCAAGTATGCCATGGAAACAAAAGACAATAGAAACAATTTAATTATGAAATAAATACCTTACTAATTTTATAAAACAACAACAACAACAAAAACTACCAAGAACCATTTTAACAAAATTCTAATATAAATGTTCAATGTGAACACCATTTTGATTACTATATTCTATTAATCTATTTTCAACAGATTGTGTGGCTCTTCTTATTTCGTTGGGGTTAAGACTGTCGAATGCTCTTATTATTCTCCCTCTCAATACGTCTATGTTGCGAAGTGGTGAAGTATAAACTAAATCTATTATTCGACTCCAAATATAAAAATCTAATGGGGTAAGGTCTAAAGATAATAAGTGCATTCGACAGTCTTGGTCCCAACAAAATTAGAAAGGATACACAATCTGTTGAAAATGGATTAATAATAGAATGTAGTAATCAAAATGGTGCTCACATTGAACATTTACATTAGAATTTTGTTAAGAAGGTTCTTGATCGTTTTTGTTGTTGTTGTTTTATAAAATTGGTAAGGTATTCATTTTATAATTAATCTGTTGCAATTGTCTTTTGTTTCTATGGCATACTTGAATAACCAAAAATATTTTCGGCAATATTGATGGAATTTCCTGGATTTTAATTTTTAATTTGATAGGGGACGAAGTTAGGTATAGGAAATGCTTAAGTAACTTATCCCAAAATACAATTTTCTATTGAATGGTGCAAAAAAAATCAGTAAGTGCCATTTGAAAAAAATGACTTCTTGACCATTTTTAGCTGCGATATTTGAAAATAGCTTGCGCCCATATGATACAAAATGGAACCACCATTAAGATATTAGAAGTTAGTCTGAACTTTGAACTAAGTACTTTACAAATTGGTTTTCATAAATTCTAAACCGTCTGCCAGATACGAATTTCTTCGTAAGCTACCACATCGACCCTTTTTTTCACATAAATTAACATAATGTCAAAAATTGTCAGATAAGTTCACATAACAAGTATTATAAAAACTCAGAGTTGGAAGACTAATTAAACCATGTAAAAAAATGATACGTTTCCATTTAAAATAAGAAAGTTGATACCGACTTTTGGCACATCCTGTATATCTAAAAAACTCAAAACATTTAAATAGAATGAGCATGACTGATTATGACTACCTTCCAAGTTTTAAATTTCTAATCTAACTGGAAGTTAAAAAACTTCTAATGCACGGGCTACGTGAATCACCCTGTATAGTTCGTTTGCTTTATTGTAACAGCGGAAAGTGAGCGGCAGAGGACCGCCGAGCAGCAGCTGATGAGCTGATGAACAGAGCTCTTAAAGCAGAGTGGAGATTGCACAGCAATGCATCATTCGAATCATTTTCAAAAAGTACTCCACGATTACAACAAATTTTTATTTAGTAGTCTCTCATGTCTTCGGCTTTATTACTTTAATCTATTTCTTCACTTAATTGATTAATTATTGGTGGAAAATTAACTCACAGTGACCAAACTAAATTTAAACATGCTACAAAAAAAATTAAGTTTTTTTTGAAGTGGTTTTTTTCTTCCATATTTTATAATCTACAAAGAGAAAACTTGACTACAAACATATCGCACTTACTTTATAGAGAAAATTTAATATTAAAGTTTTTTTTTTAAATACTAGTTAAAAAAGTGATAACGTATTCTATTGTTTACATGTAAAGCTTTAATAAAAATCTTTTTCTATAGGTCCTCTGAAGTTTTTTTATCCAAATCATCTACCATAGTTACGTATTGATTTTCGGTAAGACTTGCCACACTTTTCATTATTTTTTCTTGTTAAGCTTGAATCTGCATTCTCTTAGTATTTCTTGCGTCTTACGTTTTGAAATGAGTTTTCATTACCATCTTGCTTCTAAGCATTAATTTCGCTCTTCTTTATAATATAAGCCAAGGCCTTGAAAATAGTGTCGCAGATTCATTGATCACATTTTTTCACAAAATGCTGTAAAATTCTACCTATCTGTGACTTTGTCGTATATTTAAAAATTGCCTTTAATTTTCTAATTTTCTAATTAATTTTGTCTATTGCAATACAACCAAAACGTTTCCCACACTCACACAATTTGATAACATTCTCTCTGATTAGGTATCTACGTGGGAGAATAACATAAGCAGTTTTAAGATAACTGTTTTCTAAAAATGCTTGAAATGAACATAAACAAACTTTTCTCTTCATTTGCATAGGATCATTCGTACCAAGTGGCAAATAAAATTTTATGATAAATATTTAAAACATTAATTTGGTCAGATTTGGTCTTTTGAATATCACAATACTAGAAGCTAGACATTTGTGGTACCGATACAAGTTTTATCGAAATAACTTGGAAGACCTACTAGCAGTTGTATTAATATTGTTAAAACTATTTCTGACTACTTGAATACGTCACTTTATTTTGTCGATTACATCTTGATCATCAATCCAAGCCCCTGGCCGATTATTGCACAATAATCTGTTTGTTTGGACTTTGATGATGGTAAAGCTGTCTATTTTGAGATTTTGTAAATTCGACGGTGAGGTGCAGATAAATACACTTATAGGTATCTATTGTACAATATATTTAAATCATTGTTTGGTTTTTAATTCTTTTATCGATATCGATTTGGATCGATATCTATCGTGATAGTTCTTCTAGCTCACCGAAGTTACTTTTATAATTATCTGGCCATCTAACTTATTTTAGTTTCATTAGATGAATTTGCTTAAGACTACTATTCTAATATTGATCGTTAAACCTCAATAATCATAGTTTAGTATAGTCTTATTTGTGTTTTTTCTCCAATCTATTGTTAGTAGTATTTCTTTCATTCTTTTTCATCATATCCTTTCTGCAACTTTTTGGATATTATTGCTTCTTTTTCAAAGTTTCATCTTATTCATCCATCTATAAAGTTATTTATATTTTTTGGCGACTGTTCAATCATGAAAAGCACCACTAATCGATATCTCTGGAGACGGCAATGGTCTGGAAACTTCTAACAGCTGGGAGTAGTGTAGATTGCTTGTGTTGTTGGACGATGGGACTCTGTACTAGTGACTGATTCTAGCTGAGTGAGGGATGAGTCCCGGACTTGCCACAGAACAGTGTCAGGAAGAGGTGACCCAGCACTTGGAATGTGTACTTTGGAGTAATTTGAAGTGAGCAGCGACACACGATTATTGTTTTTTATTCACTTTATGTCTCTTCTGAAAGGTGCTTCTCTTGTTATTTAACTTAATAATAATTAATTGTTTAGTAACTTTATTCATTCACCAATCTCCTTCTCTTATCCTGTTTTGTCAAGTGTTTGACTTTCTTGTTATAATCTTTTTCCATCTATGCTACTAATGTTATTCGAAATTATTACTTATTGCATCATATTTATTTTTTAACTGTCTCTCATTACTTTTTTCTCTTATTTTCTTTAAACTTTTGATGTCACATTATGGTTGAATTGAGATTTTTCTGTTGATTTTTCTAAAACATTTGCTAATATATCTAATGTAATGTACGTACATAACTATAAACTAAATAAAATAAAATAATAATTTATAAAGGAAATAAATGAAGAAGGAAGAGTTCCCGCAATGTGAAAAAACGTTTCCTTTAAATTGACCATGAAACCGAACACTTTGGTGATCATTACATTCAATTTTTTGTTATTGAACTTGTTCTTGTTGGAACAATAATCAAATAATAAAAATAATCAAGTGGCAATTTTGAATTTCAAAATATCTTTTTAAAATTTTGGGTTTAGTTTTTACGTGGCTAGGGACTACTAAAATTTTCGTGTCAAACTCTAGCTCTAGCAGAATGTTGTTAAATTACTAAAAATCAAGAAACTTTATACCTTCAGAGCTGGCATCATGTACATACATAGTAGGTATGATCAATAAAAAAATGTTACGAAATAAACAATCCAGCAGTACATAAAATCTGACGTTGTTCTTATTCTCCAGAAATCTCTTCTTCCATACAATTCTGACAACAGGTAACAAATTTAGGTTTGCTATCGAACACAGGTCGTGTTTCTAGAACAACTCGACAATTTGCAATTCTCTTGCACGCATTGACCGAGTTGATGTAATCCTCCTACGATGCAAAACATCACAAAAGCTCACAAATCGCTGTAATCGGGAATTGGTGTTATCCAAGAGGGAGTGATCCCGTCCGGAACTTATTTCTCTTCATGATTGCGACCGCCAACAATGCGAACGTAGCTTTTTTGCTCTCCAAGTTAAAACCATCCAGTGCGTATTTATTGTAAATTGCTCTCCCAGTCAGTTGTACGATATGCAAATGCTACGGTTACTGATGATTACAGATGAAGTTGATAGATTCGGATTGTTATTATATTTTGTGCGTATACATTTCTTTCAGGAAAATTTTGAAGAGTTATGTATTTATGTTTGCACTGAAATTACCAGGAAAGCTCGTAATTAGCAGCGCATTCAGCAAGTTGTAATGTAATTAATTTTGTTGGCCACGTGCAACGAATTCGAAATTGTTTGCAGAATTAACGCTAAAAATTTACAACAATTTTCAAAATTTATTGTTAGCGGCGTGCCTAACGTAAAAGAACCATATTATTTCTAAATAGAAATATGGAATTTGGTGTTTTTATTGCTGATACTAATAATAGCTACATTATTGTACATATTACCTATACAATCCAATTATTCATTCCGACTTTATTTTGATACTCCTAAAATAAGCTAAAGGATAATTTTTCAGCCTACTCTTATTTAAGGATGATTTAGTTCGCCAAAATGCTTAAACTCAGAAGTAACACCGGAGGCTGGTTAAAAGTGTTTATGTTGCTCATAAAATAACAACTAAAAATACGTTGAAACGGAATTTAATAAGCGCATTTATAACGCCGAAATTTCGACATTTAACTAATATTTGTGGTAGAAAAACAGTTTTTGGAGTACATTTTTAGTCTAGTATTGCTGAAATTGATGAGCAACATTATAAAGCGAAGTTTATGGTGCAGACACTAACTAGCAAAGTACAGAAATAATGAGGAATATTAGGTGTAGCAACAACGATGATTTCCACGGTTGTAGAGAGAGCCTTGACACTGTCACTAGTGGCAGTGACAAACTAGCCGTAAAAACGTGGTAATGAACAATTTTTAGCTTTCTCCACATTTATTATCGTACTTACCGTGAAAAGCACAATGAAGAACAATAATAGTATTTACAATTAAATTTAAACTAATGCTACTGGAACGCTGTGCATATCATCCATGGTAAAATATTTAATATCGAACGAAGACAAAAATATCCAACGTTTAGATGCATAAAAAGAAAAAAATATTATTTTTTAGCAATTTTTAAAACAAAGTAATTTTTTTAAGTTATTCATGTAATAGACTCATTTCATCATCTTTTAATGTAGAAATTTTAGGACAAAGGTGATCTCATCTCCAAAAATCATTGTGGAAGAAAAAAAAACAAAAAAGTTCCGAGTTAAATCCGACGATCAGCGGAGTTTTTAATCGCCTCTCGTAAATTGCGTTATTAAACTAGGATCTAAATTTTGTAGTATCCACTGCTCTTATACTTTAATCTTTAAAATATACAGGTTTTCTTGAAAGGTCCGGACACAGGTTAAGGCTGCCGTAAAGAGTTGACTAGGTCAGTTTCCGCCCAGATTTTAAATTAGTTAGATCACCAAACATACAGGAAATTGGCGCCACAATGTCTGGGTGAACCACAGCCTAACGAACATTTGAAACCGAAAACAAAATTTTATAGCCCATTAACTTGACCGAGACGTGACTGAAAACCATAACAAATTCAAAGTCTCATAAACAGATGGTCGTCAGCGCTTGTGTAGCGGTTTCGATATGTGGCGAAAGAGCTCGATAAGTTGCCAAAAATTTTCTTTAGTAGAAAAATACGAAAAAAATTTTGAACTACCAGAATCTCGTTATATGACTTTTTTTGGTGGTACCAAAAAAATTTGTGGGCCCTTTAATCTGAAAAATTGCTATTTCCAAAGAGCGCGCGGCTTCAGAAACAATATTTTTTTCCTCTGGCCTCAAGTAACGCACAGCGTGGATTTTCATTTTGCTCGAAAAAGCAATAATTGGAGAATCAATATCCTTTTTACGAGAGAATATACACAATTAAATCCTATATGCACTATTTTGTTAGTCACATTTATTAAAATCAGTAAAGTTTCATGTTCAAATAGGTGTCATTTTATTTTTCCACGATATGGATTTTATTCTTTTTTATGCAGATCGATAGCCTCAAGTATTAAGATGATATGATCTCGCATAACCCCTAGTCGCGTTTCAAAAATAAAGTTTCTAGAACAAGAAATGTAAGAGGCGGTTAATTACGGTTTGGCAAGTTGTGTGAACGCGACGGAGATAGCGTATACGGTAAACGTAGGCACTGAACAAAGAGAGCAACACAGCATTTTTAATGACCGGAAAAATTATGGTAAAAGAAAAAAATGGTCAAATTATCATAAATAATTTATTTTTCAAATCAATATTATAAAGAGCTGATAACAAGTGATCAAATAAATTCGTCAAAATAGTAGGTCATGAAAAATTACTATTATTTTATTTCATCACATTTATATTGTTGTCTTTTATTTTATGGTAATAAAAAAATTACGATGTAAATAAAAAATAACTTGCCTTCTTTGTCTTTATCTACCGCCTTCCCACTCGTAATAGGAACGTTTTAATAAAATAATAAAAAAAAATGTAAGAGGAAAGATTGTCGGTGTTTGCCATTAATCCCATTGAAACTGATATCGCAGACAGGTTAGACGTAGAGGAAATAATTAGTGAGTTTTCTTTATTGAAAGTGCGAAAAGTGCTCATGTAAATAAATTTTAAACAGAAGTAGCCATTATTATTTCATTAGATATACCTACTTATACAAATTATTACAGGAGTTTTTCTTGCTATACGTTTTTGTCCTAACATTCAAATAATATATACATCTCACATTTTCTTACATTTTTAGTTTTTAAATTACAGACAAAAATTTCATTCAAGCTTTAATTTTTTTAAGCAAAAACCATTGGAGTTAGACTTTTTAACGAAGCATTGTCAAGGCACTTTTTACAATAAATCTAAATCTGCCATTCATTCAACTTTGGTTTTTCTTATGGGCGTCATATTAGATTTTAGCATTTATTGATTGACTTTTATTTTTTGATTGCAACACAATACTTTTTTACATTTATGCCTAATTTTTAAAATTCTCAATGGTGAGAAAAATTTTCATTCACATTAATATTCAGTATGAAAATGCGCAACTTTGCCCTAATTTAACCGACTTTGTATCTCTGAGATTAAGCGAGCTCTCGAAAAACGGACACCCTGTATAATATGTTAATAAAGATCAATTCATATAGTATAAATTTATTTATTGTTTTATTTTTTTATTAAATATGTAATGAAATGTGAATAAAGATCCCTTGGATATTGTTTACTAATTATATGGTCGGCCTTATCACATTCCACACTTTTTTCCATGTACAAAAACGTGGAACGAGAAGGAATAAACACGTGATGACTAGGGCAACGTCAGAACTACTTAGTTATAGTTAGCTCTTTATCACCGGATCGGAAATAAAACCCGAGACCGATTTCAAAATCTCAAATATAAACAACACGATGCACGCTGGAATCGCAAATTTCTTGTAGAACAGCGCCAAAACGCGCATATGGGAAAACCCCTCAAATACATAATGGTTTTACGTATTGTTCACTGCCGCGATCGGGCGGAATCGTCGAGAGGATCTATTTGGTAGCCCTCCACGAGTTCATGGGGTTAGCAAAAACGGGAAGGCCTAACTCATTTCTGTTTTCAGGATTATAAAGCTGAAGAATTGACCTTTCAGCTAAAAGAAATATGAAAGCAGTAAAAAAAAATTTCCTACATAATACGTGGCTTCAAAGTTGCCGAACTTTGAAGGGTTGTTACTTTATAACAAAAAAAAAATGCGATTAAAAATTACTTTAGCCAAATCTTTGATGTTTTGTCATTACGTGGGTCAAAGGAGAACTTGATTGTATCATTAGGTTGCTCTAACGCCATGAACTACGAAAGCGTGTTTTGCCGTTTTCTCGCCCGTTTCTTACGGCAGCCTTAACCACAGGTTCCTTAGATCAAAATAAGTCGATCGGACATAATTTACTTATCTACATCCAAATATGCCTTAATAAAAAATTAGTGACTTTTACTTAAGCTTTTCAATAACTACTAAAACTATTTGATTTTAATTCGAGAAGAAAGAGAAACTTTAAGAAATTACAGTCTTTGGTCGCTTACTCCTCGTCTTCTAAGGAGATTTGTTTGGTAGGTGCAGAAAGCATGAGCAAGCGAGTGTTCCTCCGTGCGAGATCAAGAGACTGTATCATAAAAGCGCGGCGCTTCAAACCCATCAATAAGTTGCAAGAGTTCGAATTAATTTTTTTCCCGTAAAAACCATTGAGGGTACGTAAATTAAACAAGAATTAAAGATTATAAACAATTAACGTATTAAAAAAATGAAAACGCTAAAGCTAAGCGTTAAAAAATATGACAAGAGTGACCACTGTTAGGTATCTTCTACATCTACAGTTTTCAAGGTCACAACAAAAACTATATCAAGATGTGTTTTTTGTATGTTTATACTTATATAGTATATATTAGTAGAATCGGTAGAGGCGATCTTAAGTTATTAAAAAAACATTTTTTCTGCCCATCTTTAAACTTTGATACTGTCTTAAGGAGGAATTGTCGAATATAAGTAAATGATGTCCAAACGACTTAATTTGATCTAAGAATTTTGTGGTTAGCCTGTGTCCGGACCTTTCAGGGATACTCTGTATATTAAATTATTCAAAAAACATAAATATAAGGTATTTCAACGAGAACCGCCGATGCCTAATTGCGTATTTCCAATAAAGCTAAAAATTTGAAATTTGGCAAAAATAAACTATAATTGATACACTACAAGATGACATAATTGTTTTTTCCTTTTTTAAATGCTGTGAGTTTTTACTTTCGATCGTGATTTTATATCAAAATATTCACTTCATTTCTTTGATTTTCTGCAAGCTCATGATCACGACCTCCAAAATTAATAACGAGTAATTGAAATATTTTTATATCAAACCGTTATTGAATTACATAGATTTTTAAATTTCAGCCCTGAAGGTATTTTTGATTGACAGCTTTGTGGTCGTTTACCTAGTCCATTTGCGGCTAACCACATTAGATTTTATGATAGTTCAATACGCAATTAGGCACAGGCGGTTCTCGTTGAAATTTCCTGTATAGTTTGTGACTAATATAAGGCTTTTATTTTTGTTGGATATCTCTACTTTTTTGTCGCGTTAAAAAAGCGCAAACTCAAATTAACCAAAGAGGGGTAATATTGTAGATTCATTATTGATGTTTCAGCGAGGTATCTCTAAGGAATGTGATCGATAGTTGAACCAATTAAGCAACTGGTTATTGCTTAATTGTATTCGGAGAAGTTACATCCTGGCATGCAGCATATCCGATAATGCCACATTCTTATTCGAAATATGATTGGAATTAGTGCTTAGATTTTTAAATTGTGGAATACATGTCTAAAATGCAGTTGGTTGTCTGACGATTTAGAAAATAATTAATATGTGAACTGTTTTGAATCAGATTCGAGGAACCCAATTTTTTGCTATATCGCCTCCAACGACAAATTAATAATTTTGCCATTTCTCGCAGCACTAGTCTCTTATTAAGACGGTGGTATTACTAAATCAAAAAATTATTCAGAATTTGCATTCATGATATTAATTAATAAATATGTATAAAGGACGTGAGAAAACAGCATATGAACGGACCGATGATTTTCACTGCAAACACTCCAACTAATAGTTTGTTTAGCGAGCACCCTATTAGATAAAGATAACGCGTTATTAATTGCGATTATCCCCGCTTTTCAATTTACTGGCGGGAGATTCCGATTTTGGAAATTAATTAGCCATCAATCACTTCAAGTTTACGAAATTATGGAGTTAGCACTGATACCTGGACTAGGTGCATGTGAGGGAAGTTGTTGCAAACTTGAGAAATATACAGATTACAAGTTCGTCTTGCATGATTTAGAGGACACTGAGCTTGAAGCTCGCCCCCGAATTGCCGGTAATATTGCGCCATATTCCGCCGTTGGCGAAGAAAATATTAAATTAAAATCGCATTACAGCGCGGAGAACAATAATTTCTGATGGTGAACTTACAATTATTATACCAAGTCGTACCGCCTCTCGTACAAATGCGATTTTAAAACATGCTAAGAACAGTGGCGGCTTGTCCATAGGATCACAGGAGCACGTGCACCCCCACGGCCCCAAGAAGAAAAGAAAAAAATTAAATTTTTTGAAATAATATTATTTTTTTGTCTAGTAGGTTATAGGTAATAATTCGTTAAGAAAAAAGTTAGGCCGCGCTTCGACTCCCAACGTCCGTGTTTCCGTGCACCGTGACTATTTTTAAAACAAGCGCACGTGCTCCATTCCGTAAAGACTTTAGGTATCACCGGGGGGACGGAGGCAAAGGGAAATATGCCGAGAATATGCACAATTTGGTGCACAGTTTCACTGTGCTCCTTAGCAGTTCGGGCTGTTCGGAACTCGGTATTTACGACATTTTGGTGTATTTTACAATTTTACCGTCCAGTGTCCAGTATTAATAACAATGGCTAGTACAAGTAATGTAGGTGTAAATATAAACAATAGTGTAGTGAATATAAAAAAACAATTTGCTGCTTTACCGTTGCAAGAAAAAATTGCTTTCAAGAACTTGGGGAAACCAACACCCGATATTAATATAGTGCATATTACTAACTCTAAGTCAAGACAATATAAAAGAGAATTTAAACGTGACATTTATGAAAAAACCGATTGGATATGTGGATGCGCTGAAACAAATCGTTTATATTGTTTTCCGTGTTTGCTATTTGCTCGTGGTAACATCGAAACTAATTGGACCAAAACAGGTGTCAACGATTTAGGACATTTAGCGCAGAAAATAAAAAAACACGAAAACGCCCAATCACACATTAACGCCCAATTGGATTTAAAGTTACTTGGAAAACAGGACATTAGACAGCAGTTGGACAACGCATATAGGCGCAATATTCAACAACATAATGAAGTGATAGCAAAGAACCGATACGTTCTTTCCAAAATTATCAACTGCATTAAGCTTTGTGGAGTTTTTGAGTTGGCCCTGCGTGGTCATGATGAAACGATGGATTCTTTGAATCCGGGAATTTTTCGAGGGCTCATAAATTTTAGTGCCGAGTTAGATATAGCTCTTAAAGATCACATAGAAAAAGCCACCATATTCAAAGGAACATCCAAAACGATACAGAACGATTTGTTAGACTGCATGCTAGAAGCAATACAAGATACTATTAAAATAGAAATTTCAAGTGCCGAGTTTGTTTCTGTCATTGCTGATGAAACCAGTGATGTTTCATCCATTTTTCAAATGGCGATAGTGTTTCGATATGTACTACCCAATGGTGATCCAGTCGAGCGTTTTTGGAAATTTGTCAATCCTGCTGGCCATGATGCTGAAAGTCTAGCAGATAGTATTCGTGATGTTTTAAAAGAGGTAGGAATAGACAAACCCGAGAAACTCATTTCTCAAAGTTACGATGGAGCTAGTGTGATGTCTGGGAGATCTGCGGGAGTACAAAGAATTCTACAAAGAGACTATATTTACGCCTTCTATGTTCATTGTTACGCTCATCAATTAAATTTAATATTAGCTCAAGCAACAAGCCAAAATCAACAAGTTAGAGTATTTTTTTCAAATTTAAGTGATATTACAAATTTCTTTGCGAACTCACCACAAAGAATAGAAGTTCTAGATAGAATAGTCGGCAGAAGAATTCCACGTGCTTCCAATACAAGATGGAATTTTAAAAGCAGAACTGTTGCTACTGTATTTGAGTATCGAGAAATCTTAATTGAATGTATGGACGAAATAGAAGAAACATCAAAGCAAGCGACAGCAATAAATCAAGCCGGCGCGATATCTCGTATGCTCCAGGATTCCACATTTGTATTTTGGTTAAGTGTGTTTCATCGTATAATGCCTCATGCTGATCTTCTGTACAATCAATTACAGAAAATTGGAACAGATCCTGTTGAAATACGGCATTATACACAAACTTTTGAAAATTGTATCCAACAGGAAAGAGATAGTATTCAGGATGTTGTGACTGAAATATCTGAGGAAACACATGAGTTTAAGCGCCGGAAAAGAAATGTTGAAGACCCTTACATTACAAAGGTGGTTGCAGCCAAGGAAGTGTGCGATACTATTATTACTCATACAAAGGAGAGATTTTCATTTGCAAATCATCTTAGTGCTTCTAATCTCTTCTTATCCCAACAGTTTCCAAATTTTAATAAAGAATTTCCAGTTCATTATTTGAACGCAGCAATTGAATCATATCCATTTTTGGACGGAGTACGACTGAAAACTGAATTAGAAATAATTTACAAAAGACCAGACTTCAGAAACTTGTCTGGAGCAGTAAATTTGCTAAAATTTATAATAGAAAACAATCTGGAAGACTTATTTGCAGCAACTCTAAAGCTCTTGAAAGTTATTGTTACTATTCCTATGACGACAGCAGAGGCAGAAAGATGCTTTTCCACGTTGAAGCGCATTAAAACTTTCTTGCGGTCTTCAATGAATCAAGAGAGATTAACAGCTTTGGCAATGTTGTCAATGGAGAAGAGACTTATGCTGAATATGGTAAACTTCAACGATTTTGTCATAGACAAATTTGCCTCAAAAAAAAATAGGAGAATGGATTTTACTTTAAGGTTTTGTACATAATTTCAAAAAGAACGAACCATATAGTTTAGTGATGCGTTAGTGACCGGCAAAAGACCTTAAATAAAATGTAGTGTCGGGTAAAGGAAAATGCTGGAATATTTACAATAGACAGTATTATGATTCATCATCATAAGCGCAGACAGAGGAGGATAACGGACTTGGCATTAAGTAGTAAGTACCTCAAAATGCTTTAAAATTGCATTTTTAAAGCGAATATTTTCGAAATTTTCTCCGGGGGGCCTCTCAGAGACCCCCCATGGGGGGCTGCCCCTCTCTCATATTCCCTGCGTGGTGACCGTGTACACAGTGAACCCCCACACTTTCTACTCACGGGCCGCCACTGGCTAAGAACCATGCTGAAAATCGGATTATGCGCTCCTAGGTTTCAAACTTTCATTTTTTAGCCCACGTATCACCGTTGAAATTTTGCAAGAAGTTTAGAACAATGTTAATTGAATAATTAAAATTTACGAATAAATTCAGTTAATCGTTGCATTTCATCTCAGTAATGGTTTGTGGAGATAAGTGAGAGTTGTCAAGATTACAATAATAATTATAACAAATCTCACCGTTAAATTAAAAGTTGTTTAAAACAATGTGGTGTAGTCTGCACAATTTCACTTATAATAAGAATCGTGATAAAACGGAGCTTTACAATGACTGCTCGTCTTAATCGACAAAAATTGTGCATTTTTTTGTACACTTAAATTACTCTTTATCTGTACCTACAATGAAATAATTAATATGTTTGTAAATGGTTTAAAATACATGGGCTTTAAGAATCGTCCACCAGCTTGAAGGTGCGTTTTTTAAGAGGTATTTACGATTATTTTCTGTGAAAATCTCCATCTCAAAAAAGTACTCTCAAAACAAATAATATACCAAGTACCTTTACAATTTAACGGAAAGTTTTTGCGGTCCAACGACTAAAAGAATGATTGTGATTACAAGAATTATACTCAAAAATCCTTAATTTTATTTTTATAATATATTTACTTATAATATATTTATATAGTAAAGTTTTAGCTATTCTCTAATTTTTTAATATATGCGTATATTCTGGTACAGTCTATGCATTAAGTAATATTGCCTCTGAGGTGAGGTTTGAGTCGGATTCAGGTAAATGGCCAAACTATTTTTAGTTATTAATTAGCTTTGCTATAAGCCCACACCAATTGAAGTACTCGGATAAACTTGTCATTCTCTATAAGTAAGAGAAACAGTTAATAGAATACATGTGTTGCAGTCGTCGTAAGTATTTTAACATTTATATGGCATCGTAGAGTTGTTAGAAAAATTCTACTATAAATACTATTTACACTTATCATGAGAATTATAACCTGAAAATAGGTAAACGGTTTATTCTTAAAAAATTTGTCCCCACAAGTAGTACGCAGTAAGTTTGCAAGGACAACACTGAAAGAAACAAGAAATGACAAGATCAAGATCAACAACGTTAGATCTAATTTGGACATCCTGGATAGTGAGAGAACTCGCTTACTATACTCATGAAGATTAGAAGAAAAACTAATTGAAACCAAAAGATCCACTGAAGAAGGATACGAAGAACCGCTGTGAGTTGAAATACTGGTGGGACAGAGAAATCGAGGAAAAAATTGAGAAAATCAGGACAGCAAAACTAGAGTGGAGTACAGAGCAGTAAATAGGCAGGTTAAAAGTGAGGTAACAAAGAGAAAAACAATGTCTGGGAGGAAAAATGCCGAAACATAGACTACCAAATAGGAGGTGTTAGGAGCTCTGAAGCTTGGAAGACGATAAAATCAATAAGAACAACGAGGAAAACGGACAATATCTTAAATAATATAGAAAACACACAATGAATACGGCAATTTAAAAATCTATTAACAGGAACAAGAGCAAACTTTTTGACATAAAGCTAGCTCGTGGAAGCCAAACAGAAAATTGATCTAACTCTGGACCCAAATGAAAGAAACAGTGAAAGGAACAAAATTGAAGAAGTCTCCAGGCTCGGGAGGAATACAGCCCGAGTTACTTAGGTATGGTTCACCGAAACTCTTGAAATTGATTCGAAAGCTTTTTGTAAGATGTTTGAATGGGAGAAAGCATTCCCGAGGAATGGGGACAGTCTTACATTTCTCCTATACATAAGAAAGACCCAAGAACAGATTAGAAAAACTACAAAGGCATTGCGGTAATACCAACTATAGGTAGAATATACTCCAGAGTACTAAAGAATCTAATTGAAGAGGAAATCAAAAATAAGCAACCAGAGGAACAAGCAGGCGTCCGGACCGGACGATCGACTTTGGATAATGCCTTTACCCTTAAAATAGCCCTAGAAAAGTAAGTATAACGTACTAGAGTGACCCACGTAGCTTTAGTAGATCTTGAGAAAGCTTACGATAGCGTGCCGATCTCAAGACTATGGAAGGAAATGGTGAACTTAAAAATAAATCCAATTTTGATGCATGCTACTCAAAAATACTATCAGCAAAACTCAGCGAGAATCAAGGTGGGCAACAGGGTTATCGTCTTATTTGAAACAACAAAGAGATTGCAACAAGGCTGTTGCTTATCCTCTACCGTTTTTAAAATCTATTTGAATAGAGCTTTGGCAAAAAAATGCAAAAACATGGGGCTAAGAGTGGGGGATGATACACCGTTTTCACTCTTCTTCGCAGACGATCAGATTGTTATTGCTGAGGATGAAGACAACCTCAGTTACATGATTAGAACCCTCAAAGCAGAATACGAAGGAGCCGGTCTCCAAATGAATTTATTTAAATGCGAATACCTAATAGTGAGGAACGACCAACTAAACGATCTCATTTTAGATACTGCCAAAAAAAGGGGTTGAACGAAGTAAATATCTCGGTATATTCTTCAATAAGAAAGGAAACAGCGGGTTTGAGTAGGGGTGGTGGTGTACTTCTTGCGGTGGGTGCGCTGTTTCGGGCTTCGATTGTAGATTTTGGTGTTGTCTTTGATGTTCCTTGTATTGATGTTGTTTGTGTGAGGTTGCACCTTGACTCCCACACATATTTCTAGATTTTTGTGGTTTACGTGCCTCCCTCCTGTCATTTGGATGATTATGCTAGGTTTGCTGAGGGACTCATAATAACATATACAAAAGTCTGGTCAAAGTGTTACTTTCTATGGATCGGAAGTGTGGGACGTTACTAAAGCCAAAAAGACTAAAATACTGGCAACAGAAATGGACTTCTTGAGAAGAAACTGCCGACGATCGAAGTTGGAAAGGGTCAGAAATAACGGTATCCGAGCGGAGATGAAAATGGAAACCCACATACACGAAGAAATTGAAAAAAGACAGTAAACTTGGTTTGGACATGTTAAGAGCATGAGTAAAGAGAGATGGTCCATAAAGGTACTGGAATGGATACCGCCGGAACGTAGACGAAGGGGACGGCCGCGAAGACGTTGGAGGGATGACGTAAAAGAAGCGATGGCTGCGAGAACTTGAAGGAAGACGAGGTGTTCAACAGAACAGGATGGAGATTGGGGACGAAGAGACGGCGACAGCTGTTAAAACATCCGTTATGTATATATGTATATTTCAGTAAATATAATAAAAAGATGGAACTTGATGTTGAAAGTTGTGTGGGTCTAAGCTTACGTATGCAGGTCCCATTGAAAGTATATGTTCAGAATGTGGAGCAGAAGATTGATATTATAAGTATCAACTATTTACCTGTAAGTATAGATGCAATAGAAAATACGGTGTTTTAAAAGTCTCATTAACATTTTTAGCACAAAAATAATAATAATTTTCAAACCAAAGGAGTTCCTATTACCAATTTAATTTATCTCTTTCTAAAGTTTATAAAATATGACAAACTAATATTCTAATGTTACATTTCTGTAACATTTAGAGATAAAATCTGCTTTGTGGAAGTTAAATAAATGTATGCTTGCATGTAAGATGAGAATATAATACAAAACTACGTCACTGAATTTGGATGTAGACAATAGACTACAGTTTAGTTTAGCAAATGTTTTTTTTTTGAACGTCATAAAACTAAGACCTGTTGCAGCTGATGTTTATTTACAATGTGAAAGTCTTGTTTTATAGCCTAAAACATAAAAGTGAATTACTTTTATTCCCAGGAGTTTTCTCGTCCAGGTAAATCTGAAAAAGAATTATCATTACCAATATAATACCAATCTTTACAGTATGACCCACAAAGCGATTTAGGCAGTAAGTTAAGAAATGCGGGTTATTATCTTAAATAATTATTTTTATGGCGGGTCAAAAATCTGCTAGACACGGGAAAGAATTTCAAATTTCTCGTTTTGAATTTCATAACTTGACAGTCAATAGTTTTTTAACCGTTACTATGACACGTTTTTCTAAATTATATTGATAAATTAAAACAAATAAATTAAAAATAAATTAAAAAGCTAGCATACGATTCTAAGCCAATTTTTACTCTTATGACGGAATTATTGTGGTTAGAAGTTCAGCGTCGGTTTTACACAATTTCAGGTTCTAGTTTAAATAATTGTAAATAGCGTGTTGGAAATATTTCTAACAATTAAAAAGTTTCAATGTAATTCTAGAATCAATTCACCATTTTTATCCTCTACTCGTAATTTGTTTAACAAACGAGTGAAATTATTTCCTAACTAGAATGGAAATTAACATCAATAATTAACTGAAACGTGTTAGATTTATAGACATATTTCACAAACAGAAAATTTTACAGCTGCAAATTTACATCAAAAATTACGTAAATTGCACTTTTTGTTTTTACCTTTAACAAATTAACATCAGCCACAAACGGCAATAAGAATCCACAAGATTATTTTTTTTGAAAAAGTGTTAATTTTTTTCGAGAGTTTTACAAAAATTAAATGAATCGACATTATTATTACTTTGCGAATTTGCAATTTGCAGAATTTATTTTGCAGGTATTTAATAGTGGTGATTACCTTAATAAACTAAAATATTTTAAATAAACATTAATGATTAAGTATAGGCCAGTGAGTGGGTAAAAAATTTAACATAAGTTCTAAGATTTTTTAAACTTTGCCCTGTAATGTGTAACGACTCGAAATGGAACTATAAAATTTTGCAACTCGATTAACGGTCGGCATCATTGTGAAAATCGGAAAAAATTAAATTAAGCGATATCTCGACGAAAAAAAAAAATAACATTGTTGCAAACTCGATAGAGTTTTTATTACAATATTTAAAATGCACAGCAAAATTTGCAGGAACTTATGAATTAGGCATAATAACTAATTATCATTAATAAACATTTACGAATGCAGTTATTTGCAATTGACATCTACACATGTTACGTTTTTTTCGAATTGTTTTTACGTAAATAACCATTAATTTTGTTGTAAATTATAACAAATGGACCACGCCGTCATCGAATAGAGTTGCAAGTTTACAGTCTTGTAAGGCGATTTTAGCAAGTTGATTGTAGTTTTGCAAGCATGTTAATATTTTTGCTGGAAAATTAGATGAAAAATGTTATTAATGATAATTAATTATTATGCCTAATTCATAAGTTTCTGCAAATTTTGCTGTGCATTTTGAATATTGTAATAAAAACTCTATCGAGTTTGCAACGATGTTACATTTTTTCTCATCGCGGATAACGCTTAATTTAAATTTTTCCGATTTTCACAATGATGCCGACTTTTAATCAAGTTGCAAAATTTTATAGTTCCGTTTTGATTCATTACACATTATATACGGCAAAGTTTAAAAAATGTTAGAATTAATGTTAAATTTTTTAGTTATCATGTCTCTATTCACTGGCCTAGAAGTATAACTAATAAATATGTGTCTGTAATATAATAAATAAGACTAATTAACTAAAATATCAAATATTTTAGGTAAGTTGACGCTATTCCAGTGCAATTCGTTAATGCTGTATAACTTGGAGTAAGTTTCCATTTATTTCGTCAACTACCTGAACAACTTATTTTATGGCAGGTTCGTTTTCTTTGAATTTAATTTAATAATTAAATTCACTCGCATGTAGGTGCTATTCACGACAATAATTTCTGCCTGTGTTCTCACACTTCTTCGACTTTCAATTTGGGAAACTTCTTGATAATAGTGAAGCGGCTACGATTTTGTGTAATCGTTCGAATAGAAAACAATTATTTATTTACTCGCTGCCAAGTATTTTGTTTTGCAAGAAGTTTAAAGTTTTCAGCTCCAAAACTTCATAAGTAGTTGATGGTAGTACTTACATTTAAATTTGTTCTCTTAAACTAATTTTGGGAAAAAAGTTTTTAACATAAGGGAGACTTGAGACTAATATGGCAGCGTATATTGTCCTAATAGTGGTGAAATTACATTGATATATTGATTCTTCCAGATTTAATATTTTTGGAACAAAGTATTTGCGTTAAACATGACTGGCAACAATTATTGTTTCCTGTAACATTTTATTGAACTTACGAATTACAATTACAATCAAAAGATTATGTAATTATTAATTATATATTGATTGTCTTATCAATTAATTATTAATAATGTTTACTCAGCTTAAAAGAATTTTTTGTGACTAGATTGGGGAGCAATATTATTATGGGTCAAGCAATACACTGCTAGAAAAAACACAAAAGAAACGACAGTTCTTCTCTTGAAGGATCCTCTCCACAGAGGATCCTAAATAATGTTGGTTTCATTTGATACCTTCATCTAATCCAGCGGTCTGGCACACCTTAAGCTGCCTCCACACTTCACTGCATGCGTTTCTCCTGAAGATTTGCTGAATGAATAGATTAATTATTCATGGCCGAATGCAGAGAACGCACTCGTCCCCGCATCACAGTCTCATTAATTTGTGTCTTTTGATTCGGGAAAGAAGTTGTCCCACCCTGTATAGTCCGATAACAATAAGTTCCGGCACGTAGTCAAACTTAACAACAAGTTGTTAGTGTTATATCTAATTATTTCAGATCCTCCTAGTTACCTAGTTGATAGGTATAGAAGGCAAGACAATACCCCATCCCTTACATATCGAATACATAATGTTGCTCAAACAACAAAAACTTTTAAAACTAATCTAATTTGCTTCTTTCACTTTTGCATAAATTTTGCATAGAAAAATCGATCTTCGGTTCATACATTTTTAATTTTTTAATAAATGAAGCTCCGTATCGTGGAAAAATCAAAATCCACGTATCCTGTCCTTTGAGGGTGTATTATTGTTCGGACTTGAACTAAAAGTTGTTCATAATGGATCGCATAATATCCGTCTGTACCGTAAATATGTTACTAGAACCATCAGGGTCTGTTCGTAAGCTCTGTTGGTGGGCGGGCGGGCAAAGCTCACACACATGACATGAGGGCCTCGTGGGTGGGGAAGTCCTCGTCCTGCTAGCAGGCGCAAGGCGCATCTTTGAATGAAAAGGCGAGCGCGAAAGCGCCTCGTTCATTTGAAAACTCGCACGTCGAAGATAACAGTTTTGGGTAACGTCCGTACAACGTTGCTCCTCCGACCTTATCAATTATTTAATAGCAATATTTAGCGATGAGTTGTTGGTCGGCTGTCGTTGTCCTGCTAGCCGCGGTCGCCGTTGTCCTGGCATTCCATGCGGATACTGCTGAAGCCAAACGTGAGTTTGATGTCGTGAGATTTTTCTATCATTGTAATTGTAATGGCAAGATAGTTCATGTTTCATTGTCAAATTGTGTCAAATGCGATTATGCAAATTGGTAGGACTTCTGTTTGTTGAGTTGCGTTTGCCATAATTTTTCTAGTTTCAAACACTACAAAATTTTAGTGCCACATTTCAAATTTGAAAACTTTTATAGTCCATGAAAGTCGTTAAAAATTAAATCGTTTACGAGGATGCGGTCCTCAACGGTGAAATAATTTTTAAAATGTCAGTGTCAGGTCAACTTTTGATGTCAATTATGAAGCAAAATTTGGTAAAAGCCGATTACAGCCAATTAACATAAATATAATTTATATAAAGGTACAAGAAGAAAATCCGGTAGGTGTATAATAAGCTTATAATCATTAATGACTAACAATTTGGAAAATTAACATCCTAATATTAGGTAAAAAAATCCTTAATCTTATTAAAGGTGTTTCTTGGAAAAAAAATTATTAATGTCAATCAAAAATACATTAAATTCTGGTGAAGAAAATATCATCAAAATTCTATAGTTTGCAAACTTGGTCAGTTAAAATAAATATTTATATTATATCCCTCTTGAGGTCATAGATACAGTCATAAGTATGTTGTACCTAGTTGGTAATATTAATTGTAAAATTATATCAATATTTCTAAGTGAACACAATATTAAACAGACAACTAGAAAATTGTTATTTAGTGTCGTAGGTAAGTCAAGCTTTTATTGGTTAATATGAAAGTCAAAATTAAATTCAAGAACTCGGTATAATAACCAATTTTTTCTAATAAGAAACCCGTAAGTAACGAAACGTCTGTTGACATTAAACAAAAGTAATTAATAATATGTAGGTATTTTAAAAAAATTATGTCAAAGTTTGATTTTATAAAAAAAAAAACATTTATGTCGGTAAAACCTTTTAATCTTATTTTCATTTTATTGCCAATGAGATCTTCTTAATTAAATCTGAATATACATTAGCAAAAATATGTTGGTGGTTGTTTAAGTTAAGTGTAAAATTTAAATATTCTAATTTTACTTTAATCGTCATAAAACTGGCAATAAAGTTTGAAATTCACTTTGCATTTACTATTTAGGCAAGTATGGTAAGCTATGTAATAATAAGGGTTGCCGTAAACTACCTTGCTATTTTATACATATATAAACTTTTCTTTAATATAATTTGGTTATTTGAATATACTTCACTTAATGTCGTAGATTTTAATAGCAAGGGACCGTTTACTGATATAATAAATAAATAATTAATCGATTAATTAATTTTGACAGCCTTATTTAAAAGTTGGATAATGAGGGTTCTGGAAACCATCCTCAACTTTATTTTTCACTTCAAATGTATGTGTGGTTGCCGCTCATTTGAAAGTGGTCTTGAGAGCAAATACGAATATTACTTTTAAAATTAGAAAAAGGTAGATGTTAAAATAGTTAAAATTAATTAACATCCCTGGTTTGTGTTAGCATAATTAGTCTCCATCAAAATTTCTATCTTCAGAAACTCACCTGCCGTTTAAGAGACTTTTGAGATAAGGGATGACAAGATATTTATTTGCGTTTGAAAAAGAAGACGGTGGGTTTCTAAACCCCGGTTACGCAAAAATTTAAATAATATATTGAAAAAATTTATCAAACATAAACTACAAGTAGATCGGTTTTGGAAATTTGTTTAGAAAAATTGTAGTATATTCTTTTTATCTATTCCATCAGTTAACTCAGTCCTCTGTTTGGCAAGATATTTGAAGCACTATGTTGGCGCTTTAACAGTCAAGTTTTTTTTTAACTTTCAAACATACTGTTAATTTAAACAACGCATAGATCCAAAAAAAAAAATTTCATTATCTGCACGATGGAAATTTACACGAAAATCGCACGACACTGAAAAGTAGCCAATAGAAAAACAGAATTCGATGTCGTTTCTATGACAATGTAAAAATTTCCTGGAAATTTTTGCACCTAGCATGAAATTAATAAGTAGAAATTATTTCAGACAATCAAAATCATTTATTTATTTATTAATAATGACATCATAATGACATAATAGACCAATGTCCGTGTCGTTGCGATTTTCTTACCGAATATGCCCTCGTGCATTGATTAATATCCGGAAATTTTATTCTCATGCATTTCCAAAACGTAATTAATTAATACGTTTTGGAAATGCGTTCAAAAAAATTTCCGGAAATAATCAATGCACTAGGGACATTATAAGCGATAATTTACAAAAGATTTTGACTTTCTCGTTCTGGAGGACTGCAATGCTTTTCTTGGCATGTATCCTTAGCAGCATCGTGATGTAGGTACATATCGGTACATATCGGTAATAGTTTTGCATGTCATTTTTATTGTTGGAAAAAGTTAATTCAAAGTTTTATAAAAAGATTACAACAAGGAAAGTATATTAATAAAAACTTTTGCAAAAAGCACCTGCTGGTTGCTATTGCTACAAACTTAATTGCACTACCAGGTTTAAATATTTATGTTTCTAGGGAGTGCTATTTTTACGAACTTTTATTCCATTTATATTCAGTTTCCAATGATTGTAATCAACTTGAAGGCTGATCTAGTTCGATGGCACTGGTGGTGTTGGCCTCTCCAGTCATTTTAAGAATTTGATGTTTCTTCACTAAAAAATTATTTTTCTCACTAGGCAATTTATGTAACAGATTTTTTTCATAATTTTTCTTTTGCAGAATACCGTCAATGACGCTCAAGTTTTCTTTCTATAAACTTCTTATAGTGTGTGTAATAAAAATTAATTAATTAATAAGTAATGAAAGTTATCTAACGTGCGTTTAGTGGAAATAGTGGTGCAGGATTTTAATATACAGGCTATCTAGAATATACTTAGTGCCATTATTGTAGCAGTAAATTGGAAATTTTATGTACAAGCAAATATATTTATTTTCTCCTTCAATTTTTAAGTAGATAATATATTGAAAGTTTTTAAAAATTTAATTTAGTTAAAAATAAATAGATTGAATTTGTTATTTCAACAACTAATTAATATTTGAACTGTACTCTTTATTTTTTTAATTTGTTTAGCAATGTCTTTATCGAAACTTTTGTCAACATACCGCAAGTATGTTCTTCTCCTGGATGGAGGTTCTGTATAACGTCATGCCTGTCATCAGCATGTTTATTACGAATTTTAAACTGGTAAATATTGGACAAGCTGCTTCTTTTCGGTTATTCTCTCCATTCTTCTCAAAAATAATTTTTTAAATCATTGGGATAACGATAACTTGTTTATAAGTTTTTTTAGTTTTGCTAAATTACTTAAGTACGTCTGCTCTGTCTTTCACTCGTATCTCTTTGAATTGATGCTTTCATTTATTCTTTTACATAACTAGTTATTTGAATGTAACTAACTTTATTCTTTTAAGTTTTTGTGCCAAGTTTCTTTGCTTAATTTGGCGTTAGGTTATAAAATGTATTTTTAAGTGTAACACAGCCAAATCTACATTTTGTTTAAGTATTATCTCTTACCAAAGATCCATTTTTCTCACATATGAATGAGATTTGTTTAATTACTTTTTATAATAAATAATCCGCACTTTGAACAATAGTTAGGTAGTTAAGTGATTTATGCGTTTTTGATTTTTTGAATACTTTTTTAAAAATTGTGTTATTTAATTTGTTTTTGTTTCTTGCTGTTTGGAATTTTTGTCAATTTTTTATCCTTTTTCATTTCTTTCTTCTTTATCGTCTCTTGCATTTTATTTGATAATAATTATTACCAATCATTTCTTTTTGTATTTCTAGTGTTCCTATAATTTTTCAGATTCTCGATTGAATTGTTCTTTAGGTTTGGTAGGTTGAAACTTTCTTAGTGGTGCCTTTATTAGTTAGTGTAGGATTTGTTTCTGTAGTTAGCAAATTTTCACTCAGATGTAAGCTAAAACGTAGATTTCTCTGTAGAATGCCAACTTATTGCTTGAATTTGTGTAGTATGAAGCATTGAAGTCTCCTTCAATAATATTTTTTTTACTTTGGTTTTACAAAGTGAGTCAGCTACAGTGAGACAACTGAAATATCTTTGTTATTAGTAAAATTACAGCTTTTATATATAATACAATTAAATAGCTAAACTTATTCCCAGTACCTAGTTAAGTATCTTCAAATGTCACTTAGTTTTATTCTGCTTAGAGATATTTAATTAAAAAATGCAATTAGTGTTATAAATGAGATCAAGTACTGCGACTGTTGAATGCTGAGGCCCGACGGTGTATGTCGCTAGCTTCTTTTAAGAAATTTGAAGCTCTAAGAAAGATTCGCAATTGCGTGAAGATGTAAGAAATGTGGGCTGGAGTAACTACAATAGGATAATGTATCTACAGCAAATTGCTGCTAAAAAGTCATTCAACCTAAGAAAGGCATTGTAGACCGCTCATGGTGAACTTTAAACTGCGCCCCGTTTCATTGTCAACGGCGAGAAAGGGCAGTCAGTTTGGTGGATGCATTTTAGAATTTTAAAAATGATCAACGACATGCTTCGCGGAGCAATCAAATTTGAACCGTTTGTAGCAGAGCTTTTTCAAATCAAATTATGCTCATTCATGCAACTTTTTAAAAATTTAAACAATTGCATTGTAATAATATTGCTTTTATTTCAAACCTTAGCTAAAAAAATACTATTATTTGAAAAAATTAAAAAAATTGATACATTTAATTAAATATCTCTAAACAGAATAAAACTAAATTAAATTGAAATGTATCCATGTACTGGAAATATTTTTAGCTATACATATATGTATATTAAAAAAAAACTGTAATTCTACTAATAACGAAGATATTTCGGTTGATTTACTTTAGCTGACTCACCCTGTGTAATAAAGCTATTACGACACCGAAAACAGTGCTGTAACACCTTTTTGAGTTTTGTAATAGCGATCATATAATTTGCTGTTTTTAGGTTGGTAACTAGTTGTGATTTTAAATGTTATTAAAACATTAAATAAACTTCAATTGAAACAATTTACGAGTAATTCCAAATTTGACATTTATCTAATCAACCACGACCAAATTTTCTAAATTTTAAAATTGCGAATTTTTATTTAAAATTGGTCAAAATAAAAAAAAATGGTAAAAAAAACTCGTTTATAAAGCAATTACGCCACTCGTCCATTACAAAATTCGCCGCTGCGCGGCTCGCTTTGTAAACCTGGACACTTGGGCCGTAAAATGTGGCTTATGTCACTCGCTCTTGAAGGTACTATTATTTAATGTTTTAAAGAAATTTATTTACTATTCTTTAATTATTTTGTATCGAGGGGAGAGTATCTACATGACTTCCCCAGTGATTTTGTGGTATTTAGTTTTGATGCCTACACAAACAGGAATTTTTTTCTTTCGTGATGAGTTACATTGTCTTTTTAATATAATTGCTGCATTTTCTTGTGTCAAATTTTGTAGATGCACAATATGAGAAATTTCAAATCTGTTCTTTTTGATGTGTAAAGTGAGTTTCTGAAATCAACATAGGTATGAAGTTTCATTTTTTGCATTTCTAATGTAAACCCTGCTAACGCTAATGTAGTTCATTGCGTTTGACTTCAAGATTCACAAACAATAAGATTATCAACAGATCTTGTGTTTTAATACTAGTCAGTCAATTAAATAATCCGTTTATTAAGCTTTTTCTGTTATTTTTATGTTTCTTGTCGTTTTATTTGATCATTAGCTTCTGCATGAGGGAAGAAGCATTACTGATATGATCTTATAGGTTTCCTCTGTGTCTGGTCTTAACATTTACGCAAGGGTTGCGTTATTATCTATCTGCCTGTGTTAATGTTTTATTGTTCTGTAATTAACTGCCTCACTATATCAAAAATTTCTTATTAATATTTTTCTAACTTTTGTTTCTGTTTTTTTGGTAAAAAATTAATAATAATAATTGCTATTGAATATCAGGAAATTTTCACTGTCAAAATCGCAAAACTTTACATGGTTAACTTTTTATCTGATGTCAACTTAAATTAGAGCGGTGTAAAATTTAAACTTCTAGAAATCCGGGTGTATTTATTATCATCCGGATAAACTCCAATTCAAACATTAATATGTTTCTAACAGTAATTGTTGATTGCAACACATTAATAATTTATGCGATATAACATATCAGTGTCTCTAGTACCTACACATAAAATAAATATTAATTATTAATATTTAATAATTATTATTGCACATTTCTAATAATGTTGCTAGCAAACAAACAATTAATTTAATAGTAGAGACTTGATGAATAAACCTGAGTGGGCTAAATAATATTCAGCGGTTGTCTGGAATCGAGTCTGGAATTACAGTGTATAATTTTATGAATAAAGACAATAATTATTATCCTTTTAATATCGTTCGAGGTTACCATTTGCTACCTCACTGTTATTGTTTATGTCTTATATAAGCTCAAAATAGCTTGTTAATTATATTGAGCTTATTGAGGGCTGCTTGAATTTGATGGCATCCAATTGTTTGCAAAGGCCAAGAAGCGTAACCAAGCCAGTGGACTTTTCTATAAGTGTCTCAAAATTTTGCCAAAAAAATTTTCTTTTAATTTTTACGAATACAACAAAAGTACAGATGATTTTACTTTAAATTTATCTGTACCTCTGTGCTAGAAGTCAGAACGTGCTCATGCCCAATGTAAGAATTGCGTGTGTCTAGTATAGTAGAAGTTGTAGGTACTCGTTATTGAGCACAAAGGAGCGAACTCCCACAGTGTCGAATCCAACTTCTTGTTCGATCATCTTCCAAATTCAGAAGTGCTTTATCACTGCTCGCAATTCAGTTGTGTGATTACTAAAAAAAAAATTTTATGTTAATTATTATTTTATGTTGACATAAGAAAATATCATTTGGTCCATGATTACTAAAAAGAAAATTTTAATTTAATTATTATTTCACTATGAAAATATTATTTGGTCTATTTTTCTTACCTCCCTATTTGAACAAGGTATCAAGCGAATTGGTCCAATCACGTTTTGTTCGCTAGCTAGGGTTGAAAGTTTTCAGACACCCCAACAAAATGTGTTGGGTAGGTAAGCGCTAATTAAAGTGGTCGCGTCATTCACACGATTTTACCATTAGACGTTATAGTCATACCAATTGTTTTGAAAGCAATATTAGGTACAATCCGTTGCACATAGAGGCCGTCCTTCGTCCTTAACTTTTGCATTAGTTAGAGGTTCTAATGGATGCAATCGTTCTAAGCCCTTCCGACGTCACTCGGACAATGAACGACCAGATTTTTCACCGAAAATTAATTACATTCAAGCGACGGTAAAAGGTCGTATCAATGTTGTACATCTCGTGAAAAAACGGTACAGCTTTTGAAACTCATTAAAGAACTTTGCAGGCAAATTACAGTAGCGAGAGATTTCGTCTACTTCGCCGCAACTTTCGGCAAATCGTATTCTTCGGGAATGTTTTATTAAGTGATATTTAGTTATTAGACAATTACAAAACAATTTGGCGGAATTAATAGAAGAAAGATGCAAGCGGAAGTAATTATATTATTAGATTAGGAAAGTGGAAAAGTTGGGGGATTGTTTCAAAACGGGTTTTACGATGCATCCAGATTTCAATTGGATAATTTCGCTCAAAATACCAACAGACCCTGTCATTAATCTAAGGGATTATTTAGCCGACTTTTGGTTAGGATTATCGCGTCATGTGATCGTGTGTGAGGATTTAGAGCACGCATTACCTCAAAATAATCAAGTTGATGGTTTTGCATTAATTACGTTTAATTCACTTTGAATGAAACAATGAACTTTAGTCGTTTCTATCATATTGGAGAACAAAATTATTTTACAACTTAGGTGGAAGGGCACAGCGATATTGTCGGAAAACCGATAAAATCTGAAGGCAACTCCATCAAATCAATGCTCCCACCTGGTCATTTTGATATTTTATCGTTGATAATCGATAATAATGCAAGAGGTAAAAGTTAAAAGTTCAGGTTGCATACAAGCAAATGGTCATTTGACTATTTTACTGCTATAAATTTTTCTTTTTAGATAATCATCGGCAATATTTTAACTTCCTCGTTAAAGATAATTTTGAGTAAGCTACAGTATCAATATAAAACAGTTAATTAAAAACATACATACTGTTTGATACCGTTATTATCTAAAAGAAATCTAAATTGTTTGTTACAAAAAAGTTCTATGATTTTTTTTTATACAGGGTCAGTCAAAAGTGTAGAAAAGGCTTCTCTTGTCCAACCTATGTATTAGTACGCCCGGTTGCATGATAGTTAACATACAGCTAAAATACCTACTATTGAGATTTAAGGTGGCAAACTGCCATGTTATTTGGCCATAAGACTACACAGTAGATTATCTATAAAATTATTGAATGAATTTGCACGAAACTTACAGGAGTTTAGCATGTTTTGTAAGTACATTGAAGTATTTGCAAAGAAAAGCGATAAATACTTTGGTCTCAAAAAAAATAAATGTAAGAAGCTGCATAAGTTCGCCATCCGGGACCATTTGAATTACGGTCTCTGAGCCAAATCAAGTCATATCAAACTGAAAATACTTTAATTGCAAGATTCAGGTAATGTCAATTGATTCCCGGTCTTCAAATGTTGTTATACAGGGTGATTCACGTAGCCCGTGCATTAGAAGTTTTTCAACTTCCAGTTGGATTAGAAATTTGAAACTTGGAAGGCATTCATAATCAGTCAAGCTAATTCTATCTAAAATATTTTGAGCTTTCTAGCTATACAGGATGTGCCAAAAGTCGGTATCAACTTTCTTATTTTAAATGAAAACGTACCATTTTTTCTACATGGTTTAATTGGTCTTCCAACACTTGTTACGCGAACTTATTTGACAATTTTTGACATTATGTTAATTTATGTTAAACAATGGTCGATGTGGTAGCTTACAAAAATATTCGTATGTGGCAGACGGTTTTGAATTTATGAAAACCAATTTGTAAAGTACTTAGTTCGAGGTCCAGACTAACTTCTGATATCTTCATGGTGGTTCCATTTTGTACCATATGGGCGCAGACATATTTCAAATATCGCAACCAAAAATGGTCAAAAAGTCATTTTTTTCAAATAGCACCTACTAATTTTTTTTGCACCATTCGATAGAAAATTGTATTTTGGAATGAATTACTTAAGCAATTTCTATACCTAACTTCACCCTTATCAAATTAAAAACTAAAATCCAGAAATTCCATCAATCTGCCAGAAAGATTTTTTTGGTTTTTCAAGTATGCCATGGAAACAAAAGGCAATTGCAACAATTTAATTATGAAATGAATACCTTGCTAATTTTATAAAACAACAACAACAAAAACTATCAAGAACCATCTTAACAAAATTCTAATGTAAATGTTCAATGTGAGCATCATTTCGATTACTACATTCTATCATTTTATATCATTGTGTAGCTCTTCTTATTTCGTTGGTGTCAAGACTGTCAAATGCTCTTATTATTCTCCCTCTCTATTCGTCTATGTGGCAAAATGGTGAAGTATAAACTAAATCTTTTATTGGACCCCAAACATAAAAATTTAATGGGGTAAGGTCTGGAAATAATAAGAGCATTTGACAGTCTTGGTCCCAACAAAATTAGAAGAGGTACACAATCTGTTGAAAATGGATTAATGGAATGTAGTAATCAAAATGGTGCCCACATTGAACATTTACATTAGAATTTTGTTAAAATGGTTTTTGGTAGTTTTTGTTGTTGTTTTATAAAATTAGTAAGATATTTATTTCGTAATTAAATTGTTACAATTGTCTTTTGTTTCCATGGCATACTTGAAAAACTAAAAAAATTTCTCGGCAAGATTGATGGAATTTCTGGATTTTAATTTTTAATTTGATAGGGGATGAAGTTAGGTATAGGGAATGCTTAAGTGACTCATCCCAAAATACAATTTTCTATCAAATGATGTAAAAAAAATCTGTAGGTGCCATTTGAAAAAAATTACTTTTTGACCATTTTTGGGTGCGATATTTGAAAATTGTCTGCGCCCATATGGTACAAAATGGAACTACCATTAAGATATCAGAAGTTAGTCTGGACTTTATAAGTACTTTATAAATTGGTTTTTATAAATTCAAAACCGTCTGCCAAATACGAATTTTTTCGTAAGCTACCACATCGACCTTTTTTTTCACATAAATTAACATAATGTCAAAAATTGTCAAATAAGTTCACATAACAAGTGTTATAAAAACTCAGAGTTGGAAGACCAATTAAACCATGTAGAATAAATAATACGTTTTTATTTAAAATAAGAAAGTTGATACCGGCTTTTGGCACATCCTGTATAGCTAGAAAGCTCAAAATATTTTATATGGAATGAGCATGACTGATTATGACTGCCTTCTAAGTTTCAAATTTTTTCTAATCCAACTGGAAGTTGAAAAACTTCTAATGCACGGGCTACGTGAATCACCCTGTATGCAATATTGAAAAAGATAATCTACCGTATTTATCATCTTCATTTAACTCCATTGTAAAAGTTTTAGTTTGAAATTTAGACGACCCACTAACATTAGCCCAAACATCGATAATAATTTTGTTGATCCGTTGCTATGGATTCTCTGTTAAATCTCGACAGTATGTTAGCAGTATGTTAAAGATCATGCAACCGGGCATTAGAGAAAAAATAAAAACTGTTTGTCAAATAACTAAATTGATGACATTTAGCAGAGCCTGCTGTATTTAGAACATATTTTTTTACAAAATGTCGCCGACCATTTTTGCCTTCTGCAACTTTTTTTAAATGGCAACGTAAGTAGGTACTAATATTTTTATTTAGCCCGACGTAAACGATTTAAACGTAAAGTTTTTTTTCTAGGCGTTTATTTTTAAAAAATTAAAAAAAATTATTGTGGCTAAGTAAATGTGACACTTTGCTCTTAAGCTTCGCCCACCCCGGAACAGGCGGCTGCATTCTGACACAATAGAAAGCCAACAGCGCCATTAGAATCAGTAATCAGTAGTGTTGACTTTGTATTCTTTTGGAATCCAGCTACTTGCTCTTGATCCAGGTAACACACAGAGGTGGAGCTAAAAAAACTAAAACGGGAATTTTTTTAATTTATTTAAAAATAAACGGGTTGATAAAGAAAAAAAATGTCACCCTTGTGTGGTGTGGAAAATAATTCTCTACGTCAAGCTAAATAAAAATATTAGTACGTTTTACTATAAAAAAAGTTGCCGCAGGCAAAAATGGGCGGCAACACTTTGTAAAAAAATGCTTTCAAATTAGTCATTTGACAAACAGTTATCGTTTTCTCTCTCTATCTCTCTATTTCTCTTTCTCTTATTTTCTAATAATTTATAGGCACGAGAAACTTGGTTCCATCATACTTACTATTGATAAACCCTGTGTAGGTCTTGAAACTAACTATTTTTATCAAAAAGTCTGGAAAATATAAGATAATATAAACCTAACGTCTGATATGCTCATTATGTTCATCTCGTAACACAAAGATAGCCATTTCGAAATTCAACAAGCAAAGTTATTTCAGCAGCATGCAGAAGTGATTTGCAAAGAATAAGATCTATAATAAAAGAGGTTTATGGATTAAATGAGCACAATGCTACATCTTTTCACAACATTTGTCTTTAAAATTATCCAAAATGGCTATATAACGTAAAATAGTACTATGGAACTCCATACTGAATAATAGCTATTAACATACCGAGAAATGTTATGACATTTATTACAGCCGCAGATGTCAGGTTGAAATCTGAGCTCGAAGAGCGAGGATTTTAAGACAATCAAGGCTGTAATATGTCATAACATCGAGGTTTGTTCAATATTTTATCGGTTTCAAGCGACCACCTCCGCATTTTGATAAATTATTATGACTGTATTAATAAATCAAAAATGTATTTGCAACTTTTTCCGTAAAAAGTCGTTAATCAAGTTGGTTGCTAGGTAGTCACAAAGATGTTTATTTGTCAACAAATATTTTATTTTTTTAAAATTTAATAATTTGTAAAATGACTGACGCTAATTTGTCTGAAAACGTGCTAGAAAGTGCTGAGGAAGCTATGCAAGCACTTATTCCAACCAAGTCAAAAGTGAGATACAAAAAATGTTATACTGAGTTCAAACAGTGGCAGCAAATTAATAACTGTATTGTAAAAATATAACATTACCAATATATCATTTTTACATTACCGATATGTCATTTTTACATTCCTAGTACAGTTATAAGGTACATTACAAACCAACTTTTGTGAATGTTAAGGACCTTCTTACAGCCTGAAACCGATAAACGTATTAAACAGGCCTGGTTTTCGCGCGCCAGTATGATAACTCTAGACAATATTCATAATGTTTGACGCAAGATCATTTCTAGTATTCTGCAGAGTAATTACACTACACTACACTATAACCCATTTTATGAGTGTCGTACAGACAACGATAATAAGCACTAAGTTTGTATTTTAAAATAAAAAATACAAATCTGTATTAACTGAAAACTTCCATGTCTCTTGAACAAAATCGGGAGAGGTCAATAAACTATTTATATTTCTGCACTTTCCTTCTCCCTAACGTTTACATCCGTATGAATATTTTTCGCTAAGTGACCGATACATCAATGAAGAATCAATACAACAAAAAATTTACTATCTCTAGAATAAAATGCGTCAAATTTATCATTGAGAAACCTCTCTACCCTTAGTTACCATTAAATTTGAAAGTTTCCTCCAAGTTCATGCGAACATCAATTAACTTGTAATAATGTCGGGTCTATAAAGTGTCTAGTTAAATTTCAGTTTGGCAATTTCGACTTGGAAAATTGCTCGCGAAATTTGGCTGGACGTCGTTTCCGGTTATCGTTAGGATTTTTGCAGCAAAATCGGACTTTACTTAAACGATTTTTTACGAGCGTCCGGTGTTGATTGGAATTGAAAACTATGTGTGAATTTCTCGCTTTTCAACACCGTGAAAAGCCCTGATTGATGTTGCCTGACACGTTTCACCGGTTAATTTCTTTCATAATTCACACAATTTCTTCCCTTACGGTAGTGTTTGAGTTTTACTTATATTCTCAAACAGGACGTGCTCTTTTCTCGTCTTCTTCTTAAAACAGGAATCAATATTTAATTTTGGTACGGTGACGATGTCGATTTATTTTTCAAGTCCTCTCGTTTAATAGGCGACTAATTAAATAAAGAATAAGCGGCACTTAATTGCTACAGTGAAATGCAGTAAAATGCGTTTAATTAGCGTAAAAACATGGCCATAAAAGCTACAGTCAACAGTCCTTCAGCTACATAAATCTAAGTACTTAATTATACGCGAAAAGAGGCATTTAATAAATGTTGACGCGTAGATTTCACTTGACGAAAAATGTCGTGACATGACCCACGGCTGTTGTCCAAATATGATGCATCGAAATCACCAAGTAAACGGAGAACTTGCCACAATATAAAATAAATACAGAAAATGATTATGAAAAACTATTCTGTAATCATCTTTTTTTTTCTTAAGAAGTTTGCGGGATTTTGACGAATTTATGACACGACTGCTTTATTGGAGCAGTCACAATTCATGACAATGACGCTTAAACGGTTCGGTTATTTATGACTTAATACCGGTATCTACTCAAAGATCTTTGCAGTACAGAGACCATCATAAAATCTAATGTGGTTCACCGCAAATGGATTAGGTAAGCGGCCACAAAGCTGTCAATCAAAAATCCCTTCAGCGCTGAAATTTAAAACTCCATGTAATTTAATAACGGTTTGATATAAAAATATTTCAATTACTCGTTATCAATCTTGGAGGTCGTGATCATTTGTGTGAAGAAAATCAAAGACATAAAGTAGATATTTCGATATGAAATCGCGATCGAAAATAAAAACTCACACCATTAAAAAAAACGATAATGTTATCTTGTAGTGTATTAATTAAATATGCAATTAGGCACCGGCGGTTCTCGTTGAAATACCCTGTAGAAGCATCATACGCTCTTCTTACGGTGTTCGGCTTCTATTTTTGTGTTTTGTTCTAATTTCATTTATTACTGGAACTGCACAATATTGTAGTATTATAAAAAGCATAGATTTTTTTGTAAAAATGTGATAATGCATTACATATTTACAAGTTTAAAAGTCTTTGGTGTGTTGTGTATGAGGCGTCGTTGTGGACAAAATGAAATTTTTGCAATTTTATATAATTTTGCCAAATATTTATAAATGCTGTTGATATTTATAAGAAAAACACAACTTTTAATTATTTTCACCATTAATATAGAAAAATGTTAAGTTTTATATAAATATCATGTCGCGTTAGAAATAATAATAATGCTGACAGTGATATAAAATTGCGCACTTTTATAAATAAAGTCGGCACGCCCTCGATATAAATTTGTGCGGCTGTGATATATTTAATGACGTTTGCCACCAAGACGCCAGAGGCCGCCACGAATGGAAGATTTACAATCCGGCAACGCTGGCTGCGGTTTAGTTACATTGCTAGTGACAAATCTGTCAAACTCGAAAGTTAAGGTTAGAGGTTAGATAAGCGACAGAAAAAATAAACATTAAAAAGGTAATATGAGTTAAATAGTCATTTATTTGTGTTCACTTGTGGGTAATTGTCAACCACTTCTAACCTCAACTTTTGAGTTTGACAGATTTGTCACTAGCAACGTAACTAAACCGCAGCCAGCATTGCCGGATTCTTCCTTTCGTGGCGGCCTCTGGCGTCTTGGTGGCAAACGTCAATAAATATATCACGGCCGCACAAATTTATATCGAGAGCGTGCCGACTTTATTTATAAAAGTGCGCAATTTTATATCACGGTCAGCACTATTATTATTTCTAACGCCACATGATATTTATATAAAACTTAACTGTTTTCTATATAAATGGTAAAAATAAATAAAAGTTGTGTTTGTCTTATAAATATCAACAGCATTTATAAATATTTGGCAAAATTATATAAAATTGCAAAAATTTCATTTTGTCCACAACGGCGCTTCATAGTTGTGGACATACCATTTGAAAAGAATTATTCCGGCGACTTTAGGACCGTTTCTACCTTAAAATTGTATATTGAAAGAACAGCGCTTTCAATTCAAACCAGCTCGACTTACAATACTGTGCAAAATTTAATAACACGAAATAACCGATTTGTTAAACACAACCGACGCGATAATGAAAACATTGGTAGCCCCGTCAAAGGCAAATAAAAGCTCTTTAATTGGATTTCATATGCAAATGAACTTTGAGTCGAGGAGATGCAGGCGGTTTAAGTGAATAATTCCATAAAAATCCTCAACCACAGTTTTCAAATGAAGCTTTGTGTTACAACTGTTATGTTGAGGCGTGCCTAGCTTGAAATGTTCTATATCATTGAGAATGCATTTTTAAAACTTTGAGCATCTAAAATTAAAGCAAGTACCTGACAATTTTTCTCTTATTACGTAATTGTTTCAGGAACCGTTTCAGTTAAAATTTAATCAACGTATTTATGTTGGTGTGTCATTATTTAACAGAGTTAGTTGGGAATAATGAGACTGGATAATAATTGTAACGAAATTATAAACAGAAACAAAATTAATAACATACGTACAAACGAGCACGGAGACAGATCTAGCACCCCGACAGTGCAAGTTGTGATTGAAATGGGGTAAAGTTAATCAGTTAGACCGCAGGGGGCGCGCAATACGCTTCTTGCACAAAGGCTTTTACCCCAGCAACATACATAATCTACCAATTTAAATATCTATGAACTCCGGCTACGCATGCATAGCGAAAATTATTACTAGCAAATTTTAAGGGGCTTAAGGGTTTTTTACAACGACAGTTATTTTTGTTCATTTTTCCACGCTCAAATTTAAGAGGTTTTGAGCTCAAACAGTAAAATCGTTTTTTTTGAAACTCACGTCTCGAAGCTTCAGAAAAATTACAAATTAATTATTGGCCTGCTCACGTGTTTAATCGTCGACTTTTTAATTTGGCAAACTGAAGTCAGATTATGTAATAGCAAATTATAAACTTGCAATTAGGTGGCATTAAAGTTGGGCAAGATCAGCAAACCAAAAAGACTGAATTAGAGTGGGATTTAAATATTTCATGAGATATCTCTTGGAATATTTTCCCTGGAAATTTATTTCTTGGCAAAAATCCGTGGAAGTGAATTGATTCGTAAATAAATTTATGCACGTTTAAAATAAAATTAATTTGCCCATACTCGTTCAAAGTGAAGCCGGTCGCGCAACGAACCGTGCAATGTTTTTCAATTACGTGACAACTTTTTCAGGCGAAAACGGCAAATACAGAACGCCGCCGCGTTTCAGTGTCTTGAAAGCGCGCTCAAGGATTGACACTCAGACCAATTTTGGCGTAGTTAATTCGTTTACTGGTTATTTTGTGCTATTAATGTTTAACTTTATTAATTCTAGTCACAAAGGGATGCCCTGCAGCTACTTAGAGGTTTATACTGCCATCACTTTGCATTCCAATACGACCCAAATCAACTTGCTATCTATCTATTAAACAGCAGATTATTATTGAAGAGTCAATGTCAGATATTGACTACTGAAAACGTAAACAACTATGGCAAGATTCAAAAGGCGAGTCATGCTCTGTAATAAATAAAATCCATATTTTAAGTTTAAGAACTAATTATAGTTTTTCTTCCCAACCGGGAATAAAGTGGTACTTTATTCCCTCATAATGAGGGAATAAAGTGCCACTTTATTACCGGGGAATAAAGTAAAGAAAATGCCGATATAACATAAAGAAACTCGTTTCCATAATAACCGTCAGCCAATTTTATTTAGGTATCTGTCAATTGTAACAATTATTTCTTCTCTAATTTATTATTATTATTAACTTAAACGGTTGGGAAAAAAGTTTTGTATGCATCTCTGGAATAAATATCGTTAATCTCTCGAATGAAAATGCCCTTGGCTTCGCCTCGTGCATTACTTACATTCTCGGGATTAAAATCGGTGTTTATTTCCTTGATACATAAATAACTATTATCCACAATCACCTTATAATTGGAGTTTTATCCACACGTATAAAGTACCACTTTATCCACTAGTACAATAATAATGAAATTGCTTTATTCAACTAGTGGAATAATGAAAAACACAATCTTAAATAATTATTTATTATTAATATTAACATTAACATTTATATTAATAGACATTTCATAATGTTGCTTGGACTTTGTAGACAATAATTGGTGGGTTGCTTCCTTAGCTTTCTTAAGGATTATCTCAGGAACAAAATAACTTTCTTGCATTTTTCACCAACTTTACAAATTTTTACAAATGGAGCCGATCGAGGAGCTGATAAACAATCGAAAATAAATAGCAGCCATTCAACACCTCCCGATATTTTTTAAATTAATTTCCATGATTTTTGAGGTGACAGCCGCTGTCAGAGCAAAATATCAAATAATTTTTTGATAAAATTTCAGCAATTTTTAATGAGTGTGATTGTGGATAAAACGTTGTATTGCATTCGTGTTTCAGTCGTGTTTTATCCACTTAAGAAAATTAAACGCTCGAGCTATCGCTCTCGCGTTTAAACATTCTTGCGTGGATAAAACGCTGTCTGAAACACTTATGCAATAAATAACTATTATTGCACTATGAATAATTTCCATCTACGCATGAACCGATGGTAAGAAATATCCTCCTACCGCTAGAATAAATTTAGAACTAGAAAATGTGATTGCGTCGATGTAGCTTTAAAATCATTTTCCTTGTGATGATAAAAAAAAATTAATTATTGTTCTTTACTCTTTGGTATAAAGTTGCTGTTTCTTCTGATGTCGGAGACGCTTATGGGTCTCTTTGATTTTAACATTTTTAATTCAAGCACAATTTGCAAAAAAATTCGCTTTTGGTCTATTAATTACTTGTTCAATGAGATAAGCGAGTTTTCTAAGTACTAAGTAGATAATACAAGGGACACTAAAAAACTATTTTTAATTTTCAGAAATGATAAAGGGCATGTTGATAAACAAATGCTCTAAAATTTATCACTTAATTTGGAGAACGTCACTACCGCTCTTTTTTAAAAAGAAAAAACTATTTAAAATTAATATGTAATTATCTCAATCCTTCTTGTCTTAATTTATTTGTATTCATTTTCATTACATGACAAAAGATAAATGTTTTCATGGCGCTTCATCACAATACCTACATTACAATTTTCTCTGATTGCCGTATATAATTTAAACCTGTTTAATGGCGTGCTTTATGCTAATTAGGGAAAATCAGAACTGGGACACCTAACATAATAATAAAGAACTTCCGGACACTAATTTATTAATTCAAGAAATGCTTTACTATCTACGTGCCCTCTATGACTTTCGAAAATTAGGAACAGTTATTCTCGAACATTGATTTTGTAGAAAAAAAAAACAATTAGTGATTAAACCGCCAAGCAGCAAAGTTATTGAACTGTTGAAAAATTATATTTAAAAAACACCTTACAATTGACATTTACTATAGTAAAAATAGGATAAAAGTAGGATAAGTTTATCATGCAAATGAATATAACTATCAGAAGAACAATAACCTTACAAGAAAAATGTATTAATATTTGACCCGACAATAAATCATAACCTGGAGCCTTTCGTATGTTGAATTTCTTTATTATTTCTTTCTTAACTTCTGCAGGAGTAAAACTTTTGATAGAGAGGGACATTTGGCATGCTACGTCAATGGTTTCTTCCACTTCCCCATCGGGAACTCCTTGTTCTGTTTGGAAAACTTTGGTTAGATGTTGTACAGCAAAGATGTCCGCTTTTTCTTTGTTGGAGCGTCCCCATTCCTCATTTGGTTTACGAATAGGGGGTATAGCCGTATAGAGTCAGGAGAGATAATTTGTACGTACAAAATTACCGAAATTGTCTCGTTTTGAGCCTTTCGAACGACCGTCGGAATCTACTCTTGTAATTCACCCGGCGCCTCCGCCATTTGTGCACATGGCTATTTTACGGAAGATTTGGCGCAATTCTTCGCAAGAAAAACAAATTGTTGTAACTAATTAACCAATTACATTTTACAGTGTGCTGATTGTTATAAATATTGTTGTCTTTGGAAGCTAAGTAATATATTCTTTGCTAAATTGTTTTAACATATATATTTTTTGTACAATCCATATTTTTATATTAGAGGAAATAGAAACTTTATTTTTTCATCATGTTGATGTATACGAAAGCGTCTAGGGGTCACCAAATTAAAATAAAATTATTTTTTCCAATATATTGGAAAAAAAATCTAATATATTGGAAAAAAATCCAATATATTGGAAAAAAATCCAATATATTGAAAATAAATCCAATATATTGCATTTATTTTCCATATATTGGATTTTTTTTCAATATATTGGATTTTTTTTCAATATATTGGATTTTTTTTCCAATGGCGTCTCGAGGGTAGGAGTGATCGCAGAAAGCTGAGACTCGGCCTGCGACCCCTGATTGATAATCCTAAGTGGTAAAAAAATTGACGACCCCTCCCTTCACTTTGATTTTTTTCCTACCAGTGGACTTAGAAAAATCGCGATTACTTGGCGGGAGCGAATCTGGATCCGGGGTCTGGAGGGTTGGGTGGTCACAGAAAGCTGAAACTCGGCCTGCGACCCCTGACTGAGAATCTTAAGTAGCAAAAATATCCTTTACACCCCGGGTCCAGTTCGCCCCTGTCATGTAATCGCGATAAAGTCCACTGGTAGGAGAAAAATAAAAGTGAAGGGAGGGGGTCGTCAATTTTTTTCCTACTTAAGATTTTCAGTCAGAGGTCGCAGGCCGAGTTTCAGCTTTCTACGACCACTCCAACCCTCCAGATCCCATTTTAAAAAAATCCAATATATTGAAAATAAATCCAATATATTGCATTTATTTCCAATATATTGGATTTTTTTCCAATATATTGAATTTTTTTTCAATATATTGGATTTTTTTCCAATGGCGTCTCGAGGGTAGGAGTGATCGCAGAAAGCTGAAACTCGGCCTGCGACCCCTGATTGATAATCCTAAGTGGTAAAAAAATGGACGACCCCTCCCTTCACTTTGATTTTTTTCCTACCAGTGGACTTAGAAAAATCGCTATTACTTGGCGGGAGCGAATCTGGATCCGGGGTCTGGAGGGTTGGGTGGTCACAGAAAGCTGAAACTCGGCCTGCGACCCCTGACTGAGAATCTTAAGTAGCAAAAATATCCTTTACACCCCGGGTCCAGTTCGCCCCTGTCATGTAATCGCGATAAAGTCCACTGGTAGGAGAAAAATAAAAGTGAAGGGAGGGGGTCGTCAATTTTTTTCCTACTTAAGATTTTCAGTCAGAGGTCGCAGGCCGAGTTTCAGCTTTCTACGACCACTCCAACCCTCCAGATCCCATTTTAAAAAAATCCAATATATTGAAAATAAATCCAATATATTGCATTTATTTCCAATATATTGGATTTTTTTCCAATATATTGAATTTTTTTTCAATATATTGGATTTTTTTCCAATGGCGTCTCGAGGGTAGGAGTGATCGCAGAAAGCTGAAACTCGGCCTGCGACCCCTGATTGATAATCCTAAGTGGTAAAAAAATGGACGACCCCTCCCTTCACTTTGATTTTTTTCCTACCAGTGGACTTAGAAAAATCGCTATTACTTGGCGGGAGCGAATCTGGATCCGGGGTCTGGAGGGTTGGGTGGTCACAGAAAGCTGAAACTCGGCCTGCGACCCCTGACTGAGAATCTTAAGTAGCAAAAATATCCTTCACACCCCGGGTCCAGATTCGCCCCTGTCATGTAATCGCGATAAAGTCCACTGGTAGGAGAAAAATAAAAGTGAAGGGAGGAGGTCGTCAATTTTTTTCCTACTTAAGATTCTCAGTCAGAGGTCGCAGGCCAAGTTTCAGCTTTCTACGACCACTCTAACCCTCCAGATCCCATTTTAAAAAAATCCAATATATTGAAAATAAATCCAATATATTGCATTTATTTCCAATATATTGGATTTTTTTCCAATATATTGGATTTTTTTTCAATATATTGGATTTTTTTCCAATGGCGTCTCGAGGGTAGGAGTGATCGCAGAAAGCTGAAACTCGGCCTGCGACCCCTGATTGATAATCCTAAGTGGTAAAAAAATTGACGACCCCTCCCTTCACTTTGATTTTTTTCCTACCAGTGGACTTAGAAAAATCGCGATTACTTGGCGGGAGCGAATCTGGATCCGGGGTCTGGAGGGTTGGGTGGTCACAGAAAGCTGAAACTCGGCCTGCGACCCCTGACTGAGAATCTTAAGTAGCAAAAATATCCTTTACACCCCGGGTCCAGTTCGCCCCTGTCATGTAATCGCGATAAAGTCCACTGGTAGGAGAAAAATAAAAGTGAAGGGAGGGGGTCGTCAATTTTTTTCCTACTTAAGATTTTCAGTCAGAGGTCGCAGGCCGAGTTTCAGCTTTCTACGACCACTCCAACCCTCCAGATCCCATTTTAAAAAAATCCAATATATTGAAAATAAATCCAATATATTGCATTTATTTCCAATATATTGGATTTTTTTCCAATATATTGAATTTTTTTTCAATATATTGGATTTTTTTCCAATGGCGTCTCGAGGGTAGGAGTGATCGCAGAAAGCTGAAACTCGGCCTGCGACCCCTGATTGATAATCCTAAGTGGTAAAAAAATTGACGACCCCTCCCTTCACTTTGATTTTTTTCCTACCAGTGGACTTAGAAAAATCGCGATTACTTGGCGGGAGCGAATCTGGATCCGGGGTCTGGAGGGTTGGGTGGTCACAGAAAGCTGAAACTCGGCCTGCGACCCCTGACTGAGAATCTTAAGTAGCAAAAATATCCTTCACACCCCGGGTCCAGATTCGCCCCTGTCATGTAATCGCGATAAAGTCCACTGGTAGGAGAAAAATAAAAGTGAAGGGAGGAGGTCGTCAATTTTTTTCCTACTTAAGATTCTCAGTCAGAGGTCGCAGGCCAAGTTTCAGCTTTCTACGACCACTCTAACCCTCCAGATCCCATTTTAAAAAAATCCAATATATTGAAAATAAATCCAATATATTGCATTTATTTTCAATATATTGGATTTTTTTCCAATGGCGTCTCGAGGGTAGGAGTGATCGCAGAAAGCTGAAACTCAGCCTGCGACCCCTGATTGATAATCCTAAGTGGTAAAAAAATTGACGACCCCTCCCTTCACTTTTATTTTCCTCCTACCAGTGGACTTAGAAAAATCGCGATTACTTGGCGGGAGCGAATCTGGATCCGGGGTCTGGAGGGTTGGGTGGTCACAGAAAGCTGAAACTCGGCCTGCGACCCCTGACTGAGAATCTTAAGTAGCAAAAATATCCTCCACACCCCGGGTCCAGTTCGCCCCTGTCATGTAATCGCGATAAAGTCCACTGGTAGGAGAAAAATAAAAGTGAAGGGAGGGGGTCGTCAATTTTTTTTCTACTTAAGATTCTCAGTCAGAGGTCGCAGGCCGAGTTTCAGCTTTCTACGACCACTCCAACCCTCCAGACCCCATTTTAAAAAAATCCAATATATTGATAATAAATCCAATATATTGCATTTATTTCCAATATATTGGATTTTTTTTCAATATATTGAATTTATTTTCAATATATTGGATTTTTTTTCCAATATATTGGAAAAAATAATTTTATTTTAATTTGGTGACCCCTAGACGCTTTCGTAGATGTAGAAAAGCCAATTTGAAAACTTAATTCAGTTAAATTTAAAACGTAAGAGAAACTAGCCCAATAAGACTATAAGAACTGCTGAGGAAGACAACTTTAGGAGAATGACTTTGACAATTTTGCAAAATTTTTCAAAATGTTGCAAAAATGCAAATTGGCTGGGTTGATAACTTTTGACCATATTTATCGGTAGGTAGATACCGCTGCATTGTCTGAACCCTTGACTGATCACATTCAGCCCTAGTAATTTAATCTAGCTCAACATGTTTTAAAACGCGGGTAACATCAACTCGATAAACACAACAACAGGTGTGTGAAGGTAATCAGATCGACAAATGCATTAAATTTGCATGTTTTCCTCAATCGATTTTATTACGAAGTTAGAAAATTTGTTAAAATTTGTAAATTGCATTAGGTTTTCTTACAAAAAGATTTAGGCAGCGATCATTGAATGACATTAAATGCAAGGATATTGTAAAAACGTGCAAATTATCCTGCAAGCAATTATTTTTAAACCGACGTATTTATTGCAAAGCTGAGCTCCAGCTCTCTTTGTGCGCTAACCCCAACGCTAAAGGAGGTTTATGTCTATTGAACCGAAAAATTTAAATGAGTCTTTCGCGGCCTCCATCAGACGTAGATTGACCCCAATTAGAAACTTCAACTGTTTACAAAATTAATTTCTTCGAAACAATCGCAAATTTACTGATGATTATCTATTTCTAATTAATAATTGCAACACAAAGACCAATTAAAATTTGTTAGAAATTGAACATGCCGCAAGATAAGTCCAGCTCACTTAACGAAATCCCAGCGACATTATTGCATTTTGCTGGGTTAATTGAGCCCCTCTGTCTCAAGACCAAGTCTGATCTACAGCACAGATATAACACCTACATGCTAATTAACCCCCTAAGGCAACACGTTAAGATGATGTCAAGCCAAAATTTTGTTAAACATTATTATGCAGAAATAATAACTTACTTAAAGTGTTTGTATAGTGTTGCCAAAAGAATGTCATCCATGTTCTTTCAGCAGACAATAAATTATTAAAGCGTGTTAAAAAAAAAATTTGCAAATTATACTGTTCGTCATATACAAGATTCCCTGAAAGGGTTGGACACAAGCCAAGTTAATCTCCTGAAGACATTATAAGATTTATTGGCCATACTGCCATGTTTCCCCCATTGTTATATTAAATATCTTTGTTAAAATTTTATACCTTGAACGCAGAAATTCTCCGACTTTTTCAACTTCAAACTCTATACTCTTAAATATTTCTTTTGTGTTAGCATAACCGTGTGAACCCCCAAATTTAACCTTTAATTGTGCCTTGTGTCTTTAAGGGACCATAACTTGAAAACTGAATGACATAGAATTTTTTAAACAACTTCCAGTACCTACTCTACACTAATCCTAGGTAACGCCTTCAAAGTAGTGTGGACCTTTTGGGACAGCCTGTATATGCCTCAATATTCACTATTGTAGTATATTCGATGATTTAATTATTAATTATGTTAATGTCAAATTATTAATTACCTCAAGCGTAGTTATTCAAATTTCGGGTGTTGGAAACAACATCGTTAGGTACTTTATCTATTTTGTGTTGAGTTTTACCGTCAAATCGTTTGCATTGCAATGTCATTTGCTGAAACTATAAAAGTCGGAAATAATCGATAAACCAGTCCACTGACCCATTTGCACTTACGTTAAAGTGAATTGGTACAGGTCTGCAAACGCTTTTTAGTATCGATTAAAACTTCACCATAAAATTTTTGTATCTACTCACTTCATTATTAACTGCAAGATTATAGATGCAAACGTCGGTTTTTGTAAATATTATTCTAAAAGCTGAATTGCACGTTATCATAATTGATAAACGATTAACGCAATTAAATAAGTCTTTAACGACCAATTATTCTTGTGCAACTCAACGACAAAAAAAAATTATGTGACTTTTAGGTTGTATTATTAATTAATTGTTTCTATAGGTGGTTGTGCGACTTTCGGACATTCCTGCTATGGCGGTATGGGAAAGCGGGCGTCTGAAATGTTGGAGACAAACGAGGAAGTCCTTCAGGACATACAAGGCGACGAAAATCCGGCCTTCGTTTTCACCGGTCCACGAAGCGAGTACAAAGCCGAGCGGCCTCAAAGACTGACACCACAGCAATATGACAACATATCTCGAGTTATAAGACAATGGGTAGGTATATTTAGAATTCGTCACATTTTTTTGTTAAGTAAAGTACTACAATTGATTTTTCTGTTACAGATACAATCCTACAGAAGATCCCAGGAAATGCATGGCGATAACAACATCTAAGTTGGAGTGGGTAATGTCCAGAACTGAAGTTCTTGTCCTCTGAACATGTAATCCTAAAGTCTAATATAAATAATGTAAGTAAATGTTAAGAGAAAATTGTAAAGGCTTATTGTAGATTTGTAAGATTTTGTTGAAATGTAAAACTTATTTTCGTTGGTATTTTACTGTATATTTCAGGTTAACAAAAAATAAAGTGTAACTGGCTGGACACTTTGTTTTTTATCAATAAAGTAAGAAAGTGAAGCAATTTGTGTGTTTTACTAGTACCCAGTCACCTCGTCTCATTTAACCGATGCGCTAGAGTTAGAAAAGATCAAAGAAGTTGCAATTCAACGTGACCTAAAAAAAGAAAGAAAGAATGGTGAAGAAAAAAAGTTTTTCCAAAATATTAGCAGCAAATAAAAGAAACGGCATGCAAAATCCAACAAGAAAACGGGGAAAAGGCCGAAATTCAATTGATACAGAACCTGACGAGATAAGCTTCCAAGACTCATCGGATTTTGAACCAAAAATGAAGCTTCCTCAAGATGATCAAGATCTATTGTAATATAAAATTTTCTCTGGACTTTGTTGCAGAACAATGGATTCAATAACAAATTTATGTATTACCGAATAGTTATGCCTAAGTTGCGATAAAACGTATTTGAGTATTTTTATTTTCTATACAGGGTGTCCCGAAAAAAGTGTGCAATATTTTACCGACGGCTTCTACAATAAAAATCATAAAAAAGTTGTTTATAAACATAGGGCTAAAAATTCTTGCTAGTGGAAATACTCTTTCTAAAGGTAAACCTCTGTTAGTAGTTTGCTGTAAATTTCTTCTAACCCAATGAAGGTAAAATAATGATAATGATAGGTAATAATGACGAACAATAAATAATGAAAATAATGAAATTTTGACCAACCATTACGTACTATTTTTGTATGTAACAATAATAAATGTCATTATTCGCATCAATACCTGCCTTGTAACAAAATGTTTTAATCGATTTGACTTAGAAACGGTGTACCCTATTGGTATTTAACAAGGGTACCTTTCTTATGTAGAAAACTCTAGATATTTAAAATCTCAGGGTTAAAAATTGAAAATGGTACCTACATACAGAAAAGTTTCACTTAGCTGATTCTGCGCTTCAGACACTCCTGTATACATTTGTAGAATTATTTTTATTTTTACTGGTTACATACAAAAATAGTAATGGTTGTGCAAAATTTTATTATTTTAACTTGACTGGTTTTGAAGATATTCACTGCAAACCACTAACAGAGGTTTACATTTAGAGAGTTCTAATTTCCTTAGGAAAAATGTTTTGTCTATGTTTATAGACAACTTTCTTCATGTTTTTAATTGTAGAAACCGCCAGAAAACTATTGCACACTTTTTTCGGGACACCCTGTATAAACTAAAATGTGATAATGAAGAAATAATATGTAATATAGCTAGGTTGATTTAAATAATTTTCAATTGTTTTACTCTCAATTCTGATTTGACACGTCTTATATATCTTATAAACATTTTTAGATTCGGTTGACAAAATATTATAATTTGTGGAAGATTTGGAATTTGATGATCTTTTTTATTGTGCTCGTCGTTTCTGTGAATTTCATTTTTTTTATAATAAATACTTGCCGATTTATCAAAAAAGATTACACAAACAATTGAAGATAAATAAAATCAAGCAGCCAGTTTTCCAATATCACATTCCCTGCCGACCACTAACAGAGGTTACCTTCAGAGATCTCTAGTTTCCTTAAGAGGAATTTTTTGTTTCATGTTTATAGACAATTTCTTTCGTGTTTTTAATTGTAGAAACCGCCAGCAAAGTATTGCACACTTTTTTCAGAACACCCTATATACTTCTTGTAAACATTTCTACTAAATAATAAAAAAAACTATGAAAAAAAAAATCCAAAAAATTGTGTGCGCAGAATGCTGTGTGTGACCTGTAACCATTGTAGCTCACTGTCGTTACTACTGTACCCCGTATGTGGGACACAATGAACAGTTTTGCATCCCCCAGCATATGATTTTTTTACGAAACTATTATGACACGATAATGAAAAACACAATATAAAATTTTTAAGCACGCCACATCCTTAGGTACTAAAACTATAAAAAATGTAAAAAATCATCAATTCTTAGAGAGAAAAATAAAATTATAAAAAAGTTATTACTTTCTACACATTTTAATGCTCTTGTTTTACATGTTTTACCTATTGCTAATCATCTTAATTTGTCTATTTACTTAGGGCCACCCCAGAAATTTCTTGAGCTTCTCCTTAGATTGTATTCTGGCTACGGACCTGACAACACTCATGTTACGCAAAATTTTTACTAATGTTACAATTTTTACAAAATGTGTCAAGCTAATATAGACGATGCCCCGAAAAAGGTGTGCAACCAAGAGTGTCTCAAACAGAGAAATTGTGCTGTAAGATTTTTAGTTGTTCGCCGTAAAATATGAAATTTCAAAGTAGGTAAGTTTTGGTAAGTAGGTAGAATTCTACATACCTAAAAAGTAAAAGTTTATACCTACTTAAATATTCTTGTTAAACACCGTTTTTGAACAAAATTTATTTGAATATGTATTTTGTAACATGGAATGTATTGCGAATTAGTGTATGTTCTAATAATTTTGTTTACCCTAAGTTTATAAGTAATTTTTTTTTCTTTTCTTATCATAAAAACCATAAGTATTGCACACTTTTTTGGGGGTCACCGCGTAGCCGAAACGTTTACTGAATTTATTCCAGTTAATTAGAGTCAGCATCATGTATAATGCAGCCCCCGTGCCCGTGTGCGTGCAACATCGGCATTTGCCTCCTTTTTCATTTTTGCGTACTCCTAGTTAGCCTAAAAATTTAGAGTCCTGTCCTGTGCTCTTCTTGAAATTGAAATCTAGGGTTATGTTGTGTGTGACAGCTGACATCTGTCATCGTTGTCACCACACCACGTGCTCGTAACAACAAAGGTTATCGAAGTTCATAATTATTGTTGTTATCAATTTTTCACATAATTAATATTTTTAGGGCGTTCCACAGCTCTGCTAGAATATTGATGGCTAGTAATTGTGTTCCAATTTAAAGAATGCAATAATTTCGAAATAGTTTGTGGCTTACGTTCCCATTCTGTGAGAAGACCGATAAGGCCCTTATGAATTTTTTTCTTACATCCGTAACATTTTCTGTAAGTATTTATCTATTGGGACCATATTGCCATAAACTACATTTTACCCATTTTGGAAACTTTGGAGCAATAAAGATCTCAAGGAAACTTTGCTGTACTGACATTGAATTCAATATTTTTTTGTGCCAGTCGCGATTGATATAAATTTCACAATTTTCTTTAAATTGATAACCACACCGGTTTATCGGTCTTATTACTCTTATCATATAGCGCGGACCACTCAAGCAGCAAGATAAAATAAGTCATTTATATCATCACAAGCGTAGTTGTACATTTAACTTGTTGCCACTAGAATTTAGAAGCTATTTAAGTAAATATGGACGAATATGACAATAACAATTCCTTGTAAGTAAGACTTATCCCATTAATCTCGTCCGGAGTTTAATGTGACAATAAATGTTTCAGGTCCGATGAAGACAATGTTTTTGAGGTGATCGACATTCGTAACATCCAAACGCTCCTCGCCCTCGATGAGAAAATAGACGATGAAATTGACGTTTTTAACATGACGTCCCTCAACGCATTAATGTTACTGAGTAAGTTACTGATTTTATGATTGAAATTTGTTGATTAAGGATCCTCTCGCTAGATCATGCGTCGACAAATTGCAGTCAAGAAGGTGATGGTTTTGCTGATGATGACCACAAACTACATCGATTGTCGCTAGCATACGAAAGGTTGCATTCGATGCCAAAGATTTTATTACAAGAATTGGCATATGACGTCAAAATACTAGATTTAAGCCACAATGAATTTGAGTAAATACTAACTGTGCCATTGCATCATAATAATTGATATTATTTTAGTAACTTAGACTTCTTAAGTGAATTTGAAAACCTGACAACTTTGATCTGTGATCATAACAATATTACTGCAGCTACAAATTTTCCCTACTTGCCCAAACTTGAATTGTTGTGGATGAACCATTGCAGGGTGAATAAATGCGGCGAAGCGTTAACATTTTAACAATGGTACTTTTCAGGTTTCGACTTTATATCCGTGGGCCAAGAAGTTGCAACTGGCTTGTCCTGGACTAAAATATCTATCGTTGATGGGAAATCCGGCAGCCCCTTCGTACTTAAATGGGGGCAATTTCTACGAATATCTTCAATATAGGTGAATATCTATCTTTGTTTGTTGTTGATGGGTGTTCTGGGGATTAAAACGTCCAAAGTTGTCAAAATATTGTAGATACATATACAGAGTGAGTTCTTATGGATGATGACCCGATTTATCTCAGATCTTAATTGTCCCACATTAGTGAGGAAATAACTTTGTTTAGGAAATCGCCCATGGGACAACTACCGAAAATATTTTTAGTTTTCAATATCTTTGACAATAACATAAAATGAACTTTTTTTCAAAAATTTAAATGGTAAAGTTTGTATATGGAAATGTATTTTAATAGTAAGTTTGCCCAGTTTTACATGAGATGGATCCACTAGATGTTCAAAAAATCTCATTGTCAACTGTTGAGTGAAGATATACCTTCCAAGGATAACAATAATCGTAGAAATCTTTGTTATGAAAACCGTTTTTAAAAAAACCTCCTTAGTTCTATAAAACCCTTGGATGGTCTTCATAAAAAATATTAGGCAACACGTTATTTAACTTTACTTCTAAAATCCGCAATCAATTTTAGTAAGTACCTTTTATTTTTACGATTTTTTCAATAAATTCAATAGCAATAATTTTACTAGCATTGTAGAGACAATGAAAAGATGAAGCAAGTACAAAAAATTTGAGATTTTTAATTTAAGAACAAAGAAAGACCAAAATGTGATATTGGAAAACTGGCTAGTTTGATTTTGTTTATTTTCAATTGTTTGTGTAATCTTTTTTGATAAATCGGCAAGTATTTATTATGAAAAGAAAATGAAATTCACAGAAACGGCGAGCACAATAAAAACGATCATCAAATTCCAAACCTTGCACAAATTATAATATTTTGTCAACCGAATCTAAAATTTTTTATAAGATACATAAGAGATGTCAAATCAGTATTGAAAGTAAAACAATTGAAAATGGGTCGTATTTAACAGTCTACCAAATTTACCCAATATTTTTATACAAAAAATACTTTCATTTCCCAAAAATACTAAATGCTCACCAAAATTAAGAAAATACATAATCTTAAAGCGACAACCAAATATTGACATAATGCTGGCCTCTTATATATTTTGTTCGCCAAAATAACTGTTGTTGACCATAAATACTAAATGTTCACCAAATTTCATTCCGCATTTAATTCTAACATAATACCCAGATATTTAATTTTCGACAGTGTCTTATATTATTTAGCAGTTAAAAATACTATTTGTTGATCAAAAATACACAAGCAATAAAATGTTGTGCAAGTGGTAAATAATTTTATGCAAAATTATAGATGCAGATGTGCTAGGGCAAGGAAAATAATAGTAAAAATAGAAGTGGTTTGCACAAAAAAAGATATTGATTTTTGTAATATATAAATGCTTTGCTGCATTATGCTTGCATTATGTAAAACTTCTTTTAGTGGTAATTTCTAATCGGGCTTTTAAAAAAAAATTACAGGGACCTGAACTGACCTTGTTCAAAACTTTTTTCTCGTGCCTCTTGTCTGGAAGCGCAAGCGGCAAGGAGAGATGCGCGAGCATATTTTATTTTTGGAGTAATAGAATAATTATTTGACGTACAAATAGTTTTTTTGAGTAACACTAAATATAAATGGATAGCGCGAATATTTATTATGTACAGCACGGACGCGTAACTTGAGCGTTCTAAATTTGGTGAACATTTAGTAAAATTGATAGACATATAGAATTTAAAACGTAAGCAATGGTAAAACAATACGCAACATAGTTATTTTAGTGGTGATGTTCTCATTTTCTGATGTATAATAATTTGGGTTTCATTTAGATTTTTTGATGCTCATTAAATTTTCTGGTGGATAGTGCTAGGGATGTATAGCTTAATTTGGTGTACATTATATTTGCTCCCTTTCTTTATTATCACATTTCAGTGTATATAGGGCTGTCCCGAAAAAAGTGTGCAATACTTTGCTGGCGGCTTCTACAATTAAAAACATGAAGAAAGTTGTCAATAAACATGAGACAAAAAATTCTTTCTAAGGAAATTAGAACTCTCTAAATGTAAACTTTTGTTAGTGGTTTGCAGTGAATATCTTCAAAACCAGTCAAGTTAAAATATAATTTTTTTTACAACCATTACAATTTTTGTATGTAACCAGTAGAAATAAAAATAATTCAAAAAATGTATACAGGGGTGTCTCAACCGCAGAGTCTACTAAGTGAAAAAAGCCCTAACTTTTCTGTATGTACCTACCATTTTCAATTTTTAACCCTGAGATTTTAAATATCTCGAGTTTTCTACATAAGAAAGGTACCCTTGTTGAATACGGATAGGAGGGTACACTCTTTCTTAGCCAAACCGATTAAAGTATTTTGTTACACGGCAGGTATTGCGAATGAAATGACATTTATTATTGTTGCATACAAAAATTGTAATGGTTGGGCAAAATTTCTTTATTTAATTTTTTGCTCGCCACTGTAGTCGTAAAAATATTTTCCATTTGAAACTTCTACAATGGTTTGTGGTTCAATGATTTGTGAAGACCCTGTATAAGGTGGAAAAATCGAGATATGTGGTAGTTACTAATTGTATTTACGTTTACTTTTTTCTGTTTCAGATTATTTATTATATCCTTATTTCCAAACTTAATCCACCTGGATGACAGACCTGTCACAGATGACCAACGAAACGAAGCCAAGAGGATGTACTACAGGCCTCTGGTTGAAAGATTGGTAACAAAGTCTCAGACCGTGCTTCCTGCCTACTTGAGGTCAATTTCTGGTGCTGTTTCTAGCATGTTAACTCCAACGCCACCATTTGCAGCTGCAGATAGAAACATTATAATCTAAACTCTTTTGTTCTAAATACTACAGCGAGATTTTATATTAAATAATTTTATTTCTTTGCACAGGTAGTTATTATTTATACTAAGCACTAAGGTCGAGTTGTATTAAAATTTAATCCTGTGTTGAACTCCAAAACGGTATGAAATCCCATTGGATATGATTGTTGCTAACAATTGTTTCTATGGTATTTTATCCTGGAATATTTCAATCCACGTTTATACAATTAGGCCTCAGATAAAAGCTGGTTTTAATAGTGCTGCCAATATTGAAGTTAAGACATGGCTTTCAACTCTCTTCTACCATTCATTGATAATGCATCATTTAACAATAAAAAATATCGTAATATCAAATAACAGAAAATTTGCTAGATAATTGGTCTGGTGTCTATATTATTGACTCGCAGTGGTTTGATTTTTGGAGTTTTACCTATTTATTTATATCATGGAAAGTGAACTCAGAAATCTAAAATATATAAATATTCACTGATATGTGATACATTAACATATTAAAAGAAAAAGATCTTTGCAGTACAGGGACCATCAAAAAATCTAATGTGGTTAACCGCAAATAGACTTAGTAAACGGCCACAAAGCTGTCAAACAAAAATCCCTTCAGCGCTGAAATTTCAAAATCCATGTAATTCCATAACGGCTTAATATAAAAATATTTCAATTACTCGTTATCAATCTTGGAGGTCATGCTCATGAGCTTGAAGAAAATCAAAGAGATGAAGTAAATATTTCGATATGAAAACGCGTTCGAAAGTGAAAACTCACATTATTTAAAAAAAGAAAAAAACCGATAATGTCATCTTGTAGTGCATTAATTATAGTTTATTACTGCCAAATTTCAAATTTTTAACTCCATTAGGTACCGGAGGTTCTCGTTGAACTGTATAAATGTTTCTTTTATATTCATACCTGTATAATTATTTACCACAATTGTATGAACTGGAGAACAAAATAATGGGATAGAGACACATGCTTTAATTGTTTTCAGGGTTTACTTACATACAAATGCAATAATAATAATTGTTAGTAAAATAAACCAAAGTTAACCGTAAAATTTGCGTTTAATCTAGACATTTAAGGACTATATTTAAGCTCATATTGAATGCTTCATACCTAAATTTCAAAACTGTTGGAATATTTAGTTATTATTTACCTATGGGTATGTTGCAAAATATTGGCTTGTTAGAAAACGATACATGGGTTGCAGGTGCAAAATGCTCGAAAATAACAATATCATTACCGCCCTTATGAAGAAGAGTGGCAGGAAGATAGAGGGTTTGTTGAGGTCCCACTTGCAGGTATCTTCCCAAAACAAAACCGTTCACAACAACAATTCCCATTGTCCAATCAGACATGTCAATGAAAGTATCCATCGGCACATCTACATTTAATACGGCCTTGTACAAAGCAACCTTTCTAGTGAAATCACTATTATGCCAACCGATCAAAGAGTTGGTCCAGGCGGTTTTAAATTCCATTGGCATAATTTCCCAATCTTTTAGTTCCTCATCGTTTAAGTAGACACTATCACGCAACCCCTTAAACTGTTTGAACTGTTCTAAACTGCCGAAATTATTTCTACCCATGTTCAGCACCACAATGTCCAATGTTGCGTTGAACTGTTCAGGTAAAATAATCGTGCCGTTCTTCAGCCGCCAAAATCCGAACTGCTCAAAATCAATTGATGATGGTGATATTAATTTGTTGTTAACCAAAATTAGAGCCATGTCGTAAACCTGTCCTTGGAGTTTTAGAGTTGAGTTTGGACTAATATCGAGTTTTTTTCTGTAAATTATGTAACCGTAGCTTTGTCCTGAATTATTGTTAATTTGTAGCATTTCCATCCGTACCACATTTTCATGGTTGAATGTTTCTGGAAGATGACCAGTGATTTCCTCGTAGGACAACTGCATATCTGCTGGAATTCGAGAATATCGTGTTTTTGATGTCTCCTTTGGAAGTGGCGGCAGTTGCGTTTTGATGTTGTTATATTTTTCTAATAATTCTTTAACTATATAATATTTTTCCGTATAATCCCCAGCTTCGTTCAACGGTGCATCATAGTCGTAACTAGTGGTGTCCGGTTGGTAATTAGTGTTATCAATACCATTATCAGGAATATTGGCGCCATTCAAAAATCCCCAATTAGTACCACCATGAAACATGTACAAGTTCACTGAAGCTGGGTATTTTAAAATTCGCTCTAAGACGTCGTGAAACTTTTTCTTGTCGCCAATGTGATGTTTTTCAGACCAATGATCGAACCAACCGCTCCAGAATTCCATGGCCATTGCCGGTTTATTTTTTTGGAAAGTTTTGAGTTTGTCGAAATTTTGCTCGGGATCGTTCATAAAATTAGCTGTTTGAAATAAACTAGGCAAAGTTCCCGCATCACCATACGTTATCGGGGAATCCGATGTAAATAATAATTCCACAATTTCATTGTCCACCATTAATTGTCGAAGTTGCTTCAAATAGTTTTTATCGGGGATGAACGATTTTCTGGCTGTACTTCCATATTCGTTTTCGATTTGAAACCCTATGATGGGGCCACCCTTTGTAAATTGCAGAGTTGCCAAAATTTGTAGAAGAACTGTAAAATACCTTGTGACGTGTTTCATGTAGTTTGGATCAGAAGTTCGAACTTTAACATTTTTTTCTCGTAACAACCAGCTGGGTAAACCACCAAATTCCCACTCGGAACAGATGTAAGGACCTGGTCGCACCAAAACCAGGAGATCTTCTTCCTGTGCCATTTTCAGAAATTCTTCGATGTTCAGGAATTTAGTCATGTCGGAATTACCATTTCCAAAATCATAGTGGTTGATTTGAGGCTCGTGCAAATTCCACGGGACGTAAGTTTCCACTGTATTTAATCCACAAGCACGTATTTTTCTTAAACGATCTCGCCAGTAGGGTTTTGGAACACGGAAATAATGCATAGCGCCACTGTATATCGTAATGTTTTTGTTGTTAAGTGTAAAGTATGGTTTTTCCACGGAAAGACCGGACGTGATGCCCCCCGAGGTATAGAACTCGTAGAGAGTGGGCAGAGGTGCGTTCACTGCCATGGTCACTGGCACTATGGTCAGGACAGGTAAACTGGATTTGATAAGAAGCAACGTGACTTTTTATATTGTTGGCTGAATCAAAACGCTTGACCCCATTGGTGGTCAGGTTACTTGACTCGCGTTAAACAAACAATAACTGTATAAATCATTTTTGGTAATCGAAATATAATTTTGCGGTCTCTTTGAGACGTAGCAACAATGGTTAATTACGCCAGAAACACCATAAAAGTTTTCATCTTTTCATTATTTTTTAAAGAGTCGTATTTAACAGTCTACCAAATTTCTCCAATATTTTCATACAAAAAAATACTTTTATTTCCCAAAAATTCATACACATAATCTTAAAGCGACAACCAAATATTGACATAATGCTTGCTTCTTATATATTTTGTTCGCCAAAATAACTTTTGTTGACCATAAATACTAAATGTTCACCAAATTTTATTCCGCATTTAATTCTAACATAATACCCAGATATTTAATTTTCGACAGTGTCTTATATTATTTAGCAGTTAAAAATAAACTTATCGCAAAAATTAAAGGAACAAAAAAATTTTCTAAATTTTTTGGCAATTTTCAACAGGCTGTATTTCAGTGAAAAATGGTCGTACAGGAAATGAAAAAACATAGCTTTTGAAGCTTATAGATTCTAGTTTTCGAATTTTTTGATTAAAAATTTTTTGGAGCACCGGTAGCCATGAAATTCTTGGATAAAGCACGAATTAAAATTTTTCCAAATTTTTTACATTTTTCATTTCGCTCTATGGGCATGGAAAAATTTTTTCGAGCTAGACCAATGCATAGGTCCCATAGCCTGTTTATTCAGCTTTAATTTGCTTTTTGCGGGAGTCAGATACGACCATTTGTCTTCGAGATATCGAATTTTGAATGCAAAAGGATCCTTTTTTACTCAACTGCCAATATCTCTGAAACTACTGGTCACACAGCGAGCGGACAGGAGGTTTCGTTTTCTGCAGAAAATTTCCTACAAAAATTTGTCATGGTTGATTGGAATTTCCACCTGTAACCTTAACGTGAAAAAAGAGCAAAAAAAATGCCATTTTCCCTTTTTTTTTAGTAAATCGACTGTATCTTCGGCAATATTGGGGGAAAAGCTTAGGTTAGAAGAAAATCTTGCAGTCTAATGTACCCCAAAGGTCCCCCTAAATTTTTAGATCGATCTGTTCAGCGGTTTTCCTGGACCGATTGATTGAAATTTTGAAAAAATTAAGGGAACAACATTTTTGTTTCTTAAACTTGAGTTGTGAAAAAAAAACTATTGGTTGTTTTTTTTACCAGAAGTCGGAAAGTTTTGAAAAAAACTGTTTTGTAACACGTAATGGCTCTGTAGAAAACTTAAAAAATTTATCGCTCAGAATTTCGCACAACGAGTACGGTGGGCACTTTAGGGGTATCAACTTTAATTTTATTCAATAAAATTTGTTTTAAGGAAAAGAAAGGTTTGAATGTGTCTATAGCTTTAGCGAGGTGAGTCAGAAATGACCTCTTGGTATTTTTTTATTTTTTTAAATTAAAAAAAAAAAAATTTGAATTTTTTAAAATTTTAAAAAAAAATTTTTTTTCAATCAACCATGACAAATTTCCGTAGGAAATTTTCTGCAGAAAACGAAACCTCCCGTCCGCTCGATGGGTGACCAGTAGTTTCAGAGATATCAGTAGTTGAGTGAAAAAAAATTCTTTTGCATTCAAAATTCGATATCTCGAAAACAAATGGTCGTATCTGACTCCCGCAAAAAGCAAATTAAAGCTGAATAAACAGGCTATGGGACCTATGCATTGGTCTAGTTCGAAAAAAATTTTCCATTCCATGCCCATAGAGCGAAATGAAAAATGTAAAAAATTTGGAAATTTTTTTATTCGTGCTTTATCCAAGAATTTCTTAGCTACCGGTGCTCCAAAAAAGTATTAATTCAAAAATTCGAAAACTAGAGTCTTTAAGCTTCAAAAGCTATGTTTTTTCATTTTCTGTACGACCATTTTTCACTGAAATACAACCTGTTAAAAATTGCCAAAAAATTTAAAAAAATTTTTTGTTTCTTTAATTTTTGCGAGAAGTGTACTATTTGTTGATCAAAAATACACAAGCAATATATTGTTGTGCAAATGGTAAATAATTTTATGCAAAATTATAGATGTAGATGTGCTAGGGCAAGGAGAATAAGAGTAAAAATAGAAGTGGATTGCACAAAAAAAGATATTGATTTCAGTAATATATAAATGCTTTGCTGTAATTGGCTTGCTTTATGTAAAACGTAAAACTTCTTTTAGTAGTAATTTCTAATCGTGCTTTTTAAAAAAAAAATACAGGGTCCTGAACTGACCTTGCACAAATCTTTTTTCGCGTGCCTCTTGTCTGGAAGCGCAAGCGGCAAGGAGAGATGCGCGAGCATATTTGATTTTTGGAGTAATAGAATAATTATTTGACGCACAAATAGTTTTTTTGAGAAACACTAAATATAAATGGATAGCGCGAATATTTATCATGTACAGCACGGACGCGTAACTTGAGCGTTCTAAATTTGGTGAACATTTAGTAAAATTGATAGACATATAGAATTTAAAATGTAAGCAATGGTAAAACAATACGCAGCATAGTTATTTTAGTGGTGATGTTCTCATTTTCTGATGTATAATAATTTGGGTTTCATTTAGAATTTTTGATGCTCATTAAATTTTCTGGTGGACAGTGCAAGAGATGTATGGTTTAATTTGGTCTACATTATATTTGTTTCCTTATTATATTATTAGTTATATTAGATGGATAATAGAAATTTTGGGCGTTTATTAGTTAATACATTTTGTCTCTTTGTTTAGTATAAATTCATGAGTGAACCGTTACCTTTTGGTCATCCATGTACCAAATTGTTATGCCGGATCTGTTTGTTGAATATCTAATTCTTAACGAAGCTGCTACTCTTATCAAGAATCGATTTATAGTTTAAAAACATTCCTTATAATAAGTATGAAGCATTGATAAACCAAATTTTTTTAAAAAGTGTTTTTTTTTTAATATCTATCTACTTTTTTTAATTATTATTATCATCAAAAATCTTAAATATTTAAGGACAGGTAACTAGTACAAACTTACTACATTATAATTTATTGAGTCATTTTGTTACATTTTTGAAAAATCACTTTTTCTTCCTGTACAAACGTTTATTTTTTTTAATTTACTGGTAAAATTAATTTAGAACTTTAGTTCTATATTTTCTTTTCAGTATTTTTATCTGCAGTTTTAAATATTGGTCGCGACGAAAACTTGATTGTCGAAGCAGGACTAAAATGTTCAAAAACCACTATGCTATTTCTGCCTATCCGAAGAAAAGGGGCCGGAAGATACAAAGTTTGCTGAGGTCCAATCTGCGCATATCTCCCCAACACAAATCCATTAATAATGACAATACCCTTTATCCATTCCTGCATATCAACAAATGTATCCTGCAAATCATTTACAAAAAAGTCCGCTCTATACAGAGCAGGTCCTGGTGCCCATCTATTCACAGGAGCATGCCATCCCTTCAAGGCGTTGTTCCAACTTTTCTTAAATTCCAAAGGAATAATTCGCCAATCAACCAATATCCTATCATCAAGATACACGTTGCCTTGCCATAACCCTTTGAACTGGTTGAACTGATCCAGGTACCCGAAATTGTTGCGCCCCCAATTTTCTACAACTAAATCCAAAGTGGCTCCGATTAAAGTTCTAGGTCCCAGTGTTATTGTTGAATCCTTAAGACGCCAGTAGCCGAAACCGTCTAAATCACTGATTTGAGTCAAAGGTTTCGATAATAAAACACCATCAACCAAAACTATAACGGAGTCACAAACATGGCCTGCAATTTTCAAAACAGAGTTAGCAGGGATGTTGAGATTTTCTTGACGATAGACCATGTAACCGTAACTTTGCCCGGATAAATTGTTGATTGGCAAAAGTTCCATGGGTAGGACGTTAGGACTTTGAATGCCGATTGGGACATTATTAATAATTTCATCTAGCAACAATTGTTTTGTTACCGTAACGTTTGGATATTGTTTTCTTGCCGTTATCGCTGGTGTTTGGGGGACTCTAGTTGGAACCGTGTTGTATTTACTCAACAGTTCCTTGACCATAACGTATTTGACCGTGTAATCACCATTTTCTGATAATGGTGCATCGTAGTCGTAACTAGTGGTGTCCGGTTGATATCCCGAATTGTCCGTTCCGGAATTTTTAATATTTGCACCATTTAAAAATCCCCAACTGGTACCGCCATGAAACATGTACATATTTACAGAAGCTGGGTATTTTAAGATGCGTTCGAAAATGTTGTAAAATTCGTCATCATTGCGGACGTGGTGAGTTTCGGACCAATGATCGAACCAGCCGGTCCAGAACTCCATGGCCATTGTAGGTTTATTGTTTTGCAACTCTCGCAACTTGTTAAACTCTTTCTCTGGATTGGAAGCAAAATTAGCAGTTTGCAAGAAAACTCCAGGCAACGTCCCGACACTACCGTGCATTGTTGGACTGTCTGATGTCACTAGTAATTCTACGATGCCGTTGTTTACCATCAACATGTGAAGTTGTTGAAGATACTCTTTGTCGGGGGTGAAACTTCCGGGTTTGGCGGTACTCCCGTACTCATTTTCAACTTGAAACGCGACAATCGGCCCTCCTCTGCTAAACTGGAACATGGCGAGTAAAGGTAGCAACATATTAAAGTATCTCCTCACGAATTTCATGTAAATCGAATCTGAAGTTCTCACTTTAATATCCTTTTGACGTAACAACCAACTAGGGAAACCTCCGAACTCCCACTCCGAGCATATGAACGGTCCTGGACGTACTATTGCCAGCAAATCTTCGTCTTGGGCTATCGACAGGAACTGTTGGATATCCAAAAACTCTTGCATATCCGAACCCCCATTCCCGAAATCGAAACGGCCGTTTTCCGGCTCGTGCAAATTCCAGGGGACATAAGTTTCGACTGCGTTTAAACCAGCTGCTCGCATTTTACGTAAGCGGTCACGCCAATATTGTTTAGGTACCCGGAAATAGTGCATAGCTCCACTGTAGAGAGTAATATTTTTGTTGTTGAGGGTAAAGTACGATTGGTTGGTGGAGAGACCTGCACTGATGCCGCCACCGGTGTAGTACTCGTAGAGAGATGGTAATGTTGCATTTAAAGCCGTCATTGTTGATTAACTGTTTGCTGCCACTTTAAATTGTGATTGATGTTACCACAACTTTAGTAAAACTGTTGATTCCAGCCGGCGACCACGCACTACCCAAACAGTACCCACTCCGTGTACTTCGGACGTTTACTGATTTGATCTACGCGGCTGAATGCTTATTTGGAGCGCATTATCTCTGTGCATGCTGGGTTAATTTATGGGCCATGGCGTTAATATAAACATTATTTATATTTATTCACTTGTTATTATTCTGAATACATAAAAATCAAATAAAATTCTTATCTCGTATTATAGTCTAGCGCGGTAAATTGAAATAATTTTGGGGGGCGTCATCTAATTTTGTTAACAATAGTAATGTCTATAAAAATAACAATCATTAAAGTTGTTATGCTTCTTGTGTAAATAACTACTATTTATGCAACTTTTATTGATGATATTTTTATTTAGTACTTTCTACGTTTTTTCACAGAGGCTATGTGCACTACCCCAACAGCGGCCTTTAAACATGTTCTAAGCAGCTTTGTTTAAAGTTATTTAGAACAACAGAATATACAAAGTGGTGGGGGGATGATCTGCTCCTCCTCCTCCTCCTCTGGGACAGAAGTCCTCATCTCCTTCTACTGCAGGTGCGTGGATCTGATATTTGGGATCCTCTCCTGTTTCTTGTCTATCGTCATACATGGAACTAATTATGGAATGAACTCTAGGTAAGTACTTATGCATAATTGACAAGCTATCTTCTATTTTGAGGGTTCCACTCATTGACTTTAGGTACACATATTTCTCATCATAAGCATTTAAAAAAGTTCCGACTATTTTTTTAAAACACAATATACAAAGTGGTGGGGGAATGATCTGCTCCTCCTCCTCTAGACCAGAAGTCTTCATCTCTTTCTACTGCATGTGCGTGGATGTGATACTCGAGATCCTCTCCTGTTTCATGTCTATCGTCATACATAGAACTAATTATGGGATGAATTCTAGGTAGGTACTTATGCACAATTGACAAGCTATCTTCCATTTTGAAGGTTCCACTCATTGACTTTAGGTACACATATTTCTCATTATAAGCATTTAAAAAAGTTACGACTATTTTTTTAAAACACAATATACAAAGTGGTGGGGGAATGATCTGCTCCTCCTCCTCTGGGACAGAAGTCTTCATCTCTTTCTACTGCATGTGCGTGGATGTGATACTCGAGATCCTCTCCTGTTTCATGTCTATCGTCATACATAGAACTAATTATGGGATGAATTCTAGGTAGGTACTTATGCACAATTGACAAGCTATCTTTCATTTTGAAGGTTCCACTCATTGACTTTAGGTACACATATTTCTCATCATAAGCATTTAAAAAAGTTCTGACTATTTTTTTAAAACACAATATACAAAGTGGTGGGGGAATGATCTGCTCCTCCTCCTCTAGACCAGAAGTCTTCATCTCTTTCTACTGCATGTGCGTGGATGTGATACTCGAGATCCTCTCCTGTTTCATGTCTATCGTCATACATAGAACTAATTATGGGATGAATTCTAGGTAGGTATTTATGCACAATTGACAAGCTATCTTCCATTTTAAAGGTTCCACTCATTGAATTTAGGTACACATATTTCTCATTATAAGCATTTAAAAAAGTTCTGACTATTTTTTAAAACACAATATACAAAGTGGAGGGGGAAAGATCTGCTCCTCCTCCTCTGGGACAGAAATCCTCATCTCTTTCTACTGCATGTGCGTGGATGTGATACTCGAGATCCTCTCCTGTTTCATATCTATCGTCATACATAGAACTAATTATGGGATGAACTCTAGGTAGGTACTTATGTACAATTGACAAGCTATCTTTCATTTTGAAGGTTCCACTCATTGACTTTAGGTACACATATTTCTCATCATAAGCATTTAAAAAAGTTCCGACTATTTTTTTAAAACACAATATACAAAGTGGTGGGGGAATGATCTGCTCCTCCTCCTCTGGGCCAGAAGTCCTCATCTCTTTCTACTGCATGTGCGTGGATGTGCTACCCGGGATCCTCTTCTGTTTCATGTCTATCGTCATACATGGAACTAATTATGGAATAAACTCTAGGTAAGTACTTATGCATAATTGACAAGTTATCTTCCATTTTGAAGGTTCCACTCATTGACTTTAGGTACACATATTTCTCATTATAAGCATTTAAAAAGTTTCGACTATTTTTTTAAAACACAATATACAAAGTGGTGGGGGAATGATCTGCTCCTCCTCCTCTGGGCCAGAAGTCCTCATCTCTTTCTACTGCATGTGCGTGGATGTGATACTCGAGATCCTCTCCTGTTTCATGTCTATCGTCACACATAGAACTAATGGGGTACTTGCCTAAAAAAAATATTGCACTTTTTATTCTCTAGAGTCTAGATGCATGCAAATAACTAAAAACGGCTTAAATATTTTTTTCCCATTTTTTTATTCCATGTTTTCGTAGATATTTGCAATTTTTGTCTTTGGTGACGTCATCGGCCCCCGTATCTAAGACTCACACCTATATTAAATAGACTCTTGTTTTTGACTACTATGCTGCGCTGCTAGCAGAGGGCGCCACATTTTTTACATTGGATCGGCATTCGATTTATATGGAATCTGAGTAAAGCGCCATTATACGATTTTTTTGAGAACTACGTCGAGCTGGGGTCGCTTACGTCACAAATCTCCCACTCCAAAAATTAATTCTGGGCGTAATATTGACCCTAGAACCAAATAAAAAAATACGGGTCTAATGAAATCGCCTACATTTTCTAAATATTATATTTCCCAAACATGAGGCAAGTACCCCATTATGGGATGAATTCTAGGTAGGTACTTATGCACAATTGACAAGCTATCTTCCATTTTGAGGGTTCCACTCATTGACTTTAGGTACACATATTTCTCATCATAAGCATTTAAAAAAGTCCCGACAATTTTTTTAAAATCTTCAGATACACTATTCAAAGACAAAAATAAAACAAAAGATTAGATTAATACTAGCACATATCTATATTTAAATTTCGTTAACAATTCTTGTTGATGACGAAATATCATCATGGTATCGGTACACTAAAAATTATGTCTTCGGAGAACTTAATTTCTCCAGCGGGAGTAAAGTGTTCAAATATAAGAATCTCATTATCCCCTTGCCGAAGGAAAGGTGCTGGCAAATACAGGGTTTGTTGAGGTCCAATTAAACAATAACGCCCTAAAACAAACCCGTTAACTGTCGCGATGCCTTTCGTCCACGCTTGCATATCAATGAACGTATCCTGAGGTTCGTCAACTGTTAATATTCCTTTATAAAGAGCAGGACCACTTGGCAAACTTCCATCAACCATTTGCCAGCCAACCAAACCATTTACCCAGTCCTTCTTAAATTCCAAAGGGTAAGTAACCCACGACGATGTTACTTCTTGGTCATTTATATAAACGGTTTCTCCAAAATTTAAACCTTTCTTTTGATCATAAGAGTGGTAAGAGCTGCCGATGTTTAGACGTCCAAAGTTTTCGACAAGTAAATCTACGGTACTGGCAGGTGCGTCTTCTGAAGTTAAAGTCAGGGAAGAGTTGACGACACGCCAGAAGCCGAAAACATTTAAGTCTTCTAGTGTATGGAAGGGGTTTGCAACGGAAACTCCATTAACCACCACTATTAGGGTATCATGAACGCGGCCTAAAATTCTCACTGTGGAATCAGCTGGTAAATTTATTGCCTCGTTTAAACGATAAATGATGTAACCGTAACTTTGGCCGGAGTTTTCATTAATATCTAGTCTTTCCATGTTTAAGATAACATCACTTGTAATTGAATTTGTTAGTTGGTTCACCATATCACTAAAACTCAGATACTCACTGATGGCAACAGATGCGTATGCTATTCGGGGTGTGCGTGCTGGAGGTTCCGGAGTTAATGTTTGTATGGGGTTATATTGAGCAACCAATTCTCTAACAATCTCGTATTTTTCGGTATAATCACCTGCTTCTGTTAGGGGAGCATTATAGTCGTAACTGGTGGTGCTGGGTAAATAATCCTGTTCATCGTTATTTGCCCCGTTGAAGAAACCCCAATTAGTCCCACCATGAAACATGTACATATTAACAGAAGCCGGATATCTAAGCATTCGACCATAAACGTCTCTAAAGTCTTCATTAGAAACTGTGCGATGATTTTCGAACCAATGGTCAGGGGCTCCAGTCCAATACTCCATCACCATAGCAGGTTGACCGGGTTGCATTTGTTTCAGAAGATCCAGCGATTCTTCAGGATTGCCGCCTAAATTTACCATTTGAAATATCTCTCCAGGGATAGTTGCAGCACTTCCACTACTTGCTCCATCTGACGATACTAATAATTCCACTATTCCATTACCTCTCAGGAGATCAACGAGTTCTTGAATATAAACCAAATCTATTTGGGGACTATACGCGTACTCATTTTCGACTTGAAAAGCAATCACTGGACCACCTTTCGTAAACTGAAAGGGTTCGAGCATTGGCAAAAGTATGTTGAAATATCTTTCAACATATTTCATGTACGCAGGATCTGAGGACCTCGGACGAATTTCATCTTCTCTCAACAACCAGCTGGGAAGACCCCCAAATTCCCATTCAGCACAAATATACGGTCCTGGACGCAAAATAACAAGAAGATCTTCTTCTTGCGCTATTGTTAAGTATTCTTGAATGTGCAAAAAATCCTGGAAGTCCGAGCCACCATCTCCGAAGTCGTAAACGCCGCTGTAGGGTTCATGCATGCTCCATACCACGTAAGTTTCAACGGTGTTCAAGCCAGCTGCTCTCAATTTACGCATCCGATCCCTCCAATATTGTCTGGGTATACGGAAATAGTGCAAGGTACCGCTATAGATTGATAGGTTTCTTCCATTTAACATGAAGACTTCCTGATCCACTGAAAGGCCCGAGGTGATACCACCATCAGTGTAGTATTCGTAAACTGTCGGTAATTGAGCATGTGATACTGTAGAAAGGAGCACTTGAGTTGCAACTATTACACTCACTAAGGGGGTCCACATATTGAAAAGGTGTGGAGTTGTACTTGGAGGTTGTTACTGTTTAAATTTGATTTTATACCAATCGGTAACTTTTATCGCTGCACTTGAACATTTGACTCTTAGTGAAGCACTATTATTACTTGCCTTATCTCCTAAAATAACAATATTAAAGAAGTTTTTATTTGTCAAAAGTAAATATTAGGGACGACACAGGTCTAAAATGATTAATATAAAATTTATCAGATTAACAATTAACGTAGATTGCTCTCAATTGTTCATCTTGTGAATAACCTGAAAGTTATCTGATTAACGCTTCTGTTGCTAGGACAAAATTTTCTTTCAATTATTTATTATTTTATTTTAAAGAGCTTGTGTAGATATTTTCAAACTGTAACACAGATTTCAACAGTAATTTACGAGCAATTGCCTGTACACGAAATCATAGAATGTGATTTTGCTGAAGATTATAATATTATTTGTTTTCTTTATTTTATTGACTTTTGTCCTCATATCCCATTATGTTAATTGACTTTCTAATAATACTAACTTTGGAATTTTCAAAACACCTGCATCTCGAGTGAAAGCTAGTGATGTAACAAGCCTGTAAGTACTTGTGTTACAGATTTTAGTTACGTGTTTATTTGTCATTGTATTTTTGTTTATAAGTGAAAATATGACTGATAAGAGTTTTATCAAAGAATCCTCACACAGTTCGGCGTTGGCACACAAAACATAAAGATTGCAATGATTGCTGCTCTATCTAAAGCAGCACTTTTTACAATACAATATATTATGACCACCAACAGAATATATCATGGTTCCGCGCCTCATGATAGAAAAGAATTACAGCAACCTACTCCCCTCAAAGAAAGAATGGGAAGAGCGATATCAGGAATAACTGCGTCGGGGCGGCCTCGTCTGGTACACGGACAAGGGGTCCGGAGCTGGAATCGTTGGCGGGTCTCCAAGGGTGGAGCGTCGCTTCGCACTTGGCAGGCTGGCTACAGTTTTCCAAATCAAAATTTTCGCAATCACAGCATGTGCGATAGAGAATTTGGAGAGGGCCTATGCGAATAGGCGCATCTGCATCTTCTCGGACAGTCAAGCTGCCCTACGGGCATTAAGCTCTTTCAGGGTCTCATCTAGGCTTGTCTGGGAGTGTCACGTGAAACTCCGGAGACTAGCGGAGAACAACAAGGTTGTTATCTGCTGGATTCCAAGGCATCAGGGGCATGGATGAAACAAAAAGGCTAACGCCCTGGCCAAGAAGGGATCAGAAATGGGCCTGATTGGCCCGGAGCCGGCACTGGGCATTCCTCCAAGCCAGGTAAAACGCGCCCTCAAGAACTGGGTGTCTGAAAGACACTCTAGGGAATGGGAGGCGAGCGCACCTCGACAGTCGAGGATCTTCATTTCAGGTTGCTGAGACTCAACAGGGAAGACCTAAGGAAGGCGGTTGGACTGCTCACGAAACACCGCCCCCTCAGAAGACATCTCTACATCGTGGGCTATCTTGAGAACCCTATGTGCAGAAGGTGTAACAAAGAAGAAGAAACGCCTCTTCATGTACTGTGTCACTGTCCGGCTCTTGCTGCACAGAGATCCAGGTACCTAGACTTTTCCTTCCTAGAGGTGAGTGAAGTCAGGAGGGCTCCTATGAGCAGGTTACTAGGCTTCATCAGGAGCACAGGCATGCTCTAGACTAGAGGTCTCTAGAAACCTAACAGGGGTGCATACAATGAGCCTATTTGGCCTCAGTGTGCGGCTCGGCGATCAGCCGGGGCCCCCACGCTCGATAAAAAAATAAACTTTAATGTTTACAGTTATGCTGCTAAAATTTTCTTTTTGACGTTTTCATTGATTTTTATATTAATTTCTCTCAAAAGCACAAGTAAATAATGTTATTTTTTTATACTTTTAAGTTAAATAAGTTAAAATAACCTTTTTTTTTTAATTTTGGAGGATGTACCGGGCGCCAATAGGGGCTAACCCGCCAGTGACCCTCCTGAACCGCACCACCATCCCGGAACCGCTTTCGCATTACTTCAGGGTGGGGTCTGTCTTTTTCTTCTTTTCTCCTTTAATACACATAGAAACAAAACAGCAACATCTATTTAAACGGCAACTTTAATAAACAACTCGTTAAAAGAACCTGGTATGGGACTAGAACTATAGGTAGGCATCTACTTAAAATGTTTTACTATCTGGAGGAGGATCAACTTGGCCACGGTTGAAGAGTACCTAACTGACAGCTGTTCTTGTTAATATTTGTTTAAATACAACTTGGTAACTGTTATCACTGCACTTGAACATTATTTCCTTGACTCTCATTGAAGCAGCATTAATAATTTTACATCACACCAATATTATATCAATCAAGAAAAGTTTAATCCAAAACTTATCAGACACACAATTAACCGTAGATTGTCCATCTGGTAAATAATCCAAAAATTATCTGATTATCTTTTATCTGTTGCTAGGCCCAAATTTATTTTAATTGTATTAACTATGTTGTCAACAACTCGAGTAGGTATTTATAAGTTTAACATATGTACCTATAAACTAAAATTAATGTGGGAATGAAAGATATAATTATTATATCTTAAGGTTTTTTTGCATCCTTTTATAACATGCATTCTAATTTTTTATTACTTTTTTAGAATAATAATTTTTAATAGGTAATAACAATGTATGCTATACTATGCGATTCGCTACCACAAAGTAGATAAATATAACAGTTTAAGCTGTTTTCATCTGATTCGTGCCTTCCATGATAATTAAATGTACCAGTTTTATTATCCCTATAGTACAAAAGGTTTCCACAATTTACTTTAAACTTTTAGTTTTTCAATCATTTATCTTCTAACTTTTAAATATTTATCCTGGTAATCTGCAGTTTTCGACAGTGCCGTAGTCATAGCCGCATGATATACTTTTTCTGCCAAGCCGATGCGATTCAAAAACTAAAATAAAGCAACAAATTTGTTATCAAATAGGTATATTAAAGTTGACAAAATTTTTTCTAAATATTAGTGGCGACCAGGTGTATTAAATATCGGGTCTGCAGAGAACCTAATTTCTTCAGTTGGAGTGAAATGTTCAAATATAATGATGTCATTGTCCCCTTGTCGAAGGAAGGGTCCTGGCAAATATAGGGATTGTTGCGGTCCAATCAAAGCATAGCGGCCCAAAACAAACCCGTTAACTATGACGATGCCTTTCGTCCACGCTTGCATGTCAATAAACGTATCTTGGGGTTCATCAACAGTTAATGTTCCTTTATAGAAAGCAGGACCACTTGGCAAACTTCCTTCAACCATTTGCCATCCAACCAAACCATTAATCCAGTCCTTCTTAAATTCCAAAGGATAAGTAACCCAGGACGCGGTTATTTCCTGGTCGTTTATGTAAACTGTTTCTCCAAAATTTAAGCCTTTTCTTTGATCGTAAGAGTGATAAGAGCCACCGATATTTATACGGCCCCAATTCTCGACAAGTAAATCCACGGTACTGTCAGGTGTCTCTTCTGAAGTTATAATTTGAGACGAGTTGACGACACGCCAGTAACCGAAACCATTCAAATCATCAGCAGTATGCAAGGGGGCAGCAACGGAAACTCCATTAACCATTACTATGACGGCATCATGAACGCGGTCTAAAATTCTTACGGTAGAATCAGCTGGCAAATTTATTGCCTCGTTTAAACGATAAATGATGTATCCGTAACTTTGGCCAGAGTTTCCATTAATATCTAGCTGTTCCATATTTAAGATAACATCGCTCGTAATTGAATTTGTAAGTTGGCTTACAATACTGCTATAACTTAGATACTCAGTGATGGCAACAGATGCGTAAGCCATTCGAGGTGTGGGTGCTGGGGGTTCCGGGGTTAAAGTTTGTATTGTGTTATATTGAGCAATCAATTCTTTAACAATGTCGTACTTGCCAGTATAGTCACCAGCTTCTGATAGCGGAGCATCGTAGTCGTAGCTGGTTGTAGTGGGTAAATAGTCCTGATCGTCACCGTTTCCCCCATTCAGGAATCCCCAATTAGTCCCACCATGAAACATGTACATATTAACGGAAGCGGGATACCTAAGAATTCGGTCATAAAGGTCTCTAAAGGTTGCATCAGATTTTGTGTTATGATTTTCAGTCCAATGGTCAAACCATCCCGTCCAAAACTCCATCACCATGGCAGGTTTATTTGGTTGCATTTCTGTTAGACGATCCAGGGATTCTTCAGGGTTGTCGCCGAAGTTTACGGTTTGAAATATCAGCCCAGGGATAGTTCCAGAAGTGCCACTACCTGCTCCATCTGACGATACTAATAATTCCACTATTCCATTAGCTCGAATGATATCGACGAGTTCTTGGATATAAACCAAATCCCTTTCGGGACTATAGCCGTACTCATTTTCAACTTGAAAAGCGATTACTGGTCCACCATTTGTAAATTGGAATGGTTCGAGCAGTGGCAAAAGGACGTTGAAATATCTCTCAACATATGCCATGTAAACTGGATCTGAGGACCTCGGATGTATTCCATCTTCTCTCAACAACCAACTAGGAAGACCACCAAATTCCCATTCAGCGCAAATATACGGTCCTGAACGCACAATAACAAATAGATCTTCCTCTTGTGCTATCCTCAAGTACTCTTGAATGTCCAAAAAATCCTGGAAGTCTGAACCACCATCTCCGAAGTCGTAAACGCCACTATAGGGCTCATGTAAGTTCCACGACACGTAAGTTTCAACAGTGTTCAAACCTGCTGCTCTTAATTTACGCAGGCGATCTCTCCAATATTGTCTAGGTATACGAAAATAGTGCATGGCCCCACTGTAGATTGAAATGTTTCGTTCGTTTAGCACAAAAGTAGGTTGGTCTACCGATAGTCCCGACGTGATACCACCATCAGTGTAATATTCGTAAAGGGTAGGTAATTGAGCATGTGATGTTCTCGCAAACAGCACTTGAATTATAGTGACCACACTCACTAAGGAAGTCCACATGTTGAAAAGGTGTGGAGCAATACTTGGAGATGTTTACTGGTTACATTTGTTTATATAGAAATCGGCAACTTTTATCACTGCACTTGAACATTTGACTTTAGTGAAGCACCATTATTATTTTATCTTCTAACAGCAATTTGATCTAAGTTGTTCCTAAAAAACGTCAAAAATTTAATTTGATTATTTATGGGTCAGTATTTTGTAAAATAACAGTTAAAAATATCAGTGCGACGAGGAGCCACCTTCTAAATCTTCAAGTGTTTATGACTATTTATACAATATTCGATAGAGTTCATTTATGTTATAATAACCCGTTGCAGGGCAAATATCATTCCAAACGGCATCCTTCTGCACTACGCGTATTTTTCAAAACCTACTGTGTGTTGCGGCTGCCATCTTTTGACATTTATTTTATATGGCATCGTGGAGTTATTAGAAAAGTTTTGCTATAGCAACAAGATTGTTCCGTAAGTATTTTTTAAATCCTTGTGTTGCATTTTATGCAACATGATTATGAAGTGATTTTAAAATTTTAACTTCTAGCGGCAGACTTACTACCACCATTAATCATTGCCACACGACCAAATAGTTGATAATTGGCCTTTAGGAGTTTTTTCAACTTCTTTAATATGGTGCATTTTGGCACCATTTCAGAAAAAATAGTGTACATATCTCGCCTCCAACATGCCTCTATGGCACTCCACGTTCGATGCCGTAAAGTTGCACTTTTGAAAGTTGATATATTATTGTTGACGAGATCGTAAATTTTCAAAACTTATAAATAAGACATTTTGATTCAAATGCGTACGATGCCGCTTAGTTTGAAATTGTAGCAAAAATGTTTCTCGTGTGTCTTTGTGTTGAAAATAAAATTCAAACTCTCATTCATGCATGTTATTTATTAATCCGCCCGTCGTCAAGACGAGATCACCATCTTTTGTTCTTTTAGCCGTCACCGGATGTACCGTGGTGCCGTGTGCAATATCGGTCGGTGGCATTAACTATACAGGGTGTAACCGAAATAAATACATTAATTTTAACCAGCTGTAGAAGTCATCAAAACAAAATTTTTTTCTATGTAGCTACCATTTTTTCGAATTCGAATTTTTTTAAATCATTTTTCCCCCCTACAAATTGACGAGTCTTTTATGAAATGCTCCAACAAAGAACAATAATAATACAATTAATTCATAAGGTAATTTTGTTGACTAGGTAATGTTGCTTCCAGTGGCGTGTAAGAAAATTGTGTAAGATTTTAAAATAATTTTAACACAAAAACTAAAACGTTTTAAAAAAAAATTTATTAAGAAAAGTTTTTTGTCTTGAAGAGTTCTATTACCAGTTAAATTTAACGTACTTATTAGGAGTTTTTAGGCTTATAAAGAAAATATAGAAGGTTATGATTAAACTACATCAGGCTGATTTAACTTACGTAATTTAACTGCTCAAAGTTTCGTTTTACAAAAAAAGCCAAACATAAAATCACTTAAAACTTTCTAAACAAATAAACCTCAAGTATTATTATTACGGAAAATACTCCTTGGCATATCTCCCTTTGTGTCGCGGCAAATCGGGTCTTAAGACTCTTGGAATATATTCTGGCTGCCGGTCATCTAATGTTCTATTCCATGGTTTTATTTTGAGTTCAAATGGTCGTAATCGCTTTTCCATGAATCTCGTTTCATTGTCAATTTTGTAAATTTTCTCCCAAGAGTAGATTTCGTATGGCAACTTGAACCTGGGTCTATTAGCTACTAAAAATTTATACTCTCTTTCCAACCACTGCCTTTTGTCGTCATCGGCATAATCGGCACAAACTTTTTCTTCTTGACTTAAATAAGGCCTCAGATTGATTCCCAAACGTTCTTCAGGTACATTCACGTATAATTTTGCTAGTATCTTTATAACTTCATCATTAAGTCCAACTAATTTACCGTCCTGTATTTCTTCGTACAGTTTCATCTCTGGAGTAGCCCAACAAATGTTGCGTTTCGGATTCTCATTAACGTATTTAGAATGATTGATGAGAGTGTTCAATTGGTAAATGTAAAACGACCACAACTTGCCATTTGTGATTACAGTTTGAGTGACGAGAGGGTAAGTTACGTCATTAAAAGTGTTAAATCCCAAAAAGTTTGCTTGAGCGTTGAGCCATCCAAACGAAGCCAGAATACCCTGTCGATGAACAGCATCCTTGTCGTCCTGGGGATCATTGTAGTCGCGGTTGAGAATGTGTCCCCGGCCATGATAGGACAGTACCCCAAATTGGTTGTGGTCGCCAGGCCAAAATCCTAAACTCAACTATATTAGACGATTTTTAAACAAGCAATTTTTTTGAAATTTGCTACACCAGATTTTTTACATTTTGCAAAAAAAATATTTTTTTATGAAAATACTTATTTGTAAGTTACAATAAACGATATTAATAGTTATTTATGTGCCAAGGGCATTATGTGGATGTTTATGCTCGCAGAGGACGACAGGTTTAAGAGCCGTGAGCCTTTGGTTCGAGGCTTTTAAAGTCGCCCGAGGGGTATCAACATCAAGTAATGCCCGTGGTGCAGACAAAATTTTATGTTTCGTAAAACTAAGTATTTTTTTGTAAACAAAGTGGTTTACTGTCAAAATAAACAACGTCTATTGAAATTCGTCAAGAAATTCTGGAAAAAGCTCGTTGTTATGCAAGTTTAGTTGTTATCTATTTTACCTTATAGGCCAAAATACAACTTTATGGTCCGCGCGGGTATTATAGATAGCATAATGTATCTTGCATCCAAGCCATTATTAAACAATAATGAACTATACAGGGTGGGGCAATAGTGCGTCCGACTTCGACAGCTCGAGTTTTATGATAGGTAGAAATTTGATTTAAAGACGCAGATAAACTAAAGAAAGAAGTCTATAGCTGGAAATTATTTTTGAACATACAGGGTGAGCCAAGACAATTATACAGGGACAAGTGATATTTTTTTAAATGGAATGTGGTAAGTAAAAGAAGATTTTTCAGAGCCTTTTCTTAAACTCTTTTCAATCCAATATTATTGCTGACTATTTCCAAACCACTTGGGTGTAGCGATTTTTTCTGTTCAAATAATGGCACATGCAGATCCATGTTAAAAAAATCACTACAATCACAATTATGAGTTCTAAGAAAAAATTATGTAAAGACTAGTTAGGAAATATCTGTGGAATGGTTTGATCTATTTTAATTTTTGAAAAATTATACAGGCTGACTAAATTTAATTTTATAATTTAAAACTTTTTGAATTTAATTTTCTCCATTTTTTTAAATGAGACATCCTGTATATTTTTTAACAATATGATGTAGAAACTAAAAACGAACATTTTTTGTCTGCACACCTTTATGGCTACTTGTAACCATTTTCAAAATATCGCCAAATAATTACAAAATTCAAGAATAATCCTAAAAAATTAGATCGTTTTCCAAATAACTTGACAAAAAACTTCAAATGTTTCAAAATTGACACAAGAATGACAACTGGCGACAGGTAACTGCGATAAATGTGTATTTCTTGTCGGATAATATAAAATGTAAAAAATAATCAAGATACAAACATAAAGTGAACTTACTAAAAAAACTTATGCTGTTTTTATAAACAAAATATTTGGAGCACTTATTACAATTTTATCTGTCGAGTAATTTGAAAAACAATCTAATTTTTTAGGATTATTCTTGAATTTTGTAATTATTGGGCGATAAATCGAAAATGGTTACAAATAGCCATAGGGGTGTACATACAAAAAATGTTCGTTTTTAGTTTCTACATCATACCGTTGAAAAATATATAGGGTGTTCCATTTAAAAAAATGGAGAAAATTTAATTCAAAAAGTTCTAAATTAAAAAATTAAATTTAGCCACCCTTTATAATTTTTCAACAGTTAAAACGATTCAAAGACATTCTACAGATGTTTCCTAACTAGTCTTTACAATTTTTTTTCTTAGAACTCATAATTGTGACTGTAGTGATTTTTCTAACATGAATCTGCAGATGCCATTATTTGAACAAAAAAAATCGCTACATCCAAGTGGTTTGGAAATAGTCAGCAATAATATTGGATCGAAGAGTCTAAGAAAAGGCTCCGAAAAATCTTCTTTTAAACACAACATTCTATTTAAAAAAATGTCACTTGCCTCTGCATAATTTTCTTGGCTCACCCTGTATGTTCAAAAATAATTTTCGGTTATAGACTTTTTTCTCTAGTTTATTTGTGTTTTTAAATCAAATTTCTACCTATCATAGAACTCGAGCTATCGAAGTCGGGCGCACTATTGCCCCACCTTGTATAGTAGAACATAAAGATTCAAAGCGCATGCGCAAATCAAGGAGAAACAACTGCATATTCTGGCTTCCTTCTACTGTACAGCGCATGCTCCCAACAACTTCCTAATTTACAAATCTCTAGTATCTAGTGGAAAGAAAAGTGCAAATTATATTAAAGGTCAATTTTTTTAAAAGATTCGCAAAAGCTGTTTGTTATACCTGGAATGTTGGCGATATGTCGAAATTCTGTAGTTGTTCCTACTGCTCTGGGATCATACTTGAAGAATGGTACTTCCAAATCGAGGTTCTCTGCCTCACTATAAGGAACTACTGGTAACAATGGCTTGTCACTCCTTAAAGCTACATCAGCGGAACCCACGTAGTTCATGGCTCTATTTGTGGGTTCATCAACTTTATGTTCTTGCCAAGGTTGTCCTCTTCGATAACGCTTTACATTTTCTGGAGGTATCATACCTCCCGCATACCAAAATGATTCTATTCTAGAATCAAGATCAATCTAGAACACGGCAAGTTCAGTGACAGTAAATTAATAGTTTGCCACTTACCTTCGCATTACTTAAATGAGGAAACTGTTTGCAAAGCGTATTAATAACAACTCTATTAACTTGCTTGCTTATCGATGAAGAAATCAAATTTTCTAATTCTGCCTTATCCAAATCTCCGCTTCTCAGATCATGAAGCCGTCTGAAATACTACAATTAAAAAAACTGGTCAAATTAATTTTACCCAAACCAACCGATAACCGTCCAACTCCATGACTAAAACATCTTCTATTGCCGATTTTAGCCTTGGAATGACACTATCAACATCGGTTTTATCGTAAAACTGTGGCAGTTGCTCGCTCTGCTTTAAATGGGTTCTGGTAACGTGTTGCGCTAAATTTAAGCAGTCATAGGGTATATGGTCCTGTCTCAACATGTAACATTTAAAACCATAAAACTTTGGCATGTTCAACTTGATCTGTTTTTCTTCTACAGTCTTAACCGCCTTAATTTCTTCATATTGTGCTTCTTTCTTACGTTCCAGGACTTTATCTCTGGATAGATCCAAAATTTCGGGATATTGTGGTGTTGCTGTATATTCACTTTCGTTCGGCAATGCTGAAGAAAACGCCCTGCACTTAATGAAATGCGGCAAAAGTTGCCTTTTTATCCGCAATACAGACATGTTAATGAATAAAGGTGATTTTCAATTTTATTATACTTTTGGTTGGATTTTTGGAATCGGTCGACAACACATAACCTCAAACAAAAACACTTTTCGTTGATTGGCTGATGGCAGCAATTTTTAACGCGCTAAATTTGAATCTGATCACGTGTTTGGAGGTGCAGAAAGCATGTTCCTCCGGGATCATCAAAAGGCTGTAAAGAAGCGTTTACGGAAACATTAGCTTACAAATTTTTCGATATGTTTTTTCCTGATTTTCACTTTTAAATGACTAAAAATTCGTAACACAACACACCTGAACTAAACAAATCAAAGGATTAAACACACAAAAAAGTAACACTGAGAATGACTGTTGATTGATTGATTCTTCTTTGATTGAAGGTCCTTCACAAACCTAAAAGCTCTATCACATAGAAACCACTCATTACAGCATTATGTAAAAAAAATTACACTCTTGCTATTTTTTTTCTTTATTGTTTGATCCTATTTGCCCAGGACCCGACGCTTTGAAATAAGTTGCCTGATTGATTTCTAACATGCTCTTTTACAAGCATCAAATGTTTGTTTTCTATTCTCTTAATTTCTAGGTATGACTACTAGACATGCACGTTAACATAATTAACCACCAATGCACATTTTCAATTATAATTTCCTTTATTCAATTTACAAAGAATTACATGGTGTAATACCTCCCTGGAGAACAGGGGTCATTTAAACTATGTTTTATATAATTGGTAAAAATTTAACACTTTAAAAATACTAGTTATCTACAGGCGTTGACTTCTAAATAAAAACAATAAAAACTTTCTATTTGTTGGCGCAAATCCATTCATGAGCCATCACTTCAGGCAAACTAAGTCTTGTACTAAAAATAGTCAAAAGCTAAAAACAAGCAATGAGAACTGCTCAGAAAATTTTCATAAACTCACCCCTGAAATAAGATTTTGTGCACCTGTTGGCACATGAGAAGGAAACGTGAACTTTAATTCACGAATTTTTCGATTTGTGTCTTCCGGGTTTTCGCTTTCAAACGGAGGTTTTCCGACTAAAAATTCGTAACACAATACACCTGAAACCAAAAAATCAAAACATTGAACACACAAAAAAAGAAGACCGACCAATACACCAATGATCAACATATTTGCCATATTTTTTTCCTTCAACTATTTCCGGGGCTAAATAGTCTGATGTGCCACATAACGTGTCACGTCGCAGCGAAGGACTGTGCGCTGCCCAACCAAAATCAGCCACTTTTATATCACCGGTGATGGTAAGAAGAATATTTTCAGGTTTAATATCACGATGAATTACTTCGTTTAGATGACAGTAGTGGATGGCATCACTTACTTGGTAAGTGTACTTGGCAGCTCTGTAAAAATGTTTTCGATTACTTCATGACATAAGAATTGCAGTCTTGTAAAAAATTGACTTACAAATGTTCGTTGAAGTGGCCTCCAGGACTGTTTTGCAGAAGTCGGTACAGTTCACCCTTACCAGCATATTCCAGAGCTAGATAGATGCGGTGGTCATCATGAAACCAGCACAATAACTCTAGAATATTAGGGTGCCTTGAATTAGAAGTAGTAAACACTCTCATTGAGTCTATACTTACTTTAAGTGACTTTGAATTTCGATTTCCCTTAGTACCTGCTTTTGTGCTTGACTTTTGGCCACTTCAGCCTTCAGTAGTGTCTTCAGAGCCACTATAAAACCCGTCTTCCTCTCCCTGGCTAAGTACACGCGACCAAATTTGCCACGACCAAGTCTCTTGGCAATCTCGAAATCTTCCAGAGACCATTTATATCTGTTGATTACACTAAAGTAAAGTTTTCAACAACATCACCATCACTTACGCTGGGTTGTTGTAGCATTCTTGGAACATCATTGATTTAACCAACTCTAATGTTTGATTTTTTAGTTTAACCGGCACAGGCACAGCCAATTCTTCCAAGTACTCGGCTGCTTCCTTTTCTATATTTTTCTTGTTGGTTGCGTTCATTTCAAAGTAAAATTGTTAATTAGTTGATTGACACTTAAAATTAGGAACTTCTCTGCACGCACCTGGTAATGGACAAAATCGCGTGCTAGTGGTCGAGTGCTTCCAATCAATGTGATAAGAAATCCCCACCAAACTGAAGAAAACAAACTTTTTATGGTAAAAACTTTTTTTTCAAGAACACAAAATACATAAACATGCGATAAAAAACCTTTAAAGAGAAACTACCCCTAAGCCGTAAACTTTTTGGTTTGTGTTTGTTACAATAATTCTTTATTAAATACCTATACCAAAACTGTTCTTGTGGATTTCGAATCGTTTTTTAAAACACGTAAATTTGGTATTTATAACTATGTTGTACCTACTTCAAAATAAAATTGTTACATTGTCACTTGGAAAAAAAAGAGATATACTGTAGTCAGCTACCGTAACTAGCTTTAAGGATTTAACTCCCAAATGTTTTTTTTTTATTATTCTACTTTATTAGCAATCAGAAATTAAGTTAAAATTCTATAAGCTTATGTGCTAACTTATGGTAGGTGGGCTACCATCTGCAATGTCCTGTTAAGGTTAGCATCCACCGATGCTACCTTTGCAAACCATTGAAGATATTAAAATTTTACCAGAGGCAAACATTGTACAGAATTAACGTATCCTGATTATTAAAAAAAATGGAAGCTCTAAATCTAAGCGTTAAAAAAATATTACGTATTTAACACTAGGGCTGGGACTTTTTTGAATTTTGGTATTCGAATAGTCATTTGAATATTTATTTGAATATTCGAATTATTCGAATAGTTATTCGAATATTCGAATTATTCGAATTATTCGAATATTCGAATTATTCGAATTATTCGAATGATTCAAATTATTCGAATATTCGAATTATTCGAATTATTCAAATTATTCGAATTATTCGAATATTCGAATATTCGAATAACTTTTCGAATTATTCGAATATTCGAATGACTACAAAATGAATGAATACAAAAGTATTATGTAGTAAAGTCTTTTTTTTGACAGGTAACTAAAAAAAAACAATGAAAAATAATGTAGTAATTACTCATTATGTTTCGAATAGTCATTCGAATATTCGAATTATTCGAATATTCGAATTATTCGAATTATTCGAATTATTCGAATTATTCAAATTATTCGAATATTCGAATATTTGAATTATTCAAATTATTCGAATTATTCGAATGACTTTTCGAATTATTCGAATATTCGAATGACTACAAAATGAATGAATACAAAAGTATTATGTAGTAAAGTCTTTTTTTGACAGGTAACTAAAAAAAACAATGAAAAATAATGTAGTAATTACTCATTATGTTTCATTGTGTTTTGTTTAGTTACGTGTCAAAAAAAGTATTTATTTAATTCATCTGCGCGGGATAAATAAAATGCTGCTATTGACTACCTTCCTTATATTACTTGTTTCGCACGCCTTTGCGAAAACAGAGATTTTTAAACTTTTTCTCTTGAGGATTATTGTTATTATTCTTCTCCCGCATCATTTCTTTTATAGGTATTAAGTGACAACGCAATAAATATAAAGCAAAGTTCAAAAGTTTAAATTATTTACAGTTCGACGTGCAATTGTTCATTAATTTATTAGTAATACGTGTATATAATTTTATAATTCAAATAGTTATTTGAATATTCTGATTATTTGAATAGTTATTCGAATACATAGTCTATTCGAATAGTCATTCGAATAATTCGAATAGTTATTTGAATAATTCGAATATTCGAATAGTTATTCGAATAATTCGAATAGTTATTCGAATATTCGAATAATTGAATTTGCTCGTATTCGAATTTTACGTGTTCGTCAATTCGAATATTCGAATAATTCGAATATTATTCCCAGCCCTATTTAACACAAGAGTGGTTCTCTGTTAGATATCTTCTAGATCTAGAGTATATGTTAATGTATTTGAATATTCAAAATCGCAAATGAAGACCGTAATACTTGGTCCAGAAATAAAAAGCCATTTTCTGGTGGTCTATTGAGTTTCGAGTATTTTTTGAGCGCATAAAAAATTATGATTTTTGAAGAATTCTATGTCTTTTTTGGTTGTTTACTTTTGGGAAACAAATTTTTAGCATTCTGTCTTGTTTTGTAAGACGCCAAATATACCTTTTCGATTTAGTGTTGTTTTTCTCTTTTTTTTGCATGCGCCAATTGGTCTGGTCCAGAAATAAAAAGCCATTTTGGGGCACTTAAAAACCAGGCACTTTGTAAGTTTTTTGGATCCTCTTCGGTTGTCTACTTTTGGGAAAACAGCAAAATTTGTAGGATTCTACCGTTGCCGTTTCTTTTACTACTTTTCTTTATTACTTATGTACAACCTTGTAACCCTTATTGCATTAATAAACACTTATTAATCAAAATAGTATCAAGTCACAAAAATTTATATCAAAATGTATCACAATTATGAGTTCTAAGAAAAAATTATGTAAAGACTAGTTAGGAAACATCTGTGGAATGTCTTTGAATTGTTTTAACTTTTGAAAAATTATACAGGATGGCTAAATTTAATTTTTCAATTTAGAACTTTTTGTATTTAATTTTCTCTATTTTTTTCAAATGAAACATCCTGTATATTTTTAACGATATGATGTAGAAACTAAAAACGAACATTTTTTGTATGCACACTCCTAATGACTATTTGCAACCATTTTCGAAATATTGCCAAATAATTACAAAATTCAAGAATAATCCTAAAAAATTAGATCGTTTCCCAAATAACTCGACAAAAAACTTCAAATGTTTCAAAATTGATACAAAAATGAGAACTGACGACAGGTAACTGCGATAAATGTGTATTTCTTGTCGGATAATATAAAATGCAAAAAATGATCAAGATACAAACATAAAGTGAACTTACTAAAAAAACTCATGCTGTTTTTATAAACGGAACATCTGGAGCACTTATTACAATTTTATCTGTCGGGCAATTTGAAAAACAATCTAATTTTTTAAGATTATTCTTAAATTTTGTAATTATTGGGCAATAAATCAAAAATGGTTACAAATAGCCATAGGGATTTACAGCCAAAAAAATGTTTGTTTTTAGTTTCTACATCATGTCGTTAAAAATATACAGGTGTTCCATTTGAAAAAATGGAGAAAATTAAATTCAAAAAGTTCTGAATTGAAAAATTAAATCTAGCTACCCTGTATAATTTTTTAAAAGTTAAAACGATCCTAAGACATTCCACACATGTTTCCTAACTAGTACTTACATAATTCTCATAATACTCATAATTGTGATTGTAGTGTGTTTTTTAACATGCATCTGCAGATGCCATTATTTAAACAAAAAAAATCGCTACATCCAAGTGGTTTGGAAACAGTCAGCAATAATATTGGATTGAAAAGAGTCTAGGAAAAGGCACCGAAAAATCTTTTTTTACACACCGCATTCCAATTAAAAAAATGTTACTTGCCCCTGTATAATTGTCTTGGCTCACCCTGTATGTTTAAACATAATTTCCGATTATAGACTTCTTTCTCTAGTTTATCTGTGTTTTTAAATCAAATTTCTACCTATCATAGAACTTGAGCTATCAAAATCGGACGCACTATTGCCCCACCCTGTATATTAAAAAAACATTTTTTTGTCTATCTTTGAACCTTGATACTGTCTTATGGAGGATATAGGTAAATTAAGTCCAATCAACTTATTTTGATCTAAGGAACGTGAGGTTGGCCTGTGTCCGGACCTTTCAGGAACATCCTGTATAGTGAAAGTGCCTTTCCTTTTATTCCTAATAAGTAACGATTTAGAATCATCACGAGATGTTGTCATAGAGCTCATCAATGGCGTTGATTCCTTAGTTTTTATCTGAGGGAACCTAAAGATGGAACATTTCAAAAATGTTATCCTGGTTTTTTAACAGTTAGCAAAGGGTAATATTTGTATTCTAGGAAATATTTAACATGAAATTTGGAATAAGGCAGACAACAATTACTAACACTGTGTATTTAAAAAATTGTATTTGACAATTGTACAAAACTTTAAAAGTTGTGGTATAAAAAACCATTATACCTACTCAATGACTTGTTACAATTCAAACTAATATAGTTTGAACATATAAAGTTATCCAGTTTTTGTTCACTCAACAAATACTGCAATAATATTGCAGAAGGAAATTCTCCTACTAAAGTAACACGAATTTTATGCTGGGTCTAACATTAATCATGCCTGTTCATTAAAATGTTGTATTAAATACGTATACTTACTATTGAAATATGAGTTGTTAGTAAAATACTGTTTGAATCGTCATGCAATAAGAAATATGTAGGCACTATACATACATCCCAGTATAAGTTCGTGTGAATTTAACGCTTTTCAAATTTTAGTTCCGCGTGAAGCGATTTTGTACATTTTTAATGAAATAAATGACGAGTAATATCATTTTTAACCTAAAATCTAGAAACAGCCATATTAAGTCAGTCTTCATAACGAAGCCAAATTAAGTTGATTAGATTACTTAAGGAAGGCACTTAATAATATGTATGTCTTCCATCCAGCCAAACCCGCAAGTTAAGACGAGGAATGCTGATGATGTCCTCACAATCGACCAAATTATTACTGTAAAGAGATAAACAAATTCATAAAAATATAATTTTCAAATTTCAACTAACCTTTCGTCAATGTTTTTAAATGCATGAGGTTGCATCGTCTTAATGGCATCGCTGTTATCACAGAAAATTCTCGCAAGAGTAACTTTTTCGATTTCTCTAATTTGTGAGCTTGAAAACGGCGTCGGTTGTTGGTCGTTGGTATAAAAGTAGCGATCACCACGACGTGTTCTTAGAAACTGATCGGCTATAATACACGAAAACGTGGGGCCAAACAGAGAATCTTCGGTAGGCTTTTCTGAAATTCCTCCAACTATTAGATCGACATCGTCAACATTGCTGTAGACGTCAGATAGAGATTTAACAGCCTGAAAATTGAAACTTTTATTAAAATTCCAACAAATTTTATGATACTTACTTCTACTGTCATAACATCGAGGAAGTCTTCAAAACCGTGCACAGCTGGAAGACCGCATAAGGTGCGATAAGCGGTGTAACTGGGGAGACCGTGATCTCGCCCTCTTTGGATATCTAAACTGAGCACATCGTAGCCATACACGCCGTTTGAGTACAAATGACCAGTGATCTATAAGAGTCATTATTGTAGAAGTACACCACGTAAAAATAAAATGAACGTACATCTTCTGCAAACCTATTGCCAACTTTTGGACTGGTTTGAGTAGCCAATCCTCTTATGAGGGCATCCAAATAACCCGGTTCCTGGATAATGTCTGGTTTGTTAAAGTGATTGCGAAGATCTAGCGATATATTGACCAGACGATTCTCTTTGTACAAACTATAAACAAAAGAGAAAGAATTAGATAGAGTATACGTATGATATCTATAGCAAAACAAAAACAAAAACAGATGTTATTATTACAACAGGAATAAAAGAGTCTTCTTGTAAAGTAACATCCAACATTAAGAAAATACTTACTTAAGTTTTCCGTCCATCAAAGAATTGAGGACCCTCAAAGCAGCGGTAGCAAAACTGTTGCTGACAGATGGATTAACGTTTTCATCATATTTGCTGTACCGTTGAAGTTTATTAAAGAACCTCTTCCCCAATACTTCTGGTATCCACTCGTCATAGGTAATGTGCTGCACTTCCGCGATCACAATCCTCCTTGCTTCCTGATACAAAGTTTCATCATCCCATTTTGGATTCAAATTTGCAAGTTCTCTGGCGATTCTGTTATGTTCCCGTAACCAGAGAGTATGCATTGCAGTCATCTGGGGATGCAGATTGACTCGCGTATCTCCTGCCAAGAAGCATCGGGAATCTTCGTTATTAAATTGACAATCCACTGTGGGTTGATGAGAAAGGGGAAGGAAAACTTTATTGCGATGAACAGTTACTTCCATTTGTCCATCTATCAAAGTACGTAAACTATTGGCCTTCTTTGGGGTTGTTCCGTAAATTTGGGAAGCATCCAGGAAATGTGTAGCCTGATTAAGCTAGAAAAAAACTAAAAGTGAGCATAATGTAATGACCTAAAATTCGTTTTATTGCCTGGTCGATAGGGCCGAAACTGCAATCGGATCTTAGGGCAATAACAGATCTCACATACGTCATACAGTCCAATCCATGTTGAGAATAATGTACGTCATCATGAGGAATAGAAATTGGGGAGCAAAACGGGTGGATGTATCTGGGTGACAAGTTATTTCCACCAGGTGCGCAGCACTCAATTGTATTTTCGGTGTGCACTAGAACAAATTAGTCAATTTTTTTTCCACTCCCTAACATTAATAAATATTTACCCATTTTGCTAACAGCAGTGTGACTAAAATCGTGTTCAATAAATTGACTCCATTGCATCACAGCTAACGTTAATTCACTATTAATGTTGACAGGTTTCTTAATCAATGTAGTGCTGATGATGCGTGCAGACGGCAGTTTCTTTTTATTAACAGATCTTCTAGGTTCCTGAACACCATCTAAGTATTCCGGATAGAGGAGACGTTTGTAACCTGTAAAGGCTTCTCCTCGCACTCTATCGCTAATATGATTGCAAGATCCATCGATGGAGCGGTACTTCGACAAAACTTCCTCTTGACTACAAGTTCGATGTAACTTGGTACAAGACGATTCCAAGGGCGTTGAGTTTAGGGAAAAGGAAGAAATATACTTGGAGCATTCAGCAGGATTTAAGCTGTGCCTTTAATTAAAACGTGAAAAAATCCAGACGACCAAACTTTTGAAACGCTTACGTGTGACAAAAATTGTTCATCAAATGGATTGTAGCTTTGGTGACTACCAAAGCATCCCGTCCTTGCTTAAGCGCCTCGCGTTCAGGGGAGGAAACAATCAATAGACCATGTGATGGTGTTCCCTTTTTTACGTGTATGTTGGACCATCCTAAATTTGTTTCTAGTCTTAACATCCGGGATACCACCCCGTTTCCGAACAACACCGAGCGGTTCAAGTCCTTCTCTGAAATCTTCATGTCGTGATAATCTGCAGAATCTGATATGTCCTGATCGGTACGAGCTCGCCCAACGCCTATAACGATAAACAGTGTTACTGTTGGCAATGGTACTCAACTAAACCACAACGCAGTAATTAATTTGGAGACCCAACATTGGACTTGACCTTGCTAACAAACATTCTTTTTGGAACGAATTTTATAGGGCAGTTACGTACTGATATTTTGACTACACACCAACTCTTCTACTGATGAGGCCAAATTGATTAATTACTACGTCGTGGACCACCCAACACCTCTTTTATTGACAGAACTAAAATTCCGGAAAGGGTATACTGGGAGCTAGTTCTCCAATAAGAGTTTAAATCAGAAGGTTGTTAGTAACTTGGTGTTTGGTGTACCCAATTTAAATTCGTACTGAAAAACTGAGCCTTAGCAACAAGTTACAACTCCGTTAGTCTGGGCCCATTGACCCATTGGAAGCTACTTGCTGACTAATAGCGTTCATTGAATTGCAAAAAACTGAAAATCTATACAATGAACGCTCCCAAAGTTAGGGAAGAGTGAGGTTCAGAGAAGACAATTTCTAAGCAACAACTGCACAGAAACAATAAATATTTTTAACTAAGCAGACACCGGTAATAAATTGGTTTTGTGCAAGTCGCAACTTTGAAGTTGGCAGTAAAGTAACCATAAATATTACGACAACAATCCTTACCTCTATTTAGACAAATCACAAATAGAATAAAAATCCTTTGTTTGCATACGAAAAACAATTGAATCCATTAAAAATGTTGTAAAAGTAGCACAGCATTTTTAACAAACTTTGTGCTTAGTAACTATTTGGTAGACGTTTTTAAACAACCTAAAATAGAATGGTTGTAACACTGTATGCAAGACATTGTAAATTTTAACGTTACCGGAATTTCTGATGGCATTAACATTTATTTTTCTATCGTTAATTCTCCATTAGGATACTGGGATTAGGTCAGAAGTGTGCATTTATATTTTAATTCGGTCGAGATATTTGACAAAATTTAAAAAAAAATTATTTCTGCGAACTGCAATCATAGTTAACTGAGAACGTTATAATCAGTCAAAATAATATAAAGACACACAAAGGTTATAAAACTGGGGAAGTAATGAAGTGGTGGTATAAGTGCGGCTTGTACCTGTAATTGGACGAGGCAGTAACAGCGTAGCCGCGTCGAAGGTACCTGCGTGGATGGACATCACCCAAAGCAGCACCCCCAGCAAAGGCATAGCTAACTTGCAACTCATCATCTTCAGGAAAGTATGACCTGCAAAACAAAAACAATTAATAACTGAAATTTTATCGACAAACATGACTTCTAATTATTGCGAGCGCCTTTTGTTTCAAAATAACCCTTAATCTTGAGTCTCAAGTACCTAACAATTACTGTTACCTTAAAGCAACAATTAATTTAATGTCCCATTTACGTATCGACTAAGGGAGCTAAATGAGATCCTTGAATGCTCTAAGAGACGATAACAATAATTGTTTTCTTCGATTCAATTGATTAACCTATTTGGTAGCACGAACGGCTTCTAAGAGGTTACAAAAATTAACAGGGAAAAATTTGAATGATCTAAGTAATTAAAAATGGGAACAAATATAATGTACACCAAATTAAACTATACTTGCACTGTCCACCAAAAAATTTAATGAGCATCAAAAAATCTAAATGAAACCCAAATTATTATACATCAGAAAATGAGAACATCACCACTAAAATAACTATGCTGCGCATTGTTTTACCATTGTTTACATTTTAAATTCTATATGTCTATCAATTTTACTAAATGTTCACCAAATTTAGAACGCTCAAGTTACGCGTCCGTGCTGTACATAATAAATATTCGCCCTATCCATTTATATTTAGTGTTTCTCAAAAAAACTATTTGTGCGTCAAATAATTATTCTATTACTCCAAAAATGAAATATGCTCGCGCATCTCTCCTTGCCGCTCGTGAACTGGATGTAAATTATCGTCCACCACAGCAGCTTTTAGCTGTAATTAAAACTAAGATGAGATCTCAAGTGACAGGTAGATATATATGTTTATGTATGTGTTATGTTACGCTAATTCACGGCCAGTTGTAATAAACTCTATAATTGGCTTTTACAAAAACCGCAGTTGCATTTTGGTTTTACATAATTCAACTTACACCATTTATGATTACATTCTCCTTTTACAAATATGTGGTTGTATCTAATAGCGATCATGAAGACTTTTCATTTTTATGAATAATTAATTTTATTGTTGTTCGCAAATTAATCAAGTGAAGGGTCCAGAATCGGTGTGATGGGTTATGCAACCAAATATACACTTTTCATTGTGGTTGCGCGCGCATTTCGTCGTGACATAACATGTACTTTTTATGTTTGGATTCGAAATATTGCAATTAAAGACGTGTCATGGAGATATGAAAAAATGTTATTTACTTTTTGTAAAATATTTATCGTTTACTTTGTAAAAATAGAATATATAAATGGAAAAGCTTTACCAAAAAAACATATACAGAGTGTCCCAGCACTAGACCTCCCCCCCCTTAAAGTTCATTAATTAAATTTCAATTTAGTAATACATATGTAACACATGATAGACTACAAAATGGTGTTAGTTTTTTGATAAATGCTACCATATGCCGTTAGGATACATATTCATCGCTTATCTTAGCTTAGACAATGTGTGATGTGTGATTTTGATACTTATAGTATTAACATCTCCTCATAATAAGCATTATGAAAAGGAAACAAATATAATGTACACCAAATTAAACCATACATCCCTTGCACTGTTCACCAGAAAATTTAATGAGCATCAAAAAATCTAAATGAAACCCAAATTATTATACATCAGAAAATGAGAACATCACCACTAAAATAACTATGCTGCGTATTGTTTCACCATTGCTTACATTTTAAATTCTATATGTCTGTCAATTTTACTAAATGTTCACCAAATTTAGAACGCTCAAGTTACGCGTCCGTGCTGTACATAATAAATATTCGCCCTATCCATTTATATTTAGTGTTTCTCAAAAAAACTATTTGTGCGTCAAATAATTATTCTATTACTCCAAAAATAAAATATGCTCGCGCATCTTTCCTTGCCGCTTGCGCTTCCAGACAAGAGGCACGCGAAAAAAGTTTTGTACAAGGTCAGTTCAGAGCCCTGTAATTTTTTTTAAAAGCACGATTAGAAATTACCACTAAAAAAAGTTTTACGTTTTACATAATGCAAGCCAATTACAGCAAAGCATTTATATATTACGGAAATTAATATCTTTTTTTGTGCAAACCACTTTTATTTTTACTCTTATTTTCTTTGCCCTAGCACATCTACATGTATAATTTTGCATAAAATTATTTACCATTTGCACAACATTTTATTGCTTGTGAATTTTTGATCAACTATTTGTATTTTTAACTGCTAAATAATATAAGACACTGTCGAAAATTAAATATCTGGGTATTATGTTAGAATTAAATTCGGAATAAAATTTGGTGAACATTTAGTATTTATGGTCAACAAAAGTTATTTTGGCGAACAAAATATATAAGAAGCCAGCATTATGTCAATATTTGGTTGTCGCTTTAAGATTATGTATTTTCTTAATTTTGGTGAGCATTTAGTATTTTTGGGAAATGAAAGTAATTTTTTGTATGAAAATATTGGATAAATTTGGTAGACTGTTAAATACGACCCATTAAAAATTATTTACTCCACTGTTTGACACGGTTTCTGAACATAAGTACTGCATCGTTGCCTGTTGACTAACCATCAAGTTACTTAACGCTATAGCAAAAGATTTTAACTGCACCTATGACAACCAAGAAAAAAATTCATCAAATCAGACGGAAATTTTCCGTATTTGCTCTCGATAATTTTGTTGCTTAATGTAGGAAAATTGCACCAGTTGGTTGCCATAACCTTGACCCTGGACATTGCATGTGCATCTATCATCTAGGTCAAGCATCCTATAGTACTACGAATGAGCCAGTTGCCTCTGAACACAAAGTTGATCTTATTCTACATTTTATCTACAGACCCTTTAAAAATACGTAAGAACGTGAAGCAAGTAATCTTCAACAACAAGATACGTCAACATTGTTGCGTCGAGGCAGAAAACTTGATTAACACGATAATATTGTTAACATTGATTGTTAAATTTTTTTGGTCTTCATACATTAGACAAAATTATGACTAGTATAATTTGAAGTTGATTTATCAATAAGCATGCGACCAAAGGAGTTATCAGAATATTGTATAGATTTTCTTTTCTACTATCGTTACTAATACTGTCCTAATCGCAAATAAGTTATTGCTATTGAGCTGCATTTGTTGAAAAAGTATGACTTTTCTCTTTCTCTCTTGTAACATACTATTACATATTACATTATGTATTTAGTTTAAAAAAATCAAATATAAAAGAATACGTTTTTATCCTCTCTTCATTACAACTAAGTAGACTGCTTTCATTTAGAGAAGAGCACATACGTCATCAACTTATGCGCGATTTAACGATTGTTTTCGGCTTTGGTGTGGCCATTATAAACACGTCAACAATTCAATTAAGAAACTACCTACAAAGTACTATGTGTTCAAACGGATCCACCACTTTATTTAAAAATAGATGTACATAAATGCAATTTGGTCTCTGATTATCGATGACGTATGTGCTCCTCCCTAAATGAAAGCATTCTAACATAAAAATGTTGAAAATACTATTGTATACAAAAAGAATTAATAAAGAAGCCAAATTTAATAAGTTACGTATAAATAAAAAATCAGTAAAAGCAAAATAATAAACCAAAATATAACAAATATGTATCTAAGAAAAAGTGGTCATAGTAAAAGAAAAACCAAACAAAAATAAAAAATTAACAAGAAATAATGATAAAACAAATTGTTATAAAATGAATACAGCACTGAAATGGAAAGTATTATAACAAGAAATTCCATTAGAATGAGTCTAAAAAACTAAATGTAATAATAGAATCATTTAAATTAAAAACACTGCAGCACTGTACATTAGACTTAGAGAAAGAAAATGTTAAAAATGTTCTAATGACAAAAAAATTGCAAGCAACCTAAAACTAAAATTGTAGAACTTTCCAAGAACAAAACTATTAATCTTAAGGGTGAAAAGAAGGAAAAGTCAGTAGCAATAGATAGAAACCAGAAAGAGACTAAAAAACGCCAAGGGACAAAAAATAATAATAGCAAAGATAAGACCAAAGTGTTAAAGTTACACGTGTACCTACTTATACGTTATGAGAAAGTTTAATTTAAAAAAACTAATTGAAAAATGGATAAGCCAACAACATAAATATAGTAAGAAGATGCTAGACGAAAGAAAAACTAAGTGCATAGTATGGAACGCTGAAACCTGCAGATTTCTGTGCTGTCTTTCTTAAAAATATAGGTTTAAGCTTGTTTAAAGAGGTTTCATTATACAGTAAAGTTTCTAGAACAGGAACATTCCAAACATCCCATTTTATTTCATTGAGTCTGTAATAAAATTTTCTCAAAACAGTGCAACCTTTCAAAATGTAATATGAGGGTCTTTTTCGTTCAAACTACCATAAAATTTCATAGCTTAACATCAAAAACTGCGTAAAAATATACTATTTGAAAAAATAGAGAAAATTAAATTCAAACAGTTTTAATTGAGAAATTATGTTTAGCCACCTTGTATAATTTTTCAAAAGTTAAAACGATTCAAAGACATCCCACAGATGTTTCCTAACTAGTATTTACATATTTTTTTCTTAAAACTCATAATTGCAACTGTAGTGATTATTTTAACATGCATCTGCAAATGCGATTGTTTGAACAAAAAAAAAATCCCTACATCCAAGTGGTTTGGAAATAGTCAGTAATAATATTGGAGTAAAAAGAGTCTGAAAAAAGGCTTTAAAAAATCTTCTTTTACACACAACATTCCATTTAAAAAAATGTTACTTGCCCCTGTATAATCGTCTTGGCTCATCCTGTATGTTCAAAAATAATTTCCGGTTATAGACTTCTTACTCTAGATTATTTGTGTTTTTAAATCAAATTTCTGCCTATTATAGAACTCGAGCTATCGAAGTCGGACGCACTATTGCCCCACCCTGTATAATAATATGTGCTAAAACCTAATAATTATTTTTTGTTTATAAAAATACTTGCGTTAATGATTTCTGAAGTATTTATGGCATGAACTCACGTAAATGAAGAGACCGTATTTCTTGAAGAAAATATTTAATTCTCTGAAAGTACATTGAACAGAGTGTGGTATTTACAAAAAATATTGTTGACCAGTCTACGTAAATTAAATGAAGTTTATTCTTTTATAGATGCGGGAACCAAGGCGGAACATTAGCGCAAAAAATAATAGCCAATTATCTTAAGAGGTGCCACAAAGGAAGTACCTATCCAACAATAAAGGATGTTCTTTGGAGCAAAACCATTTAATAAATACCACAGGTACTACCTGGAATTGGTTGTCATTCATATTCGAAATCATTAATGATCAACAGTATCGATACCCTAATACAATATCTATTTGCTTTCCTCATAAAGGGTGAAAACCATAATAATTCATAATATTCATCACCTAATAACCATGTACTACTTCCGCCATATTAATCTGAACGTTTTGAAAATAGCTGTGTGAGTAAGACTATTACTGCACAATGTTAGAAACCGTAAAATCCTCTCTAAATTATGAAAGTAATGCTCCAAGTCCCATATTGTTATAAAACTGACGAACCCCCGGTGGAAGCCCGTTGCAATCTAACAAAAATTTGGCAAAATCTGCTTTTTAGCTTTGAGCGTCGTTCAGATTAATATGGCGGGAGTAGTACTTAGGAGAGACAATCCCCTAGCCCGATAAGTACGGAAAATTGAAGAAGTGACACAACTTAACCAATAAAAGAAAAACATAGGTCGAGATTAACAGAAATTGTAACTTTTTGACACTAATATTTCATAATGCATACTGTATACGTATACGATAACTTCATTATTGTTCTTGATAATGGTACCATAATAGTATTTCGCTTTTTGCTCCCTTATGTTACCCCCTACGCTTGTTCGGCCCACTTGATGGCAGATCAGATATAGATAGACTTTGTCACCAAAAAAAAAAAAAAACAATATTATTTTAGTTTAGGAATAGATCTGAATCTTTAAATAGGTTCCACAGACGTGCAAATTATGAATAACAGCACTCTCCTTGAAATAAAACGTAATAGAACTGTTGTTTTCGCGGTATTATTATTGGTTTATGGATAACGTAATGCCGGATAAGAAAGGTCAGTGTTAAAATTGTGTATTTTGGTTTTCAAAAAATCGACTCCTTTTCTAGAATTTAGTTAATATTTTTTCCAATTCAAGTTAGATTAAATGCTATGTGACCGCAAAAAATAATAACGATAATAATTCTAACCAAATATGATAGTGATAGTCAACGTTGTACTATTTATAGCTACGTAAACAAATGACGTTCGGTAAATTTGAGCAATTAGAGACAATGTTTCGACTTAATCCGATTAGAAAATAGACCAGTAAAACGACAAATTGGCAGATTAACTGCATTCTATAATCACGTAGCGGTATCACCGGTTGAGAATTAATTGGCTCATGAAATTAGTAAACAAATGTCTAAAAGTAGCATACAATAACAATGCGGGCTAGAAAGTAAAATGTGCACGTGAATCAAACGTGAAATAATAATTTGCAACTACCAGAACGGCACCTGGTTTCTGGTTTCCTCCAAAGTGAGTTTCTTAACTAGGACTCGCGCCGTTTACTAAAGAGGTTCAATCACGTGCCCGATGTGTGATCACTGTTGTTGTTTCTAGATACCAGTTATCAGCCTTAAATTTATATCTGAACAATTTTTAGATTGCCCTATTCCTAATATTTTCATTGACACAAAACTCAAGAATGTTGCAAAATACTAAATTTTTTCTATATTTCTACAATAATAACAGTCACAAAAAATTACAAATAAGGGTAAAAAATATACATACATATACAAGACATTACAGTCAATGACCTAAGATGCACTTTCAATATTGCATCGCATGTAAACAACAAGTGGTTATAAACAATGTTAAGGTTAAGTCATGGCAGAAAGTGAAAAAATTATCATAATTATGCAGAATTGTACATAATCTAAAAAACTAAAAAAATACTGATTTGTAAGTTGTCGCTACTCACTTTCAACTCTCTTTCATCAACACAAAAGATACCGCGGTTGATGTTAATTGTTAAATAACGCACCTAAATTTTAACACCTTGTAGAAAGTTCAACAACTAAATTCGAACATCGCTTCTGCATCGCTTATATTGCTAGCCTGTGATACTGGTACGATCACGTGGGGAGCCACAGAGGAGCGCGTTAGCCGGAATGCCCGGTTGTTATTTTTCTGCAAACGAGACCAAATCAGTTTCGTTTGGTCTTCCAAACAGAATCACTATGGTCTTAACATACTATCCACTTTTATGACAAAAATATGGCATGTCTCGTACAAGAACTACATTATCAATATCAAAAGCTGCAGTGTCAGTAGGAACTTTTTTTTAATTGCTTGCATTGTTATGTTTAGCAGTACTTACCAAAATTTGACTTTTTTTGCTACATTTTACTTGTACCTACTTACGTTTTGCTTTAAAGAAGCGCATGCGCGCAATTTTCGTAGTTGTAGGTTATAGCATTGTATAATGCTTACATTTCCACCAATAATTTAAAAGTTAATTAATTTTCCTCTTTTTAATTCGTCATAAACTCGGCAACAGAGTTTTAAAATTTACTTGTTTACATCATGAATCGCGACCTCTAAAACTTATGCATGCACCCAAAATAAGTGATGTAAAATAAGAATTCGTTTAGCGGGATTGCCAAATATTAAATTTTCTTTTCCGATATGGTAGTAGTTAGAATCCAAGTATCTACTAATCCCTGCCACTTAAATTGTTATATGCGCATATAAATTAATCTAATAATTATGAAGAACGTAAGTAATGCACAAGTCTTGCTGTTTAGATGCAACTACGTAAGCTACAAGTACACCCCAGAGACTACAAATTATCTCTATTTTAATTTTTTTGTAAGAGTGAACAATAACAAATGTTTTTCAACGCACTAAAAGCAAAAAACTAATTATCGCACTCTGGATAAATTACAGAAGCTTTGCTGTACGAGGACTGTAGAAGTTTCTAAGCATAAGATAATTTTGGAAATGATTTTTTATCTCCAAATGAGTAATAAAAAGTTAGATTGTGAGAAACAAAATGCCGCGTTTCTGTAGAATTTGTGTACAATATACAATGAAGAAAATGCTAGAATATATAAAATGTTGCGTTCTTTGTCGTACTCGTGAAGTGGAGCGTTAAACTGCAAAAATGGAAAAAAATTCGAAATCTCTTTTGAAACTGCTTCAGAATATAACAAAAATTTTGAGTAAAATTTTGAGTGATATGAAAATAATTGTGCTTTTAAAAACTACTATAACTCCCCATGAGTATGACAAGGACGCAGCATTAGATAAATGACAACCTTAAACAACCTGAATGGAATTTTTTTAATAAGTAGTCACACAATAACATTTAGGGGCAGTGACGGTTATAAACAAATGTTTGCGTGTTTGGAGCATGGTCCTTCAATCGCTTTTTTTATTTGTGCAACAACAAGAATTTCTTTTGATTACTATTGAATGTTGATTTCACGTAAAAACACTACTAATTCCATTTCTAAACACTTTAAGGAAGTGAGAGTATTTATGTAACAAATAACTCTAAAGGTAAAGAGCCATTTCGATAGGGCTGCGGCAGTTAATGATTTGTCAGAAGGATAAAAACGAGTGCAGAAAATGTAGCATGTCATTTTGCAACATTTGACTTAAGCAATAGCCCGTTATCTCTGTGTGTTTTTAAAATGATGACAATAAATAATTGACGATGTTTTATAAAGCGATACTTAAAAGATTATATCAGAATCTGTTTGTCTTCCACAATTGAGCAAATTTAAGTCAAATTAATTTAGGTGTAGAGCAAACACCTAACATGGGTTTAACTTCTTCCTAAGCCGAGAGGTTAATGATTGTCAAACAGAAACGACCAAGGATTTGTACTATTACAGCGTATTGGCATACGTGCCGTTAAGGCTGCCGTAAGAAACGGGCGAGAAAACGGCAAAACACGCTTTCATAGTTCATGGCGTTATAGCAACCTAATGATACAATCAAGTTCTCCTTTGACCCACGTAATGACAAAACATCAAAGATTTGGCTAAAGTAATTTTTAATCGCATTTTTTTTTTGTTATAAAGTAACAACCCTTCAAAGTTCGGCAACTTTGAAGCCACGTATTACGTAGGAAATTTTTTTTACTGCTTTCATATTTCTTTTAGCTGAAAGGTCAATTTTTCAGCTTTATAATCCTGAAAACAGAAATGAGTTAGGCCTTCCCGTTTTTACTAACCCCATGAACTCGTGGATGGCTACCAAATAGATCCTCTCGACGATTCCGCCCGATCGCGGCAGTCAACAATACGTAAAACCATTATGTATTTGAGAGGTTTTCCCATATGCGCGTTTTGGCGCTGTTCTACAAGAATTTTGCGATTCCAGCGTGCATCGTGCTGTTTATATTTGAGATTTTGAAATCGGTCTCGGGTTTTATTTCCGATCCGGTGATAAAGAGCTATATATAACATATAACTAAGTAGTTCTGACGTTGCCCTAGTCATTACGTATTTATTCCTTCTCGTTCCACGTCTTTGTACATGGAGAAAAGTGTGGAATGTGATAAGGCCGACCATATATTTAGTAAACAATATCCAAGGGATCTTGCTAATTATCGCGTGCAGCAATCTTTAATTGTCGGATGATGTAGCGGTATGAAGAAGACTGACAAATGTTAATAATAAAAGCCCTTTCAAATTAACATAAATAATATAAAGTACCTACAGGCCCGGCTGTAGGAAATCTAGAGGTATGTGCCGAGGTGTGTGCACTGTGCAAGATAGCAACTGCCGCCCAAAAATGTAGAATATGTAGTATGTATTTTTCAAACTATATCAGTAATATTCACATTTCATTACATATTTAATAAAATAAATAAAACAATAAATAAATTTATACTATATGAATTGATCTTTATTAACATATTACACAGGGTATCCGTTTTTCGAGAGCTTGCTTAATCTCAGAGATACAAATTCGGTTAAATTAGGGCAAAGTTGCGCATTTTCATACTGAATATTAATGTGAATGAAAATTTTTCTCACCATTGAAAATTTTAAAAATTAGGCATAAATGTAAAAAAGTATTGTGTTGCAATCAAAAAATAAAAGTCAATCAATAAATGCTAAAATCCAATATGACGCCCATAAGAAAAACCAAAGTTGGATGAATGGCAGATTTAGATTTATTGTAAAAAGTGCCTTGACAATGCTTCGTTAAAAAGTCTAACTCCAATGGTTTTTGTTAAAAAAAATTAAAGCTTGAATGAAATTTTTGTCTGTAGTTTAAAAACTAAAAATGTGAGAAAATGTGAGATGTATACATTATTTGAATATTAGGACAAAAATGTATAGCAAGAAAAACTCCTGTAATAATTTGTATAAGTAGGTATATATAATGAAATAATAATGGCTACTTCTGTTTAAAATTTATTTACATGAGCACTTTTCGCAGTTTCAATAAAGAAAACTCACTAATTATTTCCTCTACGTCTAACCTGTCTGCGATATCAGTTTCAATGGGATTAATGGCAAACACCGACAATCTTTCCTATTACATTTTTTTTTATTATTTTATTAAAACGTTGCTATTACGAGTGGGAAGGCGGTAGATAAAGACAAAGAAGGCAAGTTATTTTTCATTAACATCGTAATTTTTTTATTTTAGAACCATAAAATAGAAGACAACAATATAAATGTGATGAAATATAATAATAGTAATTTTTTATAACCTACTATTTTGACGAATTTATTTGATCACTTGTTATCAGCTCTTTATGATATTGATTTGAAAAATAAATTATTAATGATAATTTGACCATTTTTTCCTCTTACCACCATTTTTCCGGTCATTAAAAATGCTGTGTTGCTCTCTTTGTTCAGTGCCTACGTTTACCGTACACGCTATCTCCGTCGCGTTCACACAACTTGCCAAACTGTAATTAACCGCGTGTTACATTTCTTGTTCTAGAAACTTTATTTTTGAAACGCGACTAGGGGTTATGCGAGATCTTATCCTAATACTTGAGGCTATCGATCTACATAAAAAAGAATAAAATCCATTTCGTGATAAATGAAATGACACCTATTTGAACATGAAACTTTACTGATTTTAATAGATGTGACTAACAAAATAATGCATATAGGATTTAATTGTGTATATTCTCTCGTATCATAAAAAGGATATTGATTTTCCAATTATTGCTTTTTCGAGCAAAATGAAAATTCATGCTGTGCGTTACTTGAGGCCAGAGGAACAAAATATTGTTTCTGAAGCCGCGCGCTCTTTGGAAATAGCGATTTTTCAGATTAAGGGGCCCACAAATTTGTTTGGTACCACCAAAAAAAGTCATAAAACGAGATTCTGGTAGTTCAAAATTTTTTTCGTATTTTTCTACTAAAGAAAATTTTTGGCAACTTATCGAGCTCTTTCGCCACATATCAAAACCGCTATGGTCGTCAGCGCTTGACCATCTGTTTATGAAACTTTGAATTTGTTATGGTTTTCACTCACGTCTCGGTCAAGTTAATGGGCTATAAAATTTTGTTTTCGGTTTCAAATGTTCGTTAGGCTGTGGTTCACCCAGACATTGTGGCGCCAATTTCCTGTATGTTTGGTGATCTAACTAATTTAAAATCTGGGCGGAAACTGACCTAGTCAAATCTTTACGGCAGCCTTAACCAGCAAGTTACGACCTTAAATTTAAGAGTAATGCTTCAATTAGACAGTTTCACACTTAAAAACTTCTGTTTTTTTTGTCAATTACACTTGTTCGGTACCCTCACATAGATAATTAGTTTATTTTTTTAATAGTTAGTTTGATTTCTTTAGGTTATTTTACCATAAGAACCAATAGTTTAGTTGTATGCTCGCGATCGCGTTGAAATTCCCCCCAGGGTGGGACCCACGTGAAGTGGTCAAGGGTGGTGGTCAGGAAGCATCCATCTTGAACTTCCTTCCACCCTTGCACACTCACACTCTCTTTACTTCTCTTACAACCCTTGCAAGGGACAGTCATAGTCGAAACGGTCTAAGGTCCTCTAGTTTTGTGCGAAACCACCCCGGTTTCAGAGCACCCCGTCACCCGAAGCTGACTACATCACCATAATTCGCCACTATAAGGTAGGTTCAAACCCTAGTGGGAATTAATATTTTTCGTCGTTTTTATCGCTATTTTTGGCTCTTCATTAAACAGGTCTATTCACTCTGCCTAGAGACATGGTCATAGTTACGCATACACTACGAAACAATACTATTTGATTAATTTGTTATTGTCTGTGAATCTTATCTACATATTTGATCTTGTAGGTACTTACATTTGGTAAAAAAATTTAGCTTTACGATTAGATTATGACGAACGTCTGGGAAGGCAATTAGTAAATAGATAATCTCTACAACAGCAATGGTAACAGATGATGAGATCAAATTAATGAATTAAGTTGTTTTCACAAAATGAGTACCTGTAGATACCTATTGCCAAAAAATGTCTCGGTCTTTAATTTTACTACTCATGCAAACAAGTTACATTTAATATTTTAGGAATTTTAATAATTCTACCCTCAGGAACTCAGTTTGCTAAGAAGTGGATACGGAAGTAACAAACCCGAGGTGTTCGAGCTACAGATGGCAAAACGCCACTCACCTGTTACAAACCGTAAATGACCGAGTCGCTTGAACAATTATCACAAGACAAAGTTTTAGTACTTTGCAAACAAGGACACCTGGGGATTTGACTTTACAGCCCGGTCTGGGAGAAACAAAACCTGTCTAAAAAAATCCTCCTAACCTAAAGTTGAACAGCATTATCTCGATGGCTGCATGATCAGGAGGGCGATGCCAATCTCAAATATGAGAAATTTGGATACCAGGTGACATCTGATTTCATTAGCCTTCTTGCGGCATGCGGGGCTCTAGGCTGCAGGTGACCGTCTTTTCCCTATCTTCTTGTGGGAAGAAATATGGACCAAGAAATCAACAAACGAAAGGCGGAAAACCGCCTCACATCCCATAAGATTACCTCTAAGCCAATAGAACTGAGTGAAAATTCAAACCCAACGCACCGAGGAAGACGGTTTAAGTCGGCGTAGCTATAGGAAACCTGACCGTTAAAGACTCAAAAACGCTCTTCAAAAAAGGTTGAAATACTTTTCTGTGAGGAAGAGGCACCAAAATAAGTCTTAAAACAAGTGGGAAAAGTAGTAGCTCATAACAAAGGTTCAAAAAGAACCCGGTTCGAGGAAAGCACTCCCAAGGAACGCAAGGCCAAGCGTGCAAAGAGAAAGAAGGAGTCTGTGACCAAAGGAACTCTTGTTGTTGCAATTGTGTTTCCAGCGGAAGTCCCAACTATAGAAATGTGTGTACACAGGGTAGCAAGTAGCATAGAGATCATAGGTATATTGATTAAAGAGTCCATATCATCATTGACCGTTAAGCAGGTCTGGAGTCAGTACAGATAAGATCTAAAACCATAAAAGACTGTCAAGAGTTTTTCGCAGAACTTTCGAAATATTTCATAACAGTGTTGTTTAGTTCTGCAAAGAGATCGGCAAAGAAACTACGTAATAAAAATAAATATTATGTCTTGGAAGGGTACAAACATCCATGTTTGTTGAGGGTTAGAGAGACATCCAAATCAAGTACTGACAAGTTGCAACCCGAGCAGAAAGTTGTTGAGATATTTTGTAAGCCTCCTTACAAGATTCTGCACTCTGAGAACACCTGAACAACATAAGGAATGCATGATATGTGATGACTTCTCATCACTATGTAAAAGTTCCTACCAATCTCTGAGAGTTAGGAAGAATGCAAACATTGTGGAATCATTCGTGACAATATGACACCAGAAGTGATGGTCATTAACCATTAACTGTATAAGTACTCGGTTTTCTAGGGAAAACAAGACCAATGAAGTACTATCCCAAACTTTGAGAATGTCTAATAGACTGATAAAATTTCTTCGTTTTTTACTTGCCATACCTAACTAGAAATAGGAAATGTACCTACTAGACGCGACTGGACATTACCAAGGGCGTACGATTGTACATCAGGTAATAAAAAAATATATACATAATTATAACTGAAACTAGCTGCATGGTAAGAGTTTAAAAAAAGCATTGTTTGAAAACTTTGTCTATAACAAGTTTACATTTCATTTCTAATTGAGAAAGTTTTATAAATGCACAATTAAATAATATTTTATGAGCAAATCCACCAGTGTCCTGGCTGTTACCTATATTATTTCAAAACTGCATATATTATCACTAGGGCGACAAAATACATTACCAAGATAAGCGGAAAGAATTATTTTGAGAAAAAAAGTGCAAATGCCGGTAATTATTTTTTTCTTTTTTAACTATGGGTTAATAACCAGCAAAATACCAGGTAACTATTGCTTAAATAAGTTGTTAATCTCCAACTAGTAAAATTGCGAGTCGTCTTCCAAGAAGAGATTTTTTGTTTTGGGTTCAGTATCCTATCAAAGCGTAGTTATCATTTAAACCTGATAAACAGAAGTTTTTAATGTCAGTCATTACACAAATCATCCTATTATTCAGTAAAATGATTAGTTCATTAATCGGTTATTCCGTTGATAAGCAATTTTTGTTCATTGTTCTATTAGCGTACATTGTTCGTTAATTTTTTCTTCAACATAGTTTTTAATGACGCAAATTTCGGGACCTTCCGATTTAACTATGATAATAATTGGTTTGCCCGCCTTAACTTCGTTAAACTGCCCTCAATTCAAAAATTATTGTTAACTCGATCAAGCCAATAAGCGTGTCTCGTGACTAAAGAACTAAATCATCTCGTGACCAAGACCGCTTCATTTTCGAGTGTATAAACATTCGAGCGCTTAAAATGAAGGATTAGTATCAAATAAAATTTGCCTTTCTTCAACACGCTAATTTAAAGATATGTAATTAACTGTGTAATTAATAATTTTTTGGTCGCCGAGCCGCATACTGATGCCAAATACGCCCATCATTGTGTGCACTCCTGTTAGGTTTCTAGAGACTCCTTTAGAGCATGCTTGTGTTCCTGATGAAGCCGAGTAGCCTGCTCATAGGAGTCCTGCTGATTTCACTCACCTCTAGAAAGGGAAAGTTTAGGTACCTGGATCTCTGTGCAGCAAGAGCCGGACACAGCACATGAAGAGGCGTTTCTTCCTCTTCTTCACACCTTCTGAACATAGGGTCTTCAAGAGAGCCCACGATGTAGAAGTGTCTTATGAGAGGGCAGTGTCTCGTAAGCAGTCCAACCGCCTTCCTTAGGTCTTCCCTGTTGAGTCTCAGCCAAACTTTTGCAAAGATATAATAAAGAAAATAATAATTTACTTAAATCTCTATGGTCCGGTGCGTCGTAATGACCCTGTATAACAATTAGTTATCTGAGAGTCTTGCATTTATGTTTACCAAATACGCATTATTTATGAAAAGAGTCAAGTACCTCACAAGCTGTAATAATAGTAACATTAATTTTAGCAAATGTTATACAATACAGAGTGAGTCAACCAAAATATCTTATATTTTTTGTTATTAGTAAAATTACAGCTTTAATGTATGATTAAATAGCTAAAATTATTCCCAGTACGTAAGTATCTACCGACTTTCAAATGTCACTTAGTTTTATTCTGCTTAGAGGTATTTTTCTTAAATTTAACTATTTTTTTAGATAACATGTAAAGGGAAAAAGCCCTGACTATGATACTAGCGATATAATTAATTAAAAGATGCAATTAGTGATATAAATGAGACTGTCGAATTCTGAGATTCGACGACACGTCTTTTAAGAAATTTGAAGCTCCAAAGAAGGTTCGCAATTGGGTGGAGATGCCATTGTCAACGGCGAGGAAGAGCGATCAGTTGAGTGGATGACGTTTAAAATTTCAGAAATGATCAAAAACATGCTTCGCAGAGCAGACAAATTTGAACCGTCTACAGCAGAGCTTTTTAAAATCAAATTATGCTCATTCCTGCAAAAATTTGAACAATTGCAATTTGATAGTATGTATTGCGTTTATTTCTAAATGTAGCTAAAAAAATACTATTATTTAAGAAAATTTAAAAAAATTGATACATTTAATTAAATATTTCTAAGCAGAGTAAAACTAAATTAAATTTAAATGTATCCATGTACTGGAAATAATTTTAATAATTGCATCATATAATGAAAGCTGTAATTTTACTAATAACAAAGATATTTCGGTTATTTCATTTTAGCTGACTCACCCTGTATACTACAAATACAAACAAATGCCTAGTTAGTGCCGCTCTAAAACTACCTAAACCTACTACATACTAAAAAATGCTAAAAAATGATTGTTGCTATGTGGCAAATAACGGACTTGCTTAATGATACGGTGGAAGTAACTAGCAATAAACGCCCACTAAAAATATTTTTCCAATAAATTTTATTAGGAGTTGAAAACATCGGCATTTCAGGAATGGCTAATATTTCATAAGCAGGCCTCGGATAGCTGAAACCGGTAAACATGAAAAAGCGAACAAATGCGGTTCTTGTTTAACGTTTTTTATTCTTCGAATATCACTTAAAATAATATGCACTGTACCGTGCCGTTAATGCGCGCGCAACACGCAAGTGATGTCATCACGAAAAGAGGAGAGAATACAAAGATCGAACACGCAACGACTAGCGAGCTTGATGAGCCGTGGAAACGAGGTTGCGTGCAAATGGAAAAACCCTAGATTCGATTTCTCTTGGGAATGATGCTTTTTTTCCGAAAAAGAAGTTCTACGCAAAGTCAGTTCAGGACCCTAAATTTTTTTAAAAGCACGATTAAAAATTACTACTTGAAGAAAACTTTTCTAATCTTTTTTCTTGTCCTAACACACTGAAGTGTTTTCACATGGATTAACGGCACTTTAAGGCCAGCGATAAATATTTCTACACAAGTAGATAAAGCACATACAGGGTGAAATCAAATAAGTACATAGTTGAAAGTGTTGATGTGCTTAGAGTGTATGTAATACATACAATATGCAGTATTTTTATAATAGTTGATATATTTTTCAAGATACAGACTATTGAAGTTGGCGTGTGACGTCACACCGACACTCCAGAAAAATCTGACAGAATGTCGTTGTGACATAACACGTTATTTATTAAAGGTCTTATATCTCAAAAACGATTTGTCGTACAGATGTGTGGCTTAAAATTTTGTTCTTAGCTATTTATGTTCTGCAATTCTGATTTTTACTATACACCCCTTTTAAATAATTTGATTTTATTTTAGTCGGGAGGTATGAATGAAGATAAAAACGTAAATAAATAATTATCAATACAATAATTAGCCCCGTCATGTGTCACTATGGTTAATACCTACTATCATCGGTTTTACGCTTGACATTAGCTGCCATATGTATTTAGTAGACACACAAAACCTCTAAAATTGTGCGTGCGCGCGTTCCTAAAAGTGCTAGAGTCCATAAACGCAAACGGAAAAACCGGGAAAAACTGTACATTTTAACTGAACTGAACTAAAGAGTGTCCATTTATGTACAGTCGTGCCGCATCGTGGCGCGTTCTATTTATTACACATATATCTACATTTTTGAGTAGACGGCTGGTGTAGCGCGTTCAAAACCACGGTTAAAAGTGTGTGTATATGGCTAGCTATTGGTGAATTGAATAGTTTGAACTACCAAATCAAATAGTAGGAAAATTTAAAAAATAAGAAGGTAACATTACTCAACTGATACCTAACAACTGTAAGGACAAATGGATGATTGTGCTATGTTAATATACAAAATTGATTATAAGTTATGCTAAACGGTAACAGCAAAATTTTGTAACATAACACGTTGTCTACTTGCAACTTAAAGTACATATAAAGGTGTTTCTTCACAATCAACTAGGCACAACTAAAATACAAAAAAAAAAAAAAAACAATCAGTTTTTTTGACAATTGTGCCCTTTATATGCGAATAATCCAGTGGTGTGGTGGATTTTTAATTTTCAATAATTCATTACCTGAAATGTTTTTAACAAGATAATAATAGAATTTTATGAATCATGGAAATCTCCAAAAATTCAAACGGTTCAATATTTGTATTGAATTCGATTACGTTACACAATGCATACATAATATGGGTATTATTATTGCTATGGCTGAGTCGGAGAATATTTTTAGAAGAAAAATTTTTATTTAATAGTTATATTTTATAACAAAAATCTTATTATAAAGCAAATTTTATGGTAAACAGCAACGTTGGAAAATGCTTGGAATAGACACCAATATGATTCAAGATGTCAAGAACTGGTCAAGTAGATCCGATTTTTTTCTATCATTTAAAAGTACGTATGTTAGAAAAGGATGTATTATAATAAGACAAACGTAATGTATGATGAAGATCTATGCTATTTATGTTTATGGGTTTTTTATTTTGTAGGTACCCATATTCTTTGTAATTGTAAAATTATTTCCATATTCAGCAAATAATTGATTCGGCTTAGTAGAAACTGTATCGTGTCATTTTTATTTCTAATCTCTCCCATTACGTTTGGTAGAACCTCCCCACCATCACCATCGCGCCTCAAGTGAGGAGTCCAGGAAGAGACGAAAAATGTAAATAAATCGTTTCTTTTTTGCACAAATTAAGACGTTTTTTTTTTGTTTGACAAGGTCGTCCATTGCCTGTAACGCAGGAATAATTATCAGGTACCTTGCACGCTATTTTTGCGTGAATCGTGAATCATAACTAAAAGTAAGTTGTCAACAAAAAGTGTTACATAAAAAAAATGACATGCTGACTGGTTTATAAAGGTATTTTTAGAATGACATTCAACCGGTTCAATAGATTCTGATTTAGGAACCTGAACAATTATTCAATTCAATTAACAGACAATCAACAAGTTACATGATAAAGGAACAATATAAGTTACATTGGTGCATATAAACATTTATGAGACCTATTTAGAAATGATCTAATCTATACCGATAATATCTCCTACAGTTCATTTCAGCCGTTTAGTCCTTTAAGGCCCGGTTTTACAAACACGGAATAAGGGCCGTTATTCCAGGTATAACGCTATTCCGGAATAACTTGTGATAGTGGTTTACATATCCTCGGTCCACAGTTTATAGGCGAATAGAATTAGAATAAACGCCTTTCGTAAAAGCCCATTTAGTTCGAGTTATTCCGGAATGCCGTTATACCTGAAATAACCTCCTTTTGTAAATCCGGCCCTTAGAGGACAAAACGGCTGAAATAAACTGTAGTTGACACCACCACGCAGTAGCTCTGCTACTCTGCTTTCAAATTTCTAACATTTGGAAACACCTGAATTCTGGTGGTGAGTATAGAGTTCGCGAGAGAGGAGGAACTAAAAGAATATAACATGGCGAGCTGCTGTGTCATTGTGTAGTGAGGTCGTAATTAAAGCAAGTTTACCGAATAATTGGAGTAAAAGACTTTACAGTGAGCAACAAAACTGTCTTAAACCTGACGAAAAACTTTATATGTACTGGAAACGTCATATATCAAATATGCACGAGTCGTCGACATCTGTGACCTAAAAGTATACTTATACAGGGTGTCCCGGTAAAAATGTGCAACATTTTACCGACGGCTTCTACAATAAAAAACATAAAGAAAGTTGTCTATAAACGTAGGACTAAAGATTATGGTCATTGTTTACTTTACCCACTCTTCGATTTTCAAAAAACTAATTACACCAACACATTCGTCACCATGTATACATTACGAAAATCAATATCTTTTCTTGTGCAAACTACTTTTATTTTTACTCATTTTCCTTGCCCTAGCACATCTTCTTCTTCTTTTTTTCTTTTTTTTGCTATAAATTTTGCATAAAATTATTTATTATTTGCACAACATTTCATTGCTCAAAATGGCATTCTAATGATGTTTTACGATGGTTTCCAAAAAAAACAGCACAAAAAGCGAAGAGTGGAAATTGTAAACAATTACCAAGATTATTTCTAAGGGAACTAGAGCCTTCTAAAGATAAGCCTCTGTTAGTGGTTTGCAGTAAATATCTTCAAAGCCAATCAAGATAAAATAATGATAATGATAAGTAATAATGATAAATAATAAATAATAAAAATAATGAAATTTTGGCCAACCATTACTATTTTTATATGTAACAATAATAAATGTCATTTCATTCGCAATACCTGTCGTGTAACAAAATCTTTAAATCGATTTGGCTAACAACAAGGGTACAAGGGTACCTTTCTTATGTAGAAAATTCTAGATATTTAAAATCTCAGGGTTAAAAATTGAAAATGGTATATACAGAAAAGTTACGGCTATTTTCACTTAGCAGGCTCTGCGCTTGAGACAACCCCTGTATACATTTTTTGAATTATTTTTATTTCTACTAGTTACATACAAAAATAGTAATGGTTCTGCAAAATTTTATTATTTTAACTTGACTGGTTTTGAAGATATTTACTGCAAACCATTAACAGAGGTTTACCTTTTGAGAGCTTTAGTTTCCTTAGGAAAAATTTTTTGTCTTATGTTTATTGACAACTTTCTTCATGTTTTTAATTGCAGGAGCCGCCAGCAAAGTATAGCACCCTTTTTTCGGGACACACTGTATAAAATAAAAATATGTCACGGACTCTCCAAACTGGGTAGGGTTGGGAAAAATATTGCCCCATGTAAAATTTTTGTAACACCATTTATTTTAGAATCATATAGATTCCTAAGTGTTAACACTTTACCTTAAACAGTTTAGGAATTACTCATAAAAAATCAACCCTCACTTTTACAGAGTAGTAATATACAAGTTTTATCATTTAGTGACGTACTTCCATTTTCAAAAGCTATCCTATTTTTTGAGATATGACGTCAACGGCGGCTTTTTTATATGAATGACCCTGTATATTTTTACATTTTCAGATAGACACTTTTTCGTCTATTATAATGTTATAGGATTTAGTGAGTGTGCGACATGTGATTTTTTAAATATTAAATAAAGTAATAACATAAAAATTGTTAAATAATAATTATTAGGTTGTGAAAATCAAATTTGTTAATACAAAATATCGGACACTTTAATTTTTAGAGAGAAAAAATATTCATAATAATTGTTTAAACTGGAAACTTCCAGCTGCCTGACAATATCGTAATCGATCAACGAAGGCTTTTAAGGAGTTTTGAACAGCATGCTGTAGATATTATGCTATTTAATATTTAAAAAAACACAAGTCGCACACCTAACAAACCTTTCTATCAATACAGTAGACAAAAAGTGCCTATCTAAAAATATAAAAATATACAGGGTCATCTATTTAAATAAACCGTCGATGACGTCATATCTCAAAAAATAAGGTAGCTCTTGGAAATCAAAATACGTCACTGATAAGAATAGCAATAGTACAAAAACTTTTCTTGAGAGTATTTTTTTAATCAAATTTATGGCTTGGCCAGAGATCATGTGTTCCGACACATTTACTCAACCCTGTATAAACCTGCAATAACTGGACCAAATTTGAAATTTCAAATAAAAACTAATAAAGCAGAGTTGAATGGGTAATGAAAATGACAGTGTGATTTGTTGGCCATAGGCTACAAAACGTGAAACATTGACTGTTGGCCCTTGGTTTTTTGGTATCTGCTTCTGACTTGGCAATTTTGCAATAATTATTTTACATATAAGCTTTAATTGTTTTTATTGAATTCCAACAACATGATCATTGTATTGCTGGAAAATAGTGTCATGAATTTAAATTTTAAATATAGTTCACATTAATTCCCCGTTTCAAAGGTCACATATTAATCATATTGTTATCAACGGGGAGCATAATGTACGTCACAGAGGTTAATTCTGTAAAATTAAACGTGGCTTTCTTGTTAACGTAAACAAATTGTGTTAGGAGTTATCTAGAAAAAGCCAGTTCTCATCAAATCAAGAATGCATTCATAAAATTTTACAATTTCTTTAACTGTTAAGAAATAAGTCTTTTTAAATAATTTTGCTTTTAATATCGGACTTGCGTCATTTGCCTACCAATGCGTCAATGCCGTTAGAAACAAATTTCTTTTGACTTGAAATATCCATTTATGGTCTTTATCAAGGCATCATCTGTTTTCTAAGGTTCTAATCCATCTCAATACGACAACATTCTTCCCGAATTGGCTCGAATTTTGCAGCTTTATGCACAAGGAAGAAAGATCACATCGTCAAATAGAGGCGTTTCAGGATAATGACTAATGAATGCCATTGGCAACTCTTCATAATATTGCCATGTACTTTGCCTTCTAGAGCTTTTTAGACATATTATAATCAATTAGACCCTGTTGGATCCAAAAAATTGCTGCCGTGATTTTTCCACCTAAAGTTTGTGAGCTTTCTTGGAGGATAGAAACCCTTTATAAACCCATTGCACATATTCTAGTTTGGTTTCGCGTCTCAATGTTCCCAGGTCTCATCACCAGCCATTATCCGCATTAGAAACCCGGAATCATTCTCTTCTAAACCTTTAAAATATCTAAATGTTTCTGACAAATACTCTCTCTACACAGCTTTGGTTTGAGAGGCAACAATCTGAAACCCATCTTGCTAAAACTTTACTCATCCCCCACTTTACTATCTAAGATTGTCAAAAAATTCCTAGGCTCTAATATTTCTAATACTACAGCAAAGGTGGAGACCTTTCAAGAGTAATTGCAGTTTCATACACATGTCAGCACTTGTCTTTGTCGCTTCTGCAGATCTTCCAATTCTAGTGTTCTCCTCTATTGATTCTGGTCCGCAGCGGAGCTGTTCTAACCAAAATTTTATTATCAATCGTTTGTGAATGTTCTTCAGGGTGAGAAATTTGATGCTCCAATTTCCACCAGCTCATTCGGAAGATATGTGACAGTCAAAACTCAAGTCAATGAAAAGGTAGTACCTATGTAGTACATAATAGACGATCAAAATGTACAGATGCTATAGAACTATATAGAATAGCAGAAACAAAGATTTTCTGGATTGGTAGCAGAGATGCCCTCGAATGTCCGGCCAAATTTCCACAGCTGAAATGGCCTGATAGCTTCCCTTGAGGTCATTCAAATTTCGGGGTAGATACACAATTGAGTTACGATTTTCAGGTTTTGCTAATAGCTAGTAATTTTCCTTTAAAAAAATATTTCGTAATCCAGATTTATTGATAAATATTGCTTATTGTTTATTACCATTCAACCCTCCTAAATTGAGGGGAGTTTAAATTTTTTCATACTTTATGTCTTCCTAGTCTCCATGGATTCTGATAGCTTTATATGTTTTTTCATAATATTCTAGTTTAGACCAGGACAATTAGACACTTTAAAAATCTAGTAAATTCTTATTCAAATCTCTCGGTTTTCAACACCCCAATATTTACTGAGTTAATAAAAAAAATGCAAAACATTCCCAGTTTTCGTTCCGACTACAATCCGATCTAATCTTACAGCACCTCCTCTTTCACGACAGCTTATAGGTTTATAAGTAATTATTAGAGCAAATAAACAAACGCGACAAATAAAGCATTTTGACTTTTGCGCGTTTTTATTAAAGGGTCGTATTTAACAGTCAAACAAAAAAGTACTTTTATTTCCCAAAAATACATACACATAATCTTAAACCGACAACCAAATATTGACATAATGCTGGTCTCTTATATATTTTGTTCGCCAAAATAACTTTTGTTGACCATAAATACTAAATGTTCACCAAATTTTATTCCGCATTTAATTCTAACATAATACTCAGATATTTAATTTTCGACAGTGTCTTATATTATTTAACAGTTAAAAATACTATTTGTTGATCAAAAATACACAAGCAATAAAATGTTGTGCAAATGGTAAATAATTTTATGCAAAATTATAGATGTAGATGTAGGAAAATAAAAGTAAAAATAAAAGTGGTTTGCACAAAAAAAGATTTTGATTTCCTTAATATATAAATGCTTTCCTGTAATTGGCTTGCATTATGTAAAACGTAAAACTTCTTTTAGTGGTAATTTCTAATCGTGCTTTTGAAAAAGAAATTACAGGGCCCTGAACTGACCTTGTACAAAACTTTTTTTGCGTGCCTCTTGTCTGGAAGCGCAAGCGGCAAGGAGAGATGTGCGAGCATATTTTATTTTTGGAGTATTAGAATAATTATTTGACGCACAAATAGTTTTTGTGAGAAACACTAAATAGAAATGGATAGCGTGAATATTTATTATGTACAGCACGGACGCGTAACTTGAGCGTTCTAAATTTGGTGAACATTTAGTAAAATTGATGGACATATAGAATTTAAAATGTAAGCAATGGTAAAACAATACGCACCATAGTTATTTTAGTGGTGATGTTCTCATTTTCTGATGTATAATAATTTGGGTCTCATTTAGATTTTTTGATAATCATTAAATTTTCTGGTGGACAGTGCAAGGGATGTATGGTTTAATTAGGTGTGACGGTCGAGGGTCGAGCGTTGGTGTGGTCTATAAACATCCCTCAAAAATACCCTGAAAAAAAAATTTTTTTTGTTATAGAAATAGTTCTTATTCTGATTAAAAATATACAAGATTTTTAGCTAATTTTTTAGTTTGCATATCTAATTGAATACTAGACACAATATTATTTTTTTTATTTTATGATATTAACCCGTTGCACACTTTATATTTGAAAATAATAAATTACAAATCATGTACTTAAAAGTTCAATTAACGCAAAACGTAAGGTCACTAGATTATCTGCTACGCTTCTAAAGGTAGCGCCAGTCAAGTTTAACTTTTGTAAGAGATAGCAAAATTCATAAGAGGGAAAAAGACAGGCGCTTGACTTGACGTTGTCATAGATCTGACCATTGTTTATTAATGTTTATACATCTGATCTGACAGTTCAAATAATTTTGACTTTTGTTTTGAAAGTTTAACTTTTGTAAAGGACAGAGATACCCGTCGCATCTCGTGGCGCTACCTTTACAAGCGTAGCGGATAATCTAGTAACCTTAGCAAAACGATATGGTTAGCGCCATCTAGAGCAGTATAAAGTTATTGCGCATTGCAGTGCGCTACGACCAAAACAGCGTCCGTCGCGCGCGTAGCGCACTGAGATATGCGATAACTTTATACTGCTCTAGATGGCGCGAATCATATCGTTTTGCGTTTTAATTGAACTTTTAAGTAATCTGTAATTTATTATTTTCAAATATAAAGTGTGCAACGGGTTAATATCACAAAATAAAGAAAATAATATTTTAGTAAGTAGTTGTGTTACAAAAACAAATTTTACGTTCGCATCATTACTTAAGTGTAATAATAATTTTTTTAAACAATGTATAATCGTAATATTTAGAATGTGAATGTGAATGAGGTTGTGGTAATATTGTGTCTAGTATTCAATTAAATATGCAAACTAAAAAATCATAGCTAAAAATCTTATAAGTACGGTTAATCAGAATAAGAACAATTTCTATAACGAAAAAAATATTTTTTTAAATTGTATTTTTGAGGGAGCTTTATAGACCATACCAACGCTCGAACCTCGATAGTCTTCTGTTTAATAAAAACGCACAAAAGTCAAAATGCGTTATTCGTTTCGTTTGCTTATTTGGCCTAATTAATAATTATCTATAAACCTTTAAGCTGTCGTGAAAGAGGAGATGCTGTAAGAATAGATCAGATTGTAGTCGGAACGAAAACGGGGAATGTTTTGCATTTTTTTTATTAACTCGGTAAATATTGGGGTGTTGAAAACCGAAAGATTTGAATAAGAATTTACTAGATTTTTAAAGTGTCTAATTGTCCTGATCTAAACTAGAATATTACGAAAAAACATATAAAGCTATCAGAATCCATGTAAACAAAAAAGACAAAGTATAAAAAAATTTAACCCCTCCCAATTTCGGGGGAGGGAGGGTAAATGGTAATGAACAATAAGCAATATTCATCAATGAATCTGGATTAAGGTATATTCTTTTATAGGGTACATTTGGTCAGAAATAAAATTTGAGGAAATCAGAATATGTTACAGATGTGTTAAGAAATTTTATCAAATTTTATTAGATGACAAACTTGGTAATATAATCAGAAATATATAGTTATAATTTCTTTATTTTTTTGTTTAAAAATATTTTTTATTCTAATTTTAAACCTATTTAGACAAGACTTAATTTTAGTATTTTTTTTATTTTGTTAGTTATTATTCTGATCCATCAATAAAAGGCCATTTTGAGGTACTTATCTCAATTTTTTAAAATGCTCTAACGTCTTGGTTCAGAAATAAAAATCCATTTGGAAGGTTCGAAAATCTAATAAATTTGAATAAGATTTTTGTCTCTTTTTCAATTATTTTTGCATGTGCCAATTGGCTTGGTCCAGAAATAAAAAAGCCATTTTGGGATGTCTAAAATCAAAGCATTTTCTGAGGTCTTTTTGGGTGCTTTTAAGGGAATTATGTTTGATTTTGGATGATTTTCAACAGTTTTCTCATGTGCCCAATTTCTAGTGGTCTATAGATTTTCGAGAATTCTTGGAGCGCAAAAAATTGATGATTTTAGGTCTTTTTTGATTGTTTACTTTTGAGAAAACAGCTAAATTTGTAAGATTTTACCCTGTTTCTCAAGTCGCCAATTAATGTCCTGGTACCAACCCTCCTTGATTTTGTGTTGCTTTTTTCCTTTCTTTGCAAGATCAGTTTCAGCTCGTTCCATGTCGGTTCAAGAAACCTTGAGGCATTCTTTGGCAAGCAGTCTATAAACCCCTTTATAATAGTAATAGTAGTAACATGGGTACCTACTATTGAAAGATGACTGAAACTTGAAGAAGATTCAACATCTGAAACGTAAAAAAAACTTCATATCAAATGAATGAGAAAGAGTAAAAGAGGTTTTGGGCCTCTAGTGATCTGGGACCCACCTCACTGCTCGACTGTTTACTTTTGCTAGCTCTGCCATTGTCTGAAACGTTAGTGAGAGACTACAACACTAATAAAAATAAGCATATAAACAATATAAATATATTTTTAAACGTTTATACACCTCTGTCTCAATTGCTCCACTAGGAAACAGTTTTATTTCATTTCTAACACTTATTAACACTTCTGTTTTGAGCGTGAGGATGTGTTCTTTCTATTTATTCCAACAGGTAAACCGTAAAAGTGCTCACCTCAATAATAAAAATTTTCTTTATCTCAAAACAGAATACCAAAACTCTAGAAATTTTAAAAAACTGTGTAAAAGCCAGTTTTATTGGTTGCCTATATAAGAAACTTAAAAGTCTAAAAAGATTCACGTCTACGCCTAAAAGCAAAGTAAATACATCTGAGAAACCTGAACTCTCTGTTTATCAATTTCTTTAAGACAACGTGTAAGAAATGTTTAAACTCGATTGAGTTATACTATTATATATTCAATGATCTTGATGTAGGAATCAGTATAACATAAGAAGCCGAAGCTTTATGATAATTATTGTTCTAAAAGGGTAGCAACTATTTTCCTATAGCGCAGAATCATTGGGTCGTAAATCTCTGGAGCGTCTGGATACGGCTCGCATAGCAGATGGGGCGAGGGAAGAGAGGAAGTTACTTCCAAGTAATTACATTCTTTGGCCGAAATACCCATTTTTGCGTTATAGGCGGCACCCAACATGGCCGAATTTGTTTCTTCCTAAAAGGTAGAATTGGTAAATGCCTATGAAGTGGTTATCGTTTTTATACCTGAAGATAAACTGGTGAATTGAAGACATCAGCCAAGACTTGTAAGATTGGTTTATTTGCAGCAGCACCTCCTGTTGCTAAAATTTTAGTCCCTTGACCTACAAAAAAATTCATTCAGATTTCTTCAATGTGACTAGTAGTTGACTCCAATATTATTATGTTAAAAAATATTTAAAAAATACAACTATATCTAAATGAATAATAGTTTTCAATTGTACTAACCTACTTTACATCCTATATCTTCAGCATAAGCTCTTTTGGCTATAAACTGCCCTTCAATGAGAGCTCTAACTTCAACCTCCAAACTCGTAAATTTGGAAACTCTATCTCCAGCTTTGTTGAATCTGTAATCGCCAGAAAGAAATGGAAGAATTTCCTGAGTATCATAATATAAACCTGCAATAAAAATGTTTAGTTATTTTTGTATGAACTAATTTTGAAAAAAAAAAATTACTCACCCATGTTGCCGAAATTACCTCTTGGGGTGCTATCTAAAAGTTGATCAAATATATCCCAATTTGAATCGGCACAATTATTCCTAATCCTTTCTCTAGTTAAGGAACCATTTTTAAAGCTACAATACATAATCTCAAATATACAGGTTTTTATATCTACACTTATATAAGTACCATAGTAAAGCCATATAGGCCTCTGGGTCTACCGGATTACAAAGTATGTGCCCGTCAAGGACTACCTCTGGTTCAGCTAGCCATAGAAAAACTGTGTCACTAGTTCCCAAACTAACTGCCAACCAACCATCGTTCAACCGCATTCCTAAAAATATTTTCCCTAATCATCTTTTTTTAATTATCATTCAACCATACCGATGAGGGATGCAGGATTATCACCAGTAAAGGCTACTATACCACATTTTGAACTGAAACCGTATCTTTCCACAAAATATGAAGAAATTGTGCCTACTTTAGTATTGGTAGGCACAGGTTCTCCTAATTTAACTTCCAAATTTTCACCAGCGGCATCTAATAGCCTTTGGTCCCACTTCTTGGTACGTATATTCATTAAGTTCATGCCAGATCCGTCCGATATGTCTATTGGAGCTATTTTCCCCAGTAGCAAGGAACACAAAAAACTACTAATCAAGGAAATTCTCTGAAGAAAACATTTAAACAGCGTAACGTTATTCACACAATTTTCTATAATTACCTCAGAATTCTTGTAGGCATCCGGTCTAGTTTGGCTTATTTTCGCAATCTGTGTCCCTGTAAATCTTTCGTAGGCTCTAGATCCGGTTGTTTTGGCAAGTTCCTGTAAAATACTCCTTGTTATTAATATAGTTTATTTTTTTATATTATTTTAATACCAACGGGCCTCCTACTGCATTTTCTAACTCATGGCATTGTTGAGTGGTACTGGCATCCATCCAGATTGGACTGTTGGTGACAGAAAATGTCGAAGCTAATTGTTGATGGAGGAATTGGCTGGAGTCAAGATTATTTAGGATGCTTTCAGAACCTTTCTGCCAGTATACAGAACCATGTTGTTGGGCTGACCCAGAAATCGCAACGATTTTGGTGAAATCGACGCCTGCTACAGTCAGCTTGTCCAACAACATGTCCAGGGCTTTCACCCACATTATGACAGGCACTGTAATTACGGTTGGTTTGGCTTTATTCACTTGTACGCCGCCATGGGTACGAAACTCGGGGAGTTCACTGTCGAATTTGACAACAGCCTCGTGAACTGGATGCAAATTATCGTCCACCACAGCAGCTTTTAGCTGTAATTAAAAACTAAGATGAGATCTCAAGTGACAGGTAGATATATATGTTTATGTATGTGTTATGTTACGCCAATTCACGGCCAGTTGTAATAAACTCTATAATTGGCTTTTACAAAAGCCGCAGTTGCATTTTGGTTTTACATAATTCAACTTACACCATTTATGATTACATTCTCCTTTTACAAATATGTGGTTGTATCTAATAGCGATCATGAAGACTTTTCATTTTCATGAGTAATTAATTTTATTGTTGTTCGCAAATTAATCAAGTGAAGGGTCCAGAATCGGTGTGATGGGTTATGCAACCAAATATACACTTTTCATTGTGGTTGCGCGCGCATTTCGTCGTGACACAACATGTACTTTTTATGTTTGGATTCGAAATATTGCAATTAAAGACGTGTCATGGAGATATGAAAAAATGTTATTTACCTTTTGTAAAATATTTATCGTTTACTTTGTAAAAATAAAATATATAAATGGAAAAACTCTACAAAAAAACATATACAGGGTGTCCCAGCACTAGACTTCACCCCCTAAAAGTTCATTAATTAAATTTCAATTTAGTAATACATATGAAACACATGATAGACTACACAATGGTGTTGGTTTTTTGATAAATGCTACCATATGCCGTTAGGATACATATTCATCGCTTATCTTAGACAATGTGTGATGTGTGATTTTGATACTTATAGTATTAAAATCTCCTCATAATAAGCATTATGAAAACGGAACAAATAAAATGTACACCAAATTAAACCATACATCCCTTGCGCTGTCCACCAGAAAATTTAATGAGCATCAAAAAATCTAAATGAAACCCAAATTATTATACATCAGAAAATGAGAACATTACCACTAAAATAACTATGTTGTGTATTGTTTTACCATTGCTTACATTTTAAATTCTATATGTCTATCAATTTTACTATATGTTCACCAAATTTAGAACGCTCAAGTTACGCGTCCGTGCTGTACATAATAAATATTCGCGCTATCCATTGATATTTAGTGTTTCTCAAAAAAACTATTTGTGCGTGAAATAATTATTCTATTACTCCAAAAATAAAATATGCTCACGCATCTCTCCTTGCCGCTTGCGCTTCCAGACAAGAGGCACGCGAAAAAAGTTTTGTACAAGGTCAGTTCAGGCCCCTGTAATTTTTTTTTAAAGCACGATTAGAAATTACCACTAAAAGAAGTTTTACGTTTTACATAATGCAAGCCAATTACAGCAAAGCATTTATATATTACGGAAATCAATATTTGTTTTTGTGCAAACCACTTCTATTTTTACTGTTATTTTCCTTGGCCTAGCATATCTACATCTATAATTTTGCATAAAATTATTTACCATTTGCACAACATTTTATTGCTTGTGTATTTTTGATCAACAAATAGTATTTTTAACTGCTAAATAATATAAAACACTGTCGAAAATTAAATATCTGGGTATTATGTTAGAATTAAAAGCGGAATAAAATTTGGTGAACATTTAGTATTTATGGTCAACAAAAGTTATTTTGGCGAACAAAATATATAAGAGGCCAGCATTATTTCAATATTTGGTTGTCGCTTTAAGATTATGTATTTTCTTAATTTTGGTGAGCATTTAGTATTTTTGGGAAATAAAAGTATTTTTTTGTATAAAAATATTGGGTAAATTTGGTAGACTGTTAAATACGACCCTTATTAATTATAGTTTATTTTTGCAAAATTTCAAAAATTATTGACAAATAAAATTTGAAAAATTTTTCTTTACGATTTGATATTTCAATAGTTTATTAATTAAATATTCCATTTGCTTTCCAAAATTCTAAATGTGAAATTAAAATACCACCGACCGGACTGAAAATGTACTCCATTTTTGGTACACTGTAAAAATGAAACTTTTAGGGAATAATTCAAACTTTGTTCGAGTTCTTTTAGTGTCAAACAATCATTATAATTATTGTCTACTTAATCTCCTCGATAACGAGCTATTTTTACATATGTTAGCCGGAGATAATCGCCGAGGTCGTCGTAATACTTTATTTCGTCAACTTCCAGTGCGTGAAACTTTTTTTCTTCGTCGATTATGTAAGAGTCTCCGCCATCACCGGACGATTTCTGAGACTCCGGTGACCTAGGTATAGGTGAGTCATCAACAGGTGGCATTCCTAGTCTCGTCCGGCATTGCCTTACCTGATCTTCCAGCATGGCACACAAGCTCTCGCTCTCACCTTTGCGGAAACGCAGTAAGAACGCATGCGCTTATCAACGTGTTACATCATTGATTTCTGACTTATTGACAATTGGCATTTAAGTGATAATATGATATTTTCACATACCTGCTGAGTGCTCAGATCAAATCCGAGGAAGGTCCGTTCGACCATGTTACTGTCGCCCCGGAGAAATCGAACTACGGACGGAACTGTAACCGACGTCGGTCTATGGCACCGCGCTTCACTTGGAGGTCAAGGCACGCGATACACTCCTCGATGCTTTATTATTATTACGTTCTGTGGATTTCCGCAATTATGGCATTCTAAAAGAAATTATTTCAATGATCTATATCGGTACTCCTCTGTAACTACTGACGACTACTGATCGTCTACTGACGATGTTGCAAAAAGGGTAGTCAGGTCCATTTTCCTAGCCCCCCCATAGTGAGAAATGCAATAGCAAATTTATTTGGTCAATCTTTAGTTTAGTGACCTCTCGCCGACCACCACCATTTTGCATCTACATGATTCTACAAGCTTTACTGAATCCACTACCACACGAATTTTGTTGTGCAAATGCCTATTTACCCCCCAATTAATTAAAAGAGTTATTCTTACGCTGGGCCACACGTTGCAGTGCGTGACCTTGTACACGGAAATTTCAATATTTCTCGCACTAACACTTCATCTACCGTCTAGACTTACCAAAAAATCATCCATTCATTCATTGCCAATTATTTTTCCTTGCCCTAAATTACATCAATTTTACTAATTTCAGCTCTTTTCATATTATCCGATTATTTTAACCTTCTTACCCACCCAGCACCCCTATTCACTCCACCATCCCGTTGGATAGACGGTTAATGGGGCATTTGCACAAACTTTCCTTTGCTATAATCGACTAAGGAGATCATTTCAACGTCATTGCACTAAAATTTGTGTTAAAATTGCAGAGGTCACTAAAGTAAAGAATTACCATTTATTTACCTAATTTAGCACTGATAAGAGATTAGAATTTCTTTACTACGTATTAAAGCTTAAATATCGCAGAAAGCTAAACAGCAGTTATAAAAGCAGAAAATAAAACTTTTACGACAAAATAATTTATCACAAAACAAGTACAAAACAAAATAACACAGTAAGTTAGTTTTCACACGTTAAGGGAGCTGGAAAAATGCACCAAGATAACCTTAGAGATGAATGAGGCTTAGATAAATATTTATTTCCATCTACTCTCTCTTTCTCCCTTTTATCTTTTTAAAGTATTAACTTGTGTTCTTCATAGTTATTTCTGATAATAATCGAGATAAGATCATAGTTGTAATAATTGATTTATACTTCGATTAATAAAGTAGGTACATGACAGTCATTGTGGAACTGTTTGATAATTAAATAAAAAATAAAGAAAAAATAAAGTTTTATTACTTTCTCGTGATTTCTAAATTTCTTCTTCTTCTTTCTATGCAAATCTACTAATGGATGTTCAGGATTACCATATTTCTGGGTTTAGAAATAGAAATCTGGCGAAATAGGTGATTGTATAGTGACATTCTGAAACACAATTCTTAGATGTAGTCAATTACAACTATTGATAAGTGATAAGTGAACAGGCCCCTAGTAAGTACATACCATTGTATATGGATTATTGCTGGATCCCAAGTCATCAGGGGCATGGGGGAAACAAAAAGGCTGACACCCTAGCCAAGAAGGGATCAGAAATAGCCCTGATTGGCCCGGAGCCGGCACTGGGCATTTCTCCGAGCCAGCTCAAGCGCGTCTTCAAGAACTGGGTGTCTGCAAAGCATTCTAGAGAATGGGAGGCGAGCGCACCTCGACAGTCGAGGATCTTTATTTCAGGTTGCTGAGACTTAACAGGGAAGACCTAAGGAAGATGGTTGGACAGCTTACGGGACACTGCCCTCTTAGAAGATACCTCTACATCGTGGGCTCTCTTGAGGACTCTATATGCAGAAGGTGTGAAGAGGAGGAAGAAACACCTCCTCATGTTCTGTGTCACTGTCCAGCTCTTGCCGCACAGAGATCCAGGTACCTAGACTTTCCCTTTCTAGAGGTGAGTGAAATAAGGAGGGCTCCTATGAGCAGGCTACTGGGCTTCATCAGGAGCACAGGCATGCTCTAAAGAAGTCTCTGAAAACCTAACAGGAGTGCAAACAATGGACCTATTTGGCTTCAATGTGCGACTTGGCGACCAACCGGCGGTCACTCATGTTCGAAATAAAAAAAGGTCGTATTTAACAGTCTACCAAATTTACCCAATATTTTCATACAAAAAAATACTTTCATTTTCCAAAAATACTAAATGCTCACTAAAATTAAGAAAATACATAATCTTAAAGCGACAAACAAATATTGACATAATGCTGGCCTCTTATATATTTTGTTCGCCAAAATAACTTTTGTTGACCATAAATACTAAATGTTCACCAAATTTTATTCCACATTTAATTCTAACATAATACCCAGATATTTAATTTTCGCCAGTGTCTTATATTATTTAGCAGTTAAAAATACTATTTGTTGATCAAAAATACACAAGCAATAAAATGTTGTGCAAATGGTAAATAATTTTATGCAAAATTATAGATGTAGATGTGCTAGGGCAAGGAAAATAAGAGTAAAAATTGAAGTGGTTTGCACAAAAAAAGATATTGATTTCCGTAATATATAAATGCTTTTCTGTAAATGGCTTGCATTATGTAAACCGTAAAACTTTTTTTAGTGGTAATTTCTAATCGTGCTTTAAAAAAAAATTACAGCGCCCTCAACTGACCTTGTACAAAACTTTTTTCGCGTGCCTCTTATCTGGAAGCGCAAGCGGCAAGGAGAGATGCGCAAGCATATTTCATTTTTGGAGTAATAGAATAATTATTTGACGCACAAATAGTTTTTTTGAGAAACACTAAATAGAAATGGATATCGTTAATATTTATTATGTACAGCACGGACGCGTAACTTGAGCGTTCTAAATTTGATGAACATTTAGTAAAATTGATAGACATATAGAATTTAAAATGTAAACAATGGTAAAATAATACGCAGCATAGTTATTTTAGTGGTGATGTTCTCATTTTCTAGTGTATAATAATTTGGGTTTCATTTAGATTTTTTGATGCTCATTAAATTTTCTGGTGGACAGTGCAAGGGATGTATGGTTTAATTTAGTGTACATTATAATTGTTCTCAAAAAAAAGGTATTATGCTTGTAAACGTTGTTATTACTATACAGGGTGTAACCAAAATAAGTACATTAATTTTAACCAGTGGTAGCTCTCATCAAAACAAAATTTTTTTCTATGTACTATTTTTTCGAAATCGATTTTTTTTTTTAATAATTTTTTTTCCCTACAAATTGACGAGCCTCTTATGAAATGCTCCAACAAAGAACAATAATAATACCATTAATTCATAAGGTAATCTTGTTGACTAGGTAACGTTGCTTCCAGTGGCGTGTAAGAAAATTATGTAAGATTTTAAAATAATTTTAACACAAAAACTAAAACGTTTTTTAAAGAAATTTATTAAGAAAACTTTTTCGTCTTAAAGAGTTCTATTACCAGTTAAATTTAATGTACTTATTTCGGTTACATCCTGTACACCTGTACACTATAGCTTATAAAATACACTGTAATCACTTCATTTGCCAAATGCTGTCATTTTTTATTAATTTTATTACTTATAATATGTTGCAAAAAATTGGTGCGCATACATAACACTCAACATTGATAGTGGTTCCCTTTCCGAGAAGAGGATAAAACCACAAATCTTATTTCTATCCATTTTAATGGAATTCATAGCCTTTGATTGTATGTACAACCTCAAGGTACAACATCCTCACTTAGTTGAAAGTATTTACTTTCTTTGCTTGTAGTTTCATTATCTCTTCCTTTCTCTAAATTTGTTGTAAGCAGTAAGTAATACCTAATCATCGTCTTTTTTTAACTAGTAATTTAGGCAAAATTACTAGATGTTTTTTTAATTTTTTTATTAAAAAAATATGTATTAAAGTTGTAAGTAATCCTAAACAAGAAACACGCAACCTCGTAAATATTTAAAAAAAGTGCAAGAGAAAGAGAAAATTTGTCAATTTCGTACCATATTTGTTCAAGTGCGCATGATGACGTATGTGTAGTTCTCTAAATGGAACGGCTATACATACATACCAAGTAGCAAAGGCAAAGAAAATTTTTTCTTCTCGTGCTCTTTCTCTAGGTAGCGCTTTCTCTAAATAATATCTTTAGTCCTTGATTTTTCTTGGGATTGGCGCAATTAAGGGGCAGTTAGACGAGATGGACTCTTTTTCCAAAATTTGAAGTGCGGAGGTAGGTACCTATACATATTGAAATATATTTAATCCAAACCACGTCCAACTAGGTTTATAGGTTGTACACTTGTGTCTTCATTATTTCTTTCTTCAATCTTTGTACTGTTCTTTATGCAAGCCCAATTCTATCATAATACAACAAAGTAAGTACTTTGTTTCTTCTTGCTTTCTTTCTTGTAGTGTAGGTACTTCCAACTTATTTAGTATCCCGTGATTATTCTTTCAGTTTTTTTATTTATGTATAATCTGTTATTTAATGTCAATTTTTTTTGTTTACATATTTTCAGAAGCTTTTTTGATTCCGTATTGCTTTCATTATCCGCTTTTTGTCTATAAATTTCTTACTATTTTCTTTCACTGCCAATTTTGGATTAAAATTATAATTTATTTTAGTTTAAAAAAAAATTCTCGTAACAAAATGAACTCAATTGTCAAACCTCAAATGTCGCCAAACACCACCAATAAGATGGAAAACTCCAAGTTACTGTTGCAATATTTTTCAAAAGTCGCATTAGTCAAAAGACGATAAATAAAAATGAGCTGGCGGCAAACTGCGACACTAAAAGACGTCAACATTATTAACCAAAGAAAAGAAATTGCACAAATAATTGGTTTTAGTTTAGAAAGACAGTGGCGGAGTGAGTTACGCAGCGCGTAAACCAGAAGTCATTACCACCCCTTCGTTGTCTGTTTTTGTACAGCAGCCAAACTTCAATGTAACTATGTTAAACCCGTTCGGTAACAGGAAGTTACCCCAGAGACATCGGCACAATCAGTAAATAAATGATGGCCGGTCGTTTTATAAACATGAGCAAAATAAAATGACGCCAGTTCCTGGGACTTCTGGCGGCCAGGGCGTCGCGGCGGCGGCCCCAAGCGGCGTCTTCAAGCTATGACTTTTTTGTCAAATTAATAAAAATGCACCGGCAGCCGGTGTAATGTCTGCTTTCTTCCGGAACGGTCACCGCACTTGTATGATTTATTTTCGCGTGACCGATTAAAAAACGACGACTTCTGAAAAATTGCCTATGAGCCATTTTACGACCCTCATACAGTCACAAAAGTCGTAAATCAACGCACGCACAATAACCCAGGACTCTTTCGATTAAGTGCAGTTAGAAGAAGAACTTATCGAAATAGTTACTTAAAAACAATATCTTTTTACCTAATTAGGTACAGTTGTTGATTTTACCCGGATTTTTCAATAACTAATTTGTCTCGAAGAAGAACCGTGTTGGATGGTGCCAACACGTCCGTCGATAATTTTCCGGATGGTTGGGCGTCATTTATCAAATTCTTCGTGATTCATGGTCGTCAACAAAAGAAAAACAATGGCGGCACGGCGGAAGTGGCAAATCTATAAAAATCCCATAAAATATGTTCTGCATCTTGGGGTATCCTTTAGACTGTTGTTGTTTTCGCCGGGTCCTGTGGCTGTGTTATTGAAGGAGCGCTGGCTCCGGACTCCGGTGCTTGTCCCCTTGGCTGGCTCCGGCTGCTGGAGCCGAGTCCACTCTAGACGCGACGCGCCGGGGGCGCCATCAACCCTGGCTCCCCTTGTTTATGCTACTCCAGGACCGATATTAATATAGCACATACAACAGATAAACAGAAAAATTTAATTTTTAACGGCCCTGTTTGCTTAAGATTTACGCCAGATATTAGAGTTGTTTGTCTGGAACTTTTGGATAATTATTATACGTCACGTGTTGGTCTGATTCAGAAAACAATGGCAGGAAATAAACAAAATTCACCAAATTTTAGTTCATTGGAGAAAAAAAAAGGTTGTTACCTACATAGAAAAAATAAACATAAATATGCGACATGTTTGTTTATTTTTTCTATGTTACAACCTTATTTACCAGAATAATGCTTTTTTTAATAAAGTTAAAAATGCCGTACCAAGACCTATAGGTAGATGTTTGATCATTTGCCAACTTTGAAACCATACACCTCATACCTAACATTCATTGGGCTGACGGAAAGCGGTCATAAAATACTTAGAGTAAGGTGAAGCGCCAATGAGTGATTGAATTTGGATCTATTTTCGACCCCTCGACAGTCTGGACCTTCAGTGGCGTCGGCGTCTTCCGCGTCACCTCCACGTAGAAAGGCATTTGATTTGTGGTGAATGGTGACCGTCGTCATCGACCCTCAATATAAATCTAATCTAAATGCATTATGGGTATGATGTGTTGGTTGCAATCATCTCCGATTGTGTAAGTATATTCGGTAATCAGAGTTGTGTGTAGCGTCCGTCAGGCAGGCGGCAGTGCCGTCGCGACGCGGCCGGGCGCCCTGTCGGGCCATCAGCGTCTGTCGGAGCGTCCTCTGGCGCGCCGCCCGACACCGCAGAGACGGCGCCTCAAACGCAAAAAACCACTGTTTGTCAGTTTGTTTGTTGACTTGTCGTTAATTTTTCACCCTATATAACATGTCCACGATCTCAACAATTCTTGGTCTTTGTTTACTTGTTACGTGCTCACTCTATTGTGGCAAAAGTACTCTGTTAATGTAAATATCCGAATAAATCTGACGGATTCTTTCAAAACAATCGTTAAGTTTGGAGGCGCCTCCTACGGAGATGCCAAAGGAAACAAATTGTTAAGATTCGGACAGGAACCGGCCGAACGACCAAGATGACGGCTAACGACTTAATTACTGTAAAAAAGTCGTAATGTCTACAGAAAACAAAAATATTAAAATTTGGCCATCGGGACCAACAATAAGACTAATAAGAAGAAATCATACGTAAGAAAACATAGCAGTTTGTTTAGGGAACAAATATAATGCACACCAAATTAAACCATACATCCCTTGCACTGTCCACCAGAAAATTTAATGAGCATCAAAAAATCTAAACTAAACCCAAATTATTATACATCAGAAAATGAGAACATCACCACTAAAATAACTATGCTGCGTATTGTTTTACCATTGCTTATACATTTTAAATTCTATATGTCTATCAATTTTAATAAATGTTCACCAAATTTAGAACGCTCAAGTTACGCGTCCGTGCTGTACATAATAAATATTCGTGCTATCCATTTATATTTAGTGTTTCTCAAAAAAACTATTTGTGCGTCAAATAATTATTCTATTACTCCAAAAATAAAATATGCTCGCGCATCTCTCCTTGCCGCTTGCGCTTCCAGACAAGAGGCACGCGAAAAAAGTTTTGTACAAGGTCAGTTCAGGTCCCTGTATTTTTTTTAAAGCCCGATTAGAAATTACCACTAAAAGAAGTTTTACGTTTTACATAATGCAAGCCAATTACAGCAAAGCATTTATATATTAGGGAAATTCAGATCTTTTTTTGTGCAAATCACTTCTATTTTTACTCTTATTTTCCTTACCCTAGCACATCTACATCTCTTGTGTATTTTTGATCAACAAATAGTATTTTTAACTGCTAAATAATATAAGACACTGTTCGAAATTAAATATCTGGGTATTATGTTAGAATTAAATGCGGAATAAAATTTGGTGAACATTTAGTATTTATGGTCAACAAAAGTTATTTTGGCAAACAAAATATATAAGAGGCCAGCATTATGTCAATATTTGGTTGTCGCTTTAAGATTATGTATTTTCTTAATTTTGGTGAGCATTTAGTATTTTTGGAAAATGAAAGTATTTTTTTGTATAAAAATATTGGGTAAATTTGGTAGAGTGTTAAATACGACCCATTTGTTCATGTGCTAATTTAAGACTGTCTAATGACGGTAAAGGCAGCAAATATTATCGGAAAATGTTGTATATTCCTATTAATAAATCATGAGTATGATATGACACTGACCCCCCGAGTAAGTAAGCCAGTTGGGGAGCAGTGGTCGCGGATTTTCTTGACAATAGTCAAAAAGAAAGTAATTTAAAATGGCTGTTAATTTAAAGATAATAAATGTTAATCCATTTTTATTGAACTTGGTAAACCACTAAAATCTTTAAAAAAAAAAGTTAAATTAAGTAAATAATTTGTACTACCACATTACATTTTGAATAATAAAGACCTATTACTTATAATTTATGGACCGTACATTTCTGAATAAAGTTAAATGCACCTATTATTAAATCGATTTAAATAAATTTTTTTAATTAAAAACTTGATAAATTGAACCGAAATAAACTTAACTCACAATAAGAAAATACAAAAAAAATCTAAGAAATGAAATTCAAAATATGCTGGATCAAATTTAATTCTGGACCTTTAAGTGATTTTTTCATATAAATAATGACTGTTGACTAGATTTAAATAACTTGGATTTTATCCGTTCAAACGATTAATCAAACAAAAAAAGCAACACTAATAATGATTGTTATTGCTTCTTCTTTGATTGAAGGTTCTTCACGAATCTATCCAAAGCTTTATCACATATAAACCGCTTATTAGGTACAGCATTATGTCAAAAAAAAGATTATAATATTGCTAACACTCTTGCAATTATTGTTTGATTCTCGTTAACCACGATGCGACGCTGTGAAAGTTGCCTGATTGATTTCTAACATGCTCTTTAACAAGCATCAAATGTTTGTTTTCCAATTCTCTTAATTTCTACGTGTGACTTGACATGCACGTTAACATAATTTACCAGCAATGTACATTTTCAATTATAATTTTTTTTATTTAATTTACAAAAAATTACATGGTCTAATACCTCCCTAGAGGACATGGGTCATTTAAACTATGTTTTATATAATTGGTAAAATTTTAAACACTTTAAAAATACTATTTATCTACAGGCATTGACTTCTAAATAAAAACAATAAAAACCTCCTATTTTCTCTGGAGTTCCTCTGGAGTTCAGATTCCTTTATCTCTCAGGCTATTAAGCGGCATCCACACTATGCGTGGTGCGCGATGCGTGACGCGTGATGCGTCGATTCGTGGCAGTTCGTCAAACTGACGCGCCAGGGTGTCCACAATATGCGTGATTCGCGGTTCGTTGAATTGAATTGAATCGTTAAATTGAAAGCTGGTAGATAGGATATAAGTAGAATAAGTAGAAAGTAATTTAATAATAATTATAATTTAATAATAATATTTTACTTTGATTTTTATTTCCGCATTAATAAAAAAAAATAAAATTTAGAAATAATTTCTGAAATTTTTGGACTACAGCGCTATTTCTTCACGACGAGTTCGGTCTCATATATGAAGCAGACATCTCCTTGCTTATTCTAACACTATTCATTTTATTGTCGGCTAGTGTCACTTGAAAAATATGTTAAAAATAAAAATCGCAAAAAACAGAACAAAACGGTGAAAACCGGTGATCAATCAGATGTGGAAAGCAAAACTTTAGCTAAACTCGCACTTGGTGGCAAAACCTAACCTCTCAACCGCCTGTCAAACCGCACCTCAAAATCGGATAATGACTCGGAATGCTTCGGTGTCAATCATGAATGCAACAAAAATGTCCTATCCACGTTCTAGCGAAGCGAGCGGGTCTTATCTTACAGTGTGTCTAGACCTCTACTGATTATGTGTCAACGAGATCTTTAAATTGGTTAATATTACATCCTTCTCTAATTCACTCGCGTTTTCTAAGTGTCCAATCTGATATACAGTCATCTGTGGTAAAACTCCATAACACCTTCTATGATAACATTTTTTTCTGGTAAATTGGATGCGTTGCTACGGTTATTGTCGAAAAATATCACTGTTTTTTAGTAAGGTATCCAAAAGGTTCGCACCACCTTGAAGGTCCGTTATCTATAATTAGTGTGGTAGAGTACTGAAAAATTGCTAAAAAAATTCCCTCTCTCAATTTAAAAACAATAAGCAATTCAAAGTTAGGAAAAAGGCAACACTGTTAGTATTTGAAATTGAACTTTCACCTATACTCAGAAAAATCGTGTAGATAATATTGTTTCCCTATAAACTGTTTGTTACATTTATCATATTTTCCCATTGTTCTTATTTTATGATTTTAAACCGTGGACCCATAAATTCTCTGACATTTTCTTCAAACTTGGAACTCGTCAAAGGAATGAACTATACTCCAAAATATTTCTTTTGTTTTGAAATAACCTTGTGAACCCTTAAATTTAACCTTTAATTGTATGTAACTTTCTTAAATGGCAATAATTTAAAAACAATACAATAGAATTTTTTAAACAATTTTCCAGCATTTCACTACAGTTCTAGATAACGCACCTTCAAGGTGGTCCGGACCTTTTGAGACACCCTGTATTTTTTGTTTTCAATATTTGCAATAATTTATATTTAGATTTATTGTTCACCCTTTTGGTTTTAAGATTTAAATCATAGAATTCCATCTTTATGACATACTTTGTCCTATTTAAGTACCCGCCGCTTCTTTTTCGGCTATCGCTCTCACTTTTGTCGTTATGGTGGCGATCTTTGTCGTTTGCTGTATATTTATGTGAAATCCGTATCCATAAAATTGATGGTACAGCCACATCGTACATCAGCGCTTCTCAACCTTTTTGCATTTCCCCCCCCCCCCCCACCGTATCAATTTTTTTCGCGCCCCCTTCCAGTCGTTTGATCAAAACTCTGCTTAAACAGCCGTAATTAGCAATATAATTTTACATCTCTGAATAAAAAAATTTAATTTTTTCCTATACATTTTTTACATCCTTTGCTTCTTCAATCCTTTGTGCCCCACTAAATATATAAACCGCGCGCCCCACAGGTTGAGAAACGCTGTCGTACATGAAGTCGCATACGGCAGCGCCCAAATTAATTACATTGATCGGATTAAGGTAACTAACCGTTTTCAAAAACCCTCTGCTTATCCTTTCAAGTCTGGTGGCATGTTTATCTTTTTTTAATGCTAAAGCCGGTAAACTGGCAACCCGAGGGCCACTCACCTCGGATTAACTAGTAATTGTTTTTACTTGTCTGCGTCCAACGTCGTCATTGAATTTTAATTCCATGAAGCGATAAATTATTCATAAATTCATCTAAGAAAATTTGTTCTTACTAAAGATACCTTCTTATACGTCTTGTCGTTCGAAACACCGATTTAAATTAAATAATTATTTAAAAGTAGATACTTCGAAACAGTTCGACCAGTATCTATATTTATTACCATTCAATCCCATTCTCAAATATACAAGACTTTAATTTTAGCCTATCTTCTCCGAAGAATTTTAACTGTTACCGCCCAAATAATATTATCGTTCAAGTTTTGCGGACTCATCCTCTTACCTTGCAGTCGGAATGGAGCCTATGCGAAAGAGACGCACGAAATGCTGCGGTTGATGGATACCTCTCTGGCTCGCTCAGAATGTGGACGGCAAGGAAATTGCCGGCTTCTTAAATTTTTTTATTTGTGTGCGCCCGATGCTGTAGGTTTTCGTTGACGCTAATGACGAAACAAAAGTCGACACGCCCCTGCGGTTCGGGGAGAACAAGATGACCTGGTCATCCAGGAGTGATGGTTTCAACTGGTTTTGGTTTGACTTCTAAAAAATCTAACAACAATTAAACCGAACTTGTTAGTGAGCATTCAATAATAACATACAGATCATGTTTATTCCGGAGAATTGATGCGATGTGCAACGCAGCTTCTTGGAAGCCTGCGGAGTTTTGAGAAAGTTGCAAACTTCTAATGCAACTGAAATTTAAAAAGGAATGTTGGTAATTGTTTACAATGCCCACTTCTCGCTTTTTGCGGTGTTTTTTTTTTGGAAAGCATCGTGAAACATCATTATAATGCCATTTTAAGCAATGAAATGTTGTGCAAATGATAAATAATTTTATGCAAAACTTATAGATAAACATGTGCTAAGGCAAGGAAAATAAGAGTAAAAGTAGAAGTAGTTAGCGCAAAAAAAGATATTGATTTTTGTAATGTATATGTTGTAGTCATTGGGCGTAATGCGTCATTTCATGAAATGCCCGGCAATCGCTGTAATGAAGATCTTTAAACTATCTGTTTTACGGCAAGAAAAAGGTCAGGGAAACGTGAAGAGGATAAGCAACACCAAATTCATACATTCCCTATTCTTCCACCTTTTCCTTGCCCTAAAGCAGATAGTGTAACAATCTTCATCATGGCCATTGCCGGGCATTTCATGAAATGACGCATTACGCACAATGACTACGACATATACATGGTGACGAATGCGTTGGTGTAATTAGTTTTTTGAAAACCGAAGAGTGGATAAAGTAAACAATGACCAAGTATTTTGAGATCATATTTATTACATACAGGGTGGGGCAATAGTGCGTCCGACTTTGATACCTCGAGGTCTATGATAGGTAGAAATTTGATTTAAAAACACTAATAAACCAGAGAAAAAAGTCTATAACCGGAAATTATATTTGAACATACAGGATGAGCCAAGACGATTATAGAGGGGCAAGTGACATTTTTTTAAATGGAATGTTGTGTGTAAAAGAAGATTTTTCAGAGCCTTCCTAGACTCTTTTCACTCCAATGTTATTGCTGACTATATCCAAACCACTTGGATGTAGCAATTTTTTTTGTTCAAATAATGGCATCTGCAGATGCATGTTAAAAAAATCACTACATTCACAATTACGAGTTCTAAGAAAAAAATATGTAAAGACTAGTTAGGAAACATCTGTGGGATGTTATTGAATCGGTTTTACTTTTGAAAAAGTATACAGGGTGGCTAAATTTTTTTTTTAATTTACAACTTTTTGAATTAAATTTTCTCCATTTTTTCAAATAAAACACGCTGTATATTTTTTAACGTTATAATGTAGAAATTATGTAGAAAATAACAACGAACATTTTTTGTATGTACACCCCTATGGCTATTTGTACTCATTTTCGATTTATCGCCAAATAATTACAAAATTCAAAAATAATCCTAAAAAATTAGATCGTTTTCCAAATAACAAAATAACTCGACAAAAAACTTCAAATGTTTCAAAATTGACACAAAAATGACAACTGACGACAGGTAACTGTGATAAATGTGTATTTCTTTTCGGATAATATAAAATGCAAAAAATAATCAAGATACAAACATAAAGTGGACTTTCTAAAAAAAAACTTATGCTAATTTTATAAACAAAACATCTGGAGCACCTATTACAATTTTATCTGTCGAGTAATTTGAAAAACAATCAAATTTTTTAGGATTATTCTTGAATTTTGTAATTATTGGGCAATAAATCGAAAATGGTTACAAATAGTCATAGAGCTGTACATACAAAAAATGTTTGTTTTTAGTTTCTACATCATATCGTTAAAAAATATACAGGGTGTTCCATTTGAAAAAATGGAGAAAATTAAATTCAAAAAGTTCTAAATTGAAAAATTAAATCTAGCCACCCTGTATAATTTTTCAAAAGTTAAAACGATTCAAAGACATTCTACAGATGTTTCCTAACTAGTCTTTACATAATTTTTTCTTAGAACTCATAATTGTGACTGTAGTGATTTTCTTAACATGCATCTGCAGATGCTATTATTTGAACAAAAAAAATGGCTACATCCAAGTGTTTCGGAAATAGTCAGCAATAATATTGGATTGAAAAGAGTCTAGAAAAGGGCTCTGAAAAATCTTCTTTTACACACCACATTCCATTTAAAAAAATCTCACTTGCCCCTGTATGGCCCTGTCTTGGCTTACCCTGTATGTTCAAAAATAATTTCCGGTTATAGACTTCTAGTTGATTCGTGTCTTTAATTTAAATTTCTACCTATCATAGAACTCGAGTTATCGAAGTCGGACGCACTATTGCCCCCCCACCCTGTATAATAAAAAACAATCGCAGCTTTCTGTCGCACATTTGACAAATAAATTACATCAGGAAGAATGAACAAAATTTACAAATTTTTTGACATGCGCAACTTTCTAAAGAATTTCTTAGAAAATTTTTGGTATGGTCTATGGTTTTCGTTTATTTGTAAAACTATAGGTACATACAAATGGCAGAGCTTCCACATGGCATAAACTAGATACAAATAACAAGCAGGGTAATTAATTGTTGCACAAAATACAGTAAACATCAAATTACATCACGATAGCGAGCGAAGGAAAAATAGGATTACAATAGTGCAGTAGACAACCAGTTGTACATGAATTTCTGTTAGGGCAGTTTTCACTGTTGGAAAAGCGGAAAAATTCACACGTTCACTTCACAAAGTGCCAATTATGAGATATATAACGTATTATTACTGTGTTTATCTTTTATCCTTAATTTTTCTGTATGAACAAACTTAAATTTGGTTTGGTGATTTTCTATCTATCTCCTTCCTTAATTACGGATGCTCCAATATTGCAGATTATTATTCTAAAACCAATCATAGCGACAGATTACGAAATCGTCTTTCTTCTCGAACGAGGGGTATTGTTAAAATTGGACCCTTAAAACAAAATCGACTACTTTGATGTCGCGTCTCCGGTGCGGCCCATCAACACAGACTGTGGAACGCAGAACGTGTCATTATGTATCATTTGTCTGCAGGCCTCTGGCCGACATCCTGCACGCACGGCACGCCACAAATGACAGGTTGCGAGATAATTCGGCCGACTGCATCTTTTCTCTTATCCGACCACCTCTATAGCTATGTCATTTTCTTTGTTGGTCTCGACGGATAACACTACCAAGTACCATTTGGATACATTGTTCTCAATAATAGCCCAGTATCAGGGTAAGAAGACCACAAAAATATGTTTTATTAACACCCCCTAAATTGAAGTACCCATGCATTTTTTTAAATTGTAAAGATTAAAGATCCAGCAGAGATTAAAACTTTATAACGTTCTAAAGTTATCGAAACCACAAAATTATAATAATAAAAATAATAACAGAGAGAAGAGTCAAAAATTTTGGTTTCTATTATTGTCAAGTTAAGTTATGTAAATATGTCAAATTAATGTTATTGTTCTACTGAAACAAGATGGAAAAAATTTAGTGGTGATATGATAGATAGTGGTGAAGTGTGGCGCCTGGAGAGATTTAACAAATTAGATTTAAGCGATAGATGCCATTTAGTTGGTTTATGAAAGGGAACAAATATAATGTATACCGAATTAAACCATACATCCCTTGCACTGTCCACCAGAAAATTTAATGAGCATCAAAAAATCTAAATAAAACCCAAATTATTATACATCAGAAAATGAAAACATCACCACTAAAATAACTATGATGCGTATTGTTTTACCATTGCTTACATTTTAAATTCTATATGTCTATCAATTTTACTAAATGTTCACCAAATTTAGAACGCTCAAGTTACGCGTCCGTGCTGTACATAATAAATATTCGCGCTATCCATTTATATTTAGTGTTTCTCAAAAAAACTATTTGTGCGTCAAATAATTATTCTATTACTCCAAAAATGAAATATGCTCGCGCCTCTCTCATTGCCGCTTGCGCTTCCAGACAAGAGGCACGCGAAAAAAGTTTTGTACAAGGTCAGTTCAGGGCCCTGTAATTTTTTTTTAAAAAGCACGATTAGAAATTATTACTAAAAAAAGTTTTACGTTTTGCATAATGCAAGCCAATTACAGCAAAGCATTTATATATTACGGAAATCAATATCTTTTTTTGTGCAATCCACTTCTATTTTTACTCTTATTCTCCTTACCCTAGCACATCTACATCTATAATTTTGCATAAAATTATTTACCATTTGCACAACATTTTATTGCTTGTGTATTTTGATCAACAAATAATATTTTTAACTGCTAAATAATATAAGACTGTCGAAAATTAAATATCTGGGTATTATGTTAAAATTAAATGCGGAATAAAATTTGGTAAACATTTAGTATTTATGGTCAACAAAAGTTATTTTGGCGAACAAAATATATAAGAGGCCAGCATTATGTCAATATTTGGTTGTCGCTTTAAAATTATGTATTTTCTTAATTTTGGTGGACATTTAGTATTTTTGAGAATTAAAAGTTTTTTTTTTGTATGAAAATATTGGGTAAATTTGGTAGGCTGTTAAATACGACCCTTTATGAAATGAGTCTAGATCTCTTTCTTTATGTGAATTTTTAAGCCAAACCATTTACCTATTAATGGTCTCCTTACTTTGTGTATAACAATAGATCCGATTGTTAATATAAAGAAGTTAGAAAAATAGTACTTAAGTCACGTCACATTGTCACATGTCATCGAGCATGTCATACAAATATGGCAAACGTGTATACAGGTTGTTCTAAAATTAAGAGACTTTATTCTTCTAGGAAACATTCGCCAACACAGTTTCTGTGAACCATTTTCCTGTTTTTGGTCACTGATAAAATGTTGGACGTTAATTTCGGGACATCCTGTAGATATAGCAGAATCTAACTCCGCACTTATTTTTACTTGTGTCAGATTCCTTACAATGGAATTGCCCCCGGGATTATGAATTGAACCATACAACTGAATTTTTTGTGGTCCGGACCTGGGTATCGAATACCAACAGAGCCCGGTGCCGGCGGCGGTCTAGACCGAGCAGACGTACTTCCCGGCGCTAAGGAGGGCTTCACTCGCCACATATTGTTATGCTTTTAGATTCGGATCATCATGGGAATCGACCCCTACCCTGGGAAACGTGATCTTTATTATTGTCCCGGCATTGTCGGATCCGGGCATTAACGGCGCCCACCCCACTAATTGCTAACGGTCTCTCTCTTTGTGACATTTTTTTGTCGCCGGCGTTGTCGCCGGCCCAAATTACAAGGTGAAATCCCAACGACCGCATCCGCGAGCACAATTATATTATTATTCCATCAATTCGCGTGTCTACGTAATAAGTGCTTTTGTCAAAATGTAGCAAATATTACACCATTGCCAAAAGAAAAAAGAAAAAAAATAGATTTTTTAAAAATTAAATTTCGAAGAACTTTTCAACACTAAATATTTGCAAAAGCGACCCAAAATTGGTCATTGTTTACTTTACCCACTCTTCGATTTTCAAAAAACTAATTACACCAACGCATTCGTCACCATGTATATGTCGTGCTCACTTAGTGAAATTGTGCATTTTATGAAAAGAATGGGTAATTGTTTACAATGTCCACTTTTCGCTTTTTGTGCTGTTTTTTTTTAACCATCGTAAAACATCATTAAAATGCCATTTTGAGCACTGAAATGTTGTGCAAATGATAAATAATTTTATGCAAAATTTATAGAAAAAAAAAGATGTGCTAGGGCAAGGAAAATGAGTAAAAATAAAAGTAATTTGCACAAGAAAAGATATTGATTTTCGTAATGTATATGTCGTGCTCACTTAGTAAAATTGTGCATTTCATGAAAAGGATGTGCACTTCATGAAAAGGATGAGGGCAAGGAAAATTCTTTTCATGAAGTGGATATCCTTTTCATGAAGTGTACATTCTTTGGTAATTGTTTACAATGTCCACTTTTCGCTTTTTGTGCTGTTTTTTTTGGAAACCATCGTAAAACATCATTATAATGCCATTTTGAGCAATGAAATGTTGTGCAAATGATAAATAATTTTATGCAAAATTTATAGAAAAAAAAAGATGTGCTAGGGCTAGGAAAATGAGTAAAAATAAAAGTAATTTGCACAAAAAAAGATATTGATTTTCGTAATGTATATGTCGTGCTCACTTAGTGAAATTGTACATTTCATGAAAAAGAATGTGCACTTTCGGAAAAGCATCCATTTTGTGAAAAGAATTTTCCTTGCCCTAATGCGTTTCATGAAGTGCACATCCTTTTCATGAAATGCACAATTTCACTAAGGGCCAGTTTTACGAAAGTCGGATAAGCATTGGAATAACTATTCCGAACTAAGGGCCAGTTTACATACCCTCGGTTCACAGTTTATACCTGGATTTTGTCCTATTCGACTTTCGTAAAAGCGCATTTATCTCGAGTTATGCCGGAATAGCGTTATTCTAGGTAAATTCCCCTTTCGTAAAACTGGCCCTAAGTGTGGCCGACATATACATGACGACGAATGCGTTGGTGTAATTAGTTTTTTGAAAGTCGAAGAGTGGGTAAAGTAAACAATAACCCAATATTTTTTTTAGGCAAGTAAGTACTCCATTTCCATTACACTTAAATTAAAATGAGACATTGAGAGCCATGTCGCATGGCATGTGGAATGGAAATGGGAACAAATATAATGTACACCAAATTAAACCATACATCCCTTGCACTGTCCACCAGAAAATTTAATGAGCATCAAAAAATCTAAATGAAATCCAAATTATTATACATCAGAAAATGAGAGCATCACCACTAAAATAACTATGCTGCGTATTGTTTTACCATTGCTTACATTTTAAATTTTATATGTCTATCAATTTTAATAAATGTTCACCAAATTTAAAACGCTCAAGTTACGCGTCCGTGCTGTACATAATAAATATTCGCGCTATCCATTTATATTTAGTGTTTCTCAAAAAAACTATTTGTGCGTCAAATAATTATTCTATTACTCCAAAAATAAAATATGCTCGCGCATCTCTCCTTGCCGCTTGCGCTTCCAAACAAGAGGCACGCGAAAAAAGTTTTGTACAAGGTCAGTTCAGGGCCCTGTAATTTTTTTTAAAAACACCATTAAAAATTACCACTAAAAGAAGTTTTACGTTTTACATAATGCAAGCCAATTACAGCAAAGCATTTATATATTACGGAAATCAATATCTTTTTTTGTGCAAACCACTTCTATTTTTACTTTTATTTTCCTTGCCCTAGCACATCTACATCTATAATTTTGCATAAAATTATTTACCATTTGCACAACATTTTATTGCTTGTGTATTTTTGATCAACAAATAGTATTTTTAACTGCTAAATAATATAAGACACTGTCGAAAATTAAATATCTGGGTGTTATGTTAGAATTAAATGCGGAATAAAATTTGGTGAACATTTAGTATTTATGGTCAACAAAAGCTATTTTGGCGAACAAAATATATAAGTGGCCAGCATTATGTCAATATTTGGTTGTCGCTTTATTTTCTTAATTTTGGTAAGCATTTAGTATTTATGCAAAATAAAAGTATTTTTTTGTATGAAAATATTGGGTAAATTTGGTAGACTGTTAAATACGACCCAATGGAAATTGCGGCTTCTAATGCAGCGCCTTCTACATTTATAATAATAAACAATAATTTGCATATTTGGCGCCAAATTTTACTACCGTCTCAACCAGTGACATGAACAGAACACACAAACATTTACCACCAAAGTTGGATAATAGAGAAGGGAAATCGAAACACCGAAATTTGGCGTCAATCACCAATGCAGTCCGGCCAATTATCATTGTATCTACTATAATATAGGAGGCGCTTTTCCATTCCACATGCCATGCGACATCGCTCGCAATGTCTCATTTTAATTCAATAGTAATGGAAATTACAAACGAAATTAACAACGAATGATAATAGAAATACCCGAGAAAATACCACACAGAAAGATCAAATGACATAGAAATTAATATTCAATAGAAATCAAAAAGAGAGAAAAATTGAAATCTCCCGAAAAGGTTCGTACATATTAAATACAATGTGAAAAAGAGATTCTCAAAATTAATAACAAATTATTTTGTCTTTGTTTAAAAAATAAATAGTAAAACAACTTGCCATAAGGAAACGGGTTTCGCTTTCAGCGAATTTGAACCAGAAGACGATGATAGAAGTGGTAAGTGGCAAAGGTAATAAAATAATATTAATTAGAGTTTTCTGTTTAATTCTAAATCTAAATATAACCGGCGTTACCTGAATGACGTGCATGTAATGGGGGGGCAATCAGGATCAGGACCATACCGGTAGATGCGAAGTCCGGGCCTGGCGCCAAGACGGCGCCAGCCGATATCCCTTCTCCATGGTCTAGACCGGTTCACTCTAGCGGCTGGTCCGACAACCCAACGGCGAAGGTGCGCGACGTCTCTCGAAAAACCATTTCTATTCGTTCGGCTGTTCGTCTCGTCGCCAATCGCCAATCCAATCGTCAGTTCATGTGCAGATGTGGAGGGTGATGTACGTTGTTGCGATCGAGTGTTTATACCCGGAGGCCGGTGCCATAGTGTTGTTGCTGCGTCCATCATTTAACGCCTTGTGGTGATGTCGACTTGTGATGACCCGTCGCCAGAAAAAGAGTGCCGGAAAGTGGCTCGGTTGTTGAGTGTTTTTTCTTGGTTAGTGTGTATCTTTTGAGCGTCGCCGACGGTTCAGCAGTGGCCCCCAAATGCTGGTCCGAGGCGGCGGAAGTAAGAGTGTGTTTGATGTTCATGTTTCGGAGCAGAAGGACGAATCTGACTAAAAGGCTCCTGAAGGCGAGAAAGAAGCGGGGGGGAAATGCGGCTGCCGAAGACGATGCCGAAGGCGACGTCATGGTGCTGCTGAAGAAGCTCCAAGAGAACCAGCTGGGGATGTTGTGGGCGGCGGTGGAGAGTCGAGGCAGGAATGTTTCCAATTGTGTGCTTCTGCCTCCCGAACATCAACCGCACGTGCTCTGCTGCCGGGCCTGGCGCTGGCCCGACCTCCTTCAGGGCGCCGAACTCAGGAGGTTGCCGGTTTGCCGGTCGGCGAGCGACCCCGTTTACATGTGCTGCAACCCCTACCATTGGAGCCGCATTTATCAACCCGGTGAGTTAACAACTTCATCGATTTTGATCATTAACCACCCCCGGCGTTTCACGCAAAAAGTCTCGCCATTGACCCACTGCAACTTTTCAAAGAAATTTGAATCCAGAGTCTTTCTCGAGCATAGTATATATCTGGCTATGTCGTTCTTATCTCCAGGTGGTAATAACCTTCTAAAGAATAATTTTGATCACTGGTGCAAAAAGAATCGTCAACATATACAGGGTGGTTCACGTTTTGATTTTGAAATTTTTGATAACAGAAAAATCTATATTTCTATGATCTTTATATGGACTATGGGACTAATAAAACCTTTGAATCAACCGTTTACTCAGTGGCAAACTATTACAGGGTTCTTCGCCCCTTGAGGTTTCGAAAAATTATTACAATATTTTATCATGGATTTTAAGTGTGCGTTCCTGGTTTACAAAAACCATTTGCTTTTATGATCATGAATAATTGTTGTATTCATTCCCAAACACCTGAATGAAAGTATAAGATCCAAAAAAGTTCTTCAGTTTACATTACTTTAATCCTGCGCCAGTCAAGTTCAGTTTGTTACTCCAGCCTGATTACACCGTTACGTCCAATGACGCAATTACACAGTGGCGTAACTACATGTGGGACCAGTACTGGGATCCCCGACAAAGTGTTTCGATCGCATCGCTTTCATTTCGATCGCGTCGCTTCTATAGCGACCAAAAAGCTTCAATCTCGATCGAGTCGACTTCTATTTCTATCGGTTAAACAGAGAGTTTCGAGATGCTATCGCTTTTTTTGGTGTTTTGAAGGTGCATCCCTGTGAATGGCATTGGTAGATGACGGCGTAGGGGACGGATATTCAGATATTTTCACGCACAAGTGGAAGACACTAGTCTCTAAGTCTGAGTCGTGGCATTGTTTTCATTGAGGACTACGTGATATAAATCTTAACGGGTCGTATTTAACACTCCACCAAATTTACCTAATATTTTCATACAAAAAAATACTTTTATTTCCCAAAAATACTAAATGCTCACCAAAATTAAGAAAATACATAATCTTAAAGCGACAACCAAATATTGACATAATGCTGGCTTCTTATATATTTTGTTCGCCAAAATAACTTTTGTTGACCATAAATACTAAATGTTCACCAAATTTTATTCCGCATTTAATTCTAACATAATACCCAGAAATTTAATTTTTGACAGTGCCTTATATTATTTAGCAGTTAAAAATACTATTTGTTGATCAAAATACACAAGCAATAAAATGTTGTGCAAATGGTAAATAATTTTATGCAAAATTATAGATGTAGATGTGCTAGGGCTAGGAAAATAAGAGTAAAAATAGAAGTGGTTTGCACAAAAAAAGATATTGATTTCCGTAATATATAAATGCTTTGCTGTAATTGGCTTGCATTATGTAAAACGTAAAACTTTTTTTAGTGGTAATTTCTAATCGTGCTTTAAAAAAAAAATACAGGGCCCTGAACTGACCTTGTCCAATCTTTTTTCGCGTGCCTCTTGTCAGGAAGCCCAAGCGGCAAGGAGAGATGCGCGAGCATATTTCATTTTTGGAGTAATAGAATAATTATTTGACGCACAAATAGTTTTTTTGAGAAACACTAAATATAAATGGATAGCGCGAATATTTATTATGTACAGCACGGACGCGTAACTTGAGCGTTCTAAATTTGGTGAACATTTAGTAAAATTGATAGACACATAGAATTTAAAATGTAAGCAATGGTAAAACAATACGCAGCATAGTTATTATTTTAGTGGTAATGTTCTTATTTTCTGATGTATAATAATTTGGATTTTATTTAGATTTTTTGATGCTAATTAAATTTTCTGGTGGACAGTGCAAGAGATGTGTGGTTTAATTTGGTGTACATTATATTTGTTCCCAATCTTAACTAAAATTTGCTGTATCGTTATTTACAACCATGCACTTTACGCCCAATATAAGAGCTGAAGTGCTTACTAATTTTAGTGAAGTTGTAGAAGATTTGTTATCGGCAATACATTATGTTGTGGGGAAGAAGGGGGCAGTAAAAAAAAGCGTTGGGAACTGTCGATTATGACCATCCAACTGAAAAATATTAAATTCCACTAGATTTTCTATAAATAATACAGAAAGTTGGGCAACTGTAAAGACCGAATGGCCCAATTAGAGTTGCTCAGAGAGCAACTAGTGACGGTAACGCAAGGACAACTAGATATGTGCTGACTTGCTGACTAGAGAGTTGCTATTTTTTGGACCACTAATAGATCATATTAATAATTCGCACTTTTTCCTTTCACTAGTGATTTATAAATTAGGGATGTTCTTAGAAGCAGGGAGTATGGGAGATGAACATGTATGGGTAGTTGTCTCCCTCCCGGATTGGGAGTTGCTCTTCGAATTTATAATATGGTCCATTGTCAGTTCATGAGTGGTACGCCACTGGTTATAATTCAATAATGTAAAGCCTTATCAGCAAATGACCTTTGCTCTTAATTATGCGTCGTACTAACAATTTTCAATTCAAACAAGATCGTTTAATAGAGCCATAAAACTATGGGCTTCCTTATTGTCAAGCAATCAATCTCGAAATCAATACTTCATCAATCTCAAATTCAAAGATTGTAAAAGCGATCGAATTATGTAGTTAGACGTGCTATTTGATTAGCATTTGACTTCATGTGACTTTTGTCAATCGTGTCACCTTCCCTAACGTTAGTAAATCGAGAGGGTATATTGACCATGATGCGTATTGGCCAATGGACGCTACTAACAAATTTTGGTCAAGGATTGTCCTCAACGAATTTTTATTGACCTTCGCAATTTAATTATAACAAAGATGACGTTACCCGGTTTTTTATGGACGCCATAAATTTTTTATGTTCAAGATTATTTAATCAGAGCGGATTAGATAATTGATCACTACAAATCAAAAAATACGAAATATTAAAATTAAAACATGCTTATTAATAACAATATTTTTGCTTATAAAGCACCAATAAAGAAGCAAAATTTATTTAAAATTAATTTAGACTTTGGGTTTCTGTACTTCTACATATTTAAAAAAGGAATTTTGGATCTATTAATTAATGTAATGTTATTACCTAACTTACACCTAACGTACACCCAGATGATCTGTAAATGAGACTCTTGAATCGTTGGTTTGGCGGATTTGGCAACATTGTAGACTGGTCTAGTAAGGTCGAAGTCACCGAACCGACTTTGCCCGGCGTTCGGGTCAGTTCGGTGTCTTTGATCTTACCAGACCAGTCTACAATGTTGCCAAATCAACCAAACCAGCGATTCAAGTGTCTCATTTACAGATCATCCGGCTGTACAAAAAATTAACCACGTCCTTAGTGACCGCTGGCAAGTTATTTGAATCTTTTTATTCAAACCTGAACCCATTCTGAAATATCTATAACCGCGGATAACCGCAAACGATCAAACAATAAGAAAACATGGAACAATGTTGCGTGTTAATGTTTTTTTGTCAACAATAATGTCAATGTCGATAAAATAGTAATTGGCGCTACGAAATATTCAAGAATCTTATGACGTCATCAGAAAATTTCAAATTGCCCCGTTCTGATTTCTTTGGATCGACATCTTGCTTCTTTACAATTTAAACGTTGTGAATCTTGTTCTTATGAAGAGACAATAGAAGTTGTGGAGAGTTGGTGGTTAGGCCAAATCAACAATCATTTTTCAAAAAGAAGTTTGTAGTTTTTGCTAGATTAGTTTAATATCTACAGGGTGAGTCAGCTAATTTTTGTATAGTAGCACGAAAACTAATACGGCTTCTCCGCTTTTTCATCAAAATCATTGAAAAAATAACAAAAAACTATATAAAACAGAGAGTTACTTATCTCACTAAAATGCTTAATTATGTAATGAGTTACAAAACTATGACTTTTTCGTACCTATGTCTTTTTGATTTATCCAATTTTTGAGTGGTAGAGAAAGAAATTTTTTTAAAAGTGGCAAGAATGAGCATAATTTGATTTTTAATAGCTCTGCTACAAACGGTTCATATTTGTCTGCGCCGCGAAGCATGTCGTTGATCATTTCTGAATTTTATCCACCAAACTGACCGCCTTTTCTTGCCATTGACAATAGAAGGTGACTGGTATAACAGCGCACTTTAAAGTCTACCATGTGCGGTCTCCAATGCCTTTCTTTGATTGAATGTCCCTTTATCTGTGTGGTACATTATCCCATTGTAGTTAGCCCAACGCAACTCCACATCTCGACCCAATCGCGAACCTTCCTTGGAGCTGAAAATTTCTTAAACGAAGCTGCGACATTCGTCGTTGGACCTCATTTAACACTAATTGCATCTTTTAATTAATTGTATCGCCAGTATCATGGTCGGGACTTTTCTCCTCTTTACATGTTAGCTAAGAAGATTGTTGAATTTGAGAAATTAGAAATATAATTTGATACATTTGATTAAATACCCCTAAGTGACATTTGAAGGTACCTACGTACCGGGAATAATTTTATAGCTATTTAATTGTCATATATTAAAGGTGTAATTTTACTAATAACAAAGATATTTTGGTTGATTCACTTTAGCTGATTCACCCTGTATAATAATCACAAATAAGCAATGGGGTACTTGCCTCATGTTTGGGAAATATAATATTTAGAAAATGTAGGCGATTTTATTAGACCCGTATTTTTTTTTTGGTTCTAGGGTCAATATTACGCCCAGAATTAATTTTTTAATTTTTGGAGTGGGAGATTTGTGACGTAAGCGGCCCCAGCTCGACGTAGTTCTCAAAGAAATCGTATGATGGCGCTTTACTCAGATTCCATATAAATCGAATGCCGATCCAATGTAAAAATGTGGCGCCCTCTGCTAGCAGCGCAGCATAGTAGCCAAAAACAAGAGTCTATTCAATATAGGTGTGAGTCTTAGATACGGGGGCCGATGACGTCACCAAAGACAAAAATTGCAAATATCTACGAAAATATGGAATAAAAAAATGGGAAAAAAATATTTAAGCCTTTTTTAGTTATTTGCATGCATCTAGAGAATAAAAAGTGCAATATTTTTTTTAGGCAAGTACCCCATTGGGTTTAAATACCTACCTATGTGTATGTATTGATCTTAGAGATTTGTTTCTATTCATAGCAAATGAACAATTTTGCACTACATAAGTTTCTTCAACAACTGATGTTTGCAATTTCCTTCTTGAGCTACATGATGTCACCAGTGATAAAATTGATTGTTGTTATGGATCGCGCATGTTCGCGTATCTAAAAAATAAGTAAACAATCGTTTGATTATAAGCCGGTCTAAAGCCGATTCGAAGAAGAATCTTGAACAAGTTTTGAAAGTTTTAATTATCTTTTGAACTATGGTTATTATAAATCAGCAATTAGCCGCCATTAAATCGGAACGAATTATTTACTGGACAATCAAGAATCCATTTAATTTAATGAAAGGCCGATGGGGCTATCGCATGCCCATTCAAATCAATTGTACTATGTGTATAAATCAAACTGGGATGAAACGTGGCTGTGTAAACCCGGCTTGAAAGTTTAGAGGAGCACATTAGAAAATGTTTGTGAATGTACATTAACTACAACACATCAGCTAGTGTGCAACTCTTGCGACAGATATGCGCTATCGCCGTCGAATATCATCCTTGGCTGTTTCTGTGATGCCATCAGCTTGTTGACAGTACAAGATTCCTCAATCTCAATCGCATAGGAACAGTTAGCGGCCGCGGTCGCCTCATCCGGCTGACCAGCCCACCGGATTCCAGAGTGCCTTCTCGGAACACGGCCCCACTCCACTCATGCCCTTTAACGATCTGAAGAAGGTTTCGACCCATAACGAACAACGGCCTAATGGGTCAAGTTTCGTTTGGTGCTCAGAAATTAGATTTTTTGAGCCAAAGTAACTATTTTTATATATACTTTGATATTAAGTATATTGTTTTTCCACCTCTTCCACATCAGACAAATTTGGGTAAAAACTTTTAAAATTACCACTGTCTTCACCTAAAGTGACCCTTTTATGAATGAAGCCTCATGTGGGCAGAGTTTTTATCCTGACTTCCGATCGAAGGCGACGAGTCTGGAGGACAATGGGTCCGTTTTCCGTCTCCCATAAACAACTGATTATCCTGAGTTCTTTCGGACACTTTAGATATCGTCCGGTGCGCTAATAGCTTGAATGTGTGGCGGAGGACGTGTGGGGAAGTGGGGTCTCGACCGATCACGACAGGTATTTGAGAGAGCAGACGATCCGTTGACTACCACCCGGTGGAATTGGGTCTGGCGCCGTCGCTAACTTATGGCGGCTCGACATACCACACTCGTCCATACCCATACGGCCAGACACGCTCACCGAATCAAACCGCACTCGGTTTCTCCAAAATAATTACTGGCTTCGCTCGAATCCGTGGGCCTGCGTGCATTATTCTTAGCAATTAGGCGCAATCTTGGTCGTCGCAGCGGAAAAAAAGCGGCGGCGACTCGCCTCTCGTCGGTATATCTTGGCAACAGCTTCCCGCGTCTTCAAATTTAATTTTCCTCGTATTTCGAATGATTTTTATCAATTGCAACTCTCGTTAGGTTTCGGTCGTCTTATTGCGACCTTCTTCACAAAACTTTCAACGAGCGCCATAAAATGAAATTTTTCATTTTTCTTCAATTTCGTCTCACTTTAATAGGTAAAGCAAAACCACTTAGAGAACTACACATACGTCATCATGCGCGCTTGAACGAAATCAGTCCGGACGAGTCAAATATTAAAACTGGGGGGTGTTCGCGCTTCATGACAACATCCCAATGTCGTACGTTTGCCAAATCGTCCATTGATTTATTAGCAATGTTGCATGTTACGCCACTGGTAGAAATTATTGGCGCAGTTTTCTGATAACGTATGTGTAGTTTTGCTTTACTTTATTTAGCGAGTTAAAGGTACAATTCAGATTTTAAAGATAATTGATCGGTGTCAATAAAATCTTTAATTATTTTAAAACTGACTGGGTGGTAGTGTCACTTCGCCTATTTAACATTGCATGTCTAGAACATATATCAAAAAGTAATGTGAAATAACGATCTTTGACATCTCTTTTATGTCTTTGGTTTTATGTTTCATAAATGTAGAAAAATACTACCTGTTGGTAAAACATATTGTCTTGTTGTATTATTTTATTAATGAAGAACTTCCATTCATGCATGTTATGTTAATACCTTATATGATCGTAGAGGAATATACCGGTCTCCTACGTAAATTTGTCATTCATAATCTAGACCTCTCGCTCTAAGAAAACAATAATGTAATATGATCTCCGTTTCATCTACTTTGTCAGGAAAGGCCGAGTTGTTATAATTCTTGGATAGATGATTGGGAACTTGAGAAAGTTGAGAGCAGGGTTGAACATAGAGAAAGTACGTGAGTCCCGTTGACACAGTGGTTAGCGCATTTCGAATTCGAGAGCGGAGGGCGGACGGGCTGTAGGTTCGCACCCCGCCGGTGATTCACATTTTCTCTGGTTCAAAGGTTGTTATCAACTATACAAAATATTTAAAAAAGGGAACTAATATAATGTACACCAAATTAAACCATACGCTGTACATAACAAATATTCGCGCTATTCATTTATATTTAGTGTTTCTCAAAAAAACTATTTGTGCGTCAAATAATTATTCTATTACTCCAAAAACGAAATATGCTCGAGCATCTCTCCTTGCCGCTTGCGCTTCCAGACAAGAGGCACGCGAAAAAAGTTTTGTACAAGGTCAGTTCAGAGCCTATAATTTTTTTTAAAGCACGATTAGAAATTACCACTAAAAGAAGTTTTACGTTTTACATTTATATATTGCGGAAATCAATATCTTTTTTTGTGCAAACCACTTCTATTTTTACTCTTTTTTTCCTTGCCTTAGCACAGGCATGGGCCACCTTTTTTAAGTGAGGGCTAGATCCAAAATTGCTAAAAGCTGTGCGGGCCAACTGACCCTGATTCATCCCTAAAATGCGCCGCAGCCAAATCTTTTTGATTTTTCAAGGTCAAATGGTCTTAAAATGAAGATCACGAATTTTAGATGCAATTATTGAATCTTCAAAAATTAGGTCTTGTGAATACATATATTTTTTTTAAATATGTATTGTATTTCTACTTTATATTTTTATATAGAAAAAGTAAAATAATAAAAAATAAAATTAACTCTTTCTGTTAATAATGACATAATTATAATAAGATGTATGTGGATGGGAACAAAATAAAACATAAAAAAGGGTATTATGTTAGAATTAAATGCGGAATAAAATTTGGTGAACATTTAGTATTTACGGTCAACAAAAGTTATTTTGGCGAACAAAATATATAAGAGGCCAGCATTATTTCAATATTTGATTGTCGCTTTAAGATTATGTATTTTCTTAATTTTGGTGAGCATCTAGTATTTTTGGGAAATGAAAGTATTTTTTTGTATGAAAATATTGTGTAAATTTGGTAGACTATTAAATACGACCCTTTAAAAAATCCCGTCGTTGGTTCTACCCACGGATTGTAGCCAACGTTCAATTTCACCTGAAATGTAGAACCCCCCTCTGCCGAAAGTGGGACTTAAGTAGGTTTAGTAATTTTTAATTGTTTTTAGTGCGATTTGAAAATAATCGTTGACCAACACGGGTTTCTTGTGCGGTCTCTCCGGTTCCCAAATTCCGTCGTATGTGTTACACAGGAAAAGAAGAAATCCTTGACATTCCGAATTATGGCAACTCTCTTTACACACATATTAGCCAATTTGAAAAATATAAAAGACCATAAAATCAAGCAATTAGTACTGTGACTGCGCCGCTATGTTGGTCATAAATTTCTCGTCTCTTTCGGTGCAAGTTCTGCTAGTAAAACTATAAATCTCGTCGCTAACAACAACCGAACGAATCTGTAATTGATTAGTTATGATCATTGCGGGACTTTAAAAATTTTCAAAAAGACGATGAGGTAAACGAATTAATGCTCGACCCACGAGCGGCCTACGTCCTATTTCGGGCCATTACTGCTCAAGATAATGAGGAAGAGGTTAGAGATAGCCGCTTATTATCTCCAATGGTGGATTTACAATTAAAGCAAAACGCGTGTTAGAGGTCGGTGCTTTCAAAGAATTTCGATAAAGGGGCTGGAGCGTATTTATCACGAAGATAAACGTATTTGTTATTGAGTTATTTAATAATAATTTTGGTCAAATCAGCGCCAGTCCCGCTCCGAACCATCACACAGATTTATCAATTGCCAGGGGCGTAACAGGGTCGCGCGCCTTATCTCCTTTACGATGTTTATCCCAATTTCATTACAATCCGCATACTCGCAAATCCCAGTTGCATATTAGCCAGTTTTTGTGTTTTGATCATTTCACTGTTACAATCGTTGAGAGGACGGTTGGTACAAAGATTTATTAACAGAGAAAGAGTAGGTGGACTGATGGATCAGTGGGATGAGATTCACCGGATGAACTTAGGCCTCGGGTTCAAACGCCGGGGCTGATGGGATCAGGTTCACAATTTTTTTCTGGTTAAATGGTGTCATTAGGTTGTTAAAAAAGAATCCAGGTAAACATCAAATTTCTTACGAATAAAGAATTCAATTGAAAGCAACCTTTGAACCAAAGAAAAATGTGAATCACCGGCAGGGTGCGAACCTACAGCCCGTCCGCCCTCCGCTCTCGAATTCGGGATGCACTAACCACTATGCCACGGGACTCACGCACTTTCTCTCTGTTCAACCCTGCTCTCAACTCTCTCGAGTTCCCAACCGTCTACCCAACGATTATAACACATTGCTGGAAAAAGGAAGAACTATTTTCACAACCTTTTCATGATAATGAGACGTGAAAAAACTTTTTTAATTAGGGACGTTTAAAGGATTCAAGTATTATGAGGACTTTTCCCACTTAAAAAAAAATAACAAAAGTAAAGACATAAATTTTTTTAATCATATAACACGCGGTAGGTAGGTTACCTATCGATTGGGATTTATGTAGCATTATTGTACATACATTCAACAATGGTTAATCGCCGTCTATTTTGGTATTAAGCAGAAGCAGACATATTAAGATAGCTGCATTGATGCAAGTACAAATAGCATAATAATCCAGTGAGCCAGAAGTTTTTTTTTCCAACTGGCACTCCTTCAACACCTTGTTCCTGCATCAAGTTAATCCGCTGGGAATTAGTTTTAAATTATACAATAAGCGTAATAAGACGTAGCGCAATTAGATGAAAACATAATAAATAAGGAGGCAATTTTACACTGGCGCCGGTGTATGTAAACATTTATCGCTGCAGGCGTCGCGGTTCAATATTCATTTATTTTTGTGATACGTGCCGCTCTTAAATAGTGACGTTGGTAACATATCTGAACCGGGTCGTGGGTGTTTTCGAATTGTATCTCGCACACCGGCTGCTACCGGTAATCATTAATATGCGAATTGTCCGTCACCGTCTCTTTGCCATACCTAACCCAAACAAACCCGATATTAGTGGCAAGTCTTCAGTTCCTGCCCACCCACTCAATCTCTGCCGTTCAGCAGAATTCGAAAATGCGAAATCAGAGGCGTGCGTTATCGTTTTAGTGTTATTTTCGTCCAGTCCATGTGTTTAGTCGCATTCTATTGTTAAAGCTACGATAAGTAGCTATACATATAATGGCGCCAGAAATGTTATCTCGAATGAGTATACAAATTAACGTTTCCTTGGCGGGTTTGCGCCGAAAGGTTGTTGCAAACTTTATTTTCGGAAAGTTGACATTTATGACATGTTTAAATGTTTCCTGAATAATGTTTTGTCTACAAGATTATTTGACTTTAGAATCTTCTAATAGCTTATTCACGTGGTTTCTAGCTTACACAGGAAAATATATTCTCAAACAGCAAATTGTGATGATGCGTATACTTACGTCTTATTTTATATATAGATCTAATATTTTAAATCTATTGCAGAAACACCATCGCCACCATCACCACCTCCATACTCCCGTTACACCATGGAAAAATTAAGACCAGAGGGTAAGTTCAAGGGATATTATAATGCTACTCTTTTGCCACGAAAATTTATTTATTGCAAAATTACACAAGTAATCGTTCAGAGGACGATTGGTACGAACAGAGAGAGATTAGGGCGGACTGATAGATCAGTCAACCCCGGGGCTGACGGGATCAGGTTCACGATTTTTCTCTGGTTAAACGGTATCACCAATTAATTGGCAAATTTTTGTAATGATCGATGAATACAGGGGCCCTATTTCTGTGGCCAAGTGATGTGATGAGAACTGATCACACGCAAGCGCAAGGCTGTGATGTGATCTGATCACCTGCGTTCGACTGCAAACAAGTGGTCCAACGGCCGTGATGTGATTCACATCAGTTCACATCACATCACTTGGCCACAGAAATAGAGCCTCAGGAGTGTAAACCGTACACCCAAAGAACATTATATTTTGGGTTGTATTTAACAGTCTACCAAATTTACCCAATATTTTCACACAAAAAAATACTTTCATTTCCCAAAAATACTAAATAAATACTAATACTAATATTATTTTATTACCTACCAACGGCTTCGATCTAAAGTCCACTTATAGAACTTAGACCAGCCCAACTTCATCGTAAACATTTTCATGGCGGCCATAGTATTAATATTTATAATTAACCTCGTATAGATACTTATTTTTCATACAAGCGTTTTTTTTATTTTCTTCTTCCATGAAACCGTTTATTCTCAAATAAATAAAATTTGCACCCAGTTGGGTCTACCTGAAAGATCGGGATGTATCCAATACACAGTCGGCAACACCATTAAAATGTGACTGGTAGCAACTACATTTGGAGGAAAATCTTATTTTACTTACAAGTTATCTAAGTAGATTATCCGTAACATCTTCTAAAGGAACATACTTATCTATTTATTTAGATTTATTTAACATTTCACGGTTATTTAAGTTTGGGTCGTATTTAACAGCCTACCAAATTTACCCAATATTTTCATACAAAAAATACTTTCATTTCCCAAAAATACTAAATGCTCACCAAAATTAAGAAAATACATAATCTTAAAGCGACTACCAAATATTGACATAATGCTGGTTTCTTATATATTTTGTTCGCCAAAATGACTTAAATACTTAATGTTCACCAAATTTTATCCCGCATTTAATTCTAACATAATACCCAGATATTTAATTTTCGACAGTGTCTTATACTATTTAGTAGTTAAAAATACTATTTGTTGCTCAAAAATACACAAGCAATAAAATGTTGTGCAAATGGTAAATAATTTTATGCAAAATTACAGATGTAGATGTGCTAGGGCAAGGAAAATAAGAGCAAAAATAGAAGTGGTTTGCACAAAAAAAGATATTGATTTCAGTAATATATAAATGCTTGCTGTAATTGGCTTGCTTTATGTAAAACGTAAAACTTTTAGTGGTAATTTCTAATCGTGCTTTTAAAAAAAATTACAGGGCCTTGAACTGACCTCGTCCAAAACTTTTTTCGCGTGCCTCTTGTCTGGAAGCGCAAGCGGCAAGGAGAGATGCGCGAGCATATTTCATTTTTGGAGTAATATAATAATTATTTGACGCACAAATAGTTTTTTTGAGAAACACTAAATGTAAATGGATAGCGCGAATATTTATTATGTACAGCACGGACGCGTAACTTGAGCGTTCTAAATTTGGTGAACATTTAGTCAAATTGATAGACATATAGAATTTAAAATGTAAGCAATGGTAAAACAATACTCAGCATAGTTATTTTAGTGGTGATGTTCTCATTTTCTGATGTATAATAATTTGGGTTTCATTTAGATTTTTTGATGCTCATTAAATTTTCTGGTGGACAGTGCAAGGGATGTATGGTTTAATTTGGTGTACATTATATTTGTTTCCTTATATTTTTAACTTAATATTTCTTTTAAGTGTTATAATCGTTACAAATGAAGGTTTAACACAGAAAGAAGGTGGTCCGAGTGGTGCGGGGAGAGATCGCCTCAGCACTCGACTAATTCCATTTTTTTTATGCAGTGATTTAAAAAAAAAGAAGTAATCTCTGCATGTCAAAATGCATTGTGTTATAATGGTTGGTTAGACGATTAGGAACTTGAAAGAGTTGAGAGCAGGGTTGAACAGAGAGAAAGTACGTGAGTCCTGTATCACAGTGGTCGTCAGTGCATCCCAAATTCGTGAAGAAGGGTTGTCGGACTGTAGGTTCGAATCCTCGCCGGTGATTCACATTTTTCTCTGTTTCAAAGGTTGTTAGCAATACAGTAAGAAAAAAACGCATGTGATAACACAGTCGTTGCTCTTAATTATACTCTGGTACGGAAATTTAAATAATATATGTTCACAGTCTCTAACTTACTATGTAGCGTTCGCCCGCAACCCTCCAAATGATGCACTTTTTAAATTTCCGTATCAGTAGTGGGATCCTGGAAAAAGCGATTGCGACCGAGTCGCTTCTAAGCAACCGAAAACGGTTGCTTTGGATAGATATCAGCCGAGTCGCAATAGATGTCCATCGGTTAAACAGAGAGTTCCGAGAGGCTATAGCATTTTTTGGTGTGCCGAAGGTGCATCCCTATGAATGGCATTGGTAGATGACGGCTTAGGGGCTGGATTTTCAAATATTTTCAGGTACAAGTGGAAGGGTTATAGCCTCCGGCACCCAAGTTTACCTGTTCTTGGTAGAAACCGTTTCTACAACTCCAAAGGTGCTGCTTTAAAAGCGATTTTTCGGATATTGCATATTTATCGTTGTTTGGAGATTAACAAGGGTTTTTTAAAAAATCTTTATCTTGTTGTTCATAATATGTACCAATATTATTACTTTTGTAGGTAAAAAATAACAATTTTTATTTCCGAAACCACTTTTAAATGATCTCTAGATTATTTGAATTTCTTCTTCAAAACGTGCTTGCAAATTTTACAAAATCTTAATCTCGACAAACATTTTAATTATTTCCTTGAATAAACGTTATATCCCAGTCAACTTGGACATTTGTAATTACATTCAGAAAAAATATCTGTAAACAAAAGTCGTAGGTACAATCGTACCATAAAGTATGTTTCTATAAAAAATAATATCCTCCACAAATTTTGTTACAATTATATTAATTTGTTGGATTCATAATATACAGTAGCTTATATTCTAACTCTGTCAGATTGAAACGCAAGTTTGAATCCATACGCATATCTCAATTTTTGTATACAGAGTGTCCCGGAATAACTGTAACAAACTTGAGAGGCGGATATAAAATCAAAAAATTAAACGGCTTTTCTTAATAAACATGTTCTCGAAAACGGTTGATAACGGAGGAAGAGTTCTTGAAAATTGTCGTAACTCTTGACTCTTATGATCAATTTTTTCGAATGTTTGCACATGTACTACTGAATTAAGTTATCATGTATCGTTGGTATCCATTTTGATGAAAATCGCACGACATCGAAAAGTAGCCAATAGAAAAATAGAATTCGATGTCGTTTCTATGACAATGTAAAAATTTCCTGAAATTTTTTTTTTCCGGAAATTTTATTCTTATGGATGTTCCACTTGGGCTAATTAATACGTTTTAGAAATGCATTCGAAAAAATTTCCGGAAATAATCAATGCACTAGGAATATTTTAAGTGACAATTGTTTAGTGTATTAAAGTCCACGAGGTTTACGTTCACGATACTTAGGTTAGGTAGTTTGAAAACTTTTCACCTTAACAAATTGCTGAAAAATGATTGGTTTCGCATTTTTGAAAAGATCCTCCCCTAAACCCCTTCCCTCCAAAGCGACCGAAATCGTAAAGATAGCGACTCGATCGCAATCGCTTTTTCCAGGATCCCACTACAGGTATAGTTCACGTTATAAAGACTGCACTGTATTTCTCTAAAAGCATACAAAAAGAAATGTGGAACCATTGAATGCACTCTACTTCTCTAAAGGCGTAAGTACAACCAGAAATGTGGTACCGTTGAAATTTGAGCGTCGACATCTGACCGACCTTGATGATCAAGTTGACGTGTTGGCAATCGTTCGTGTGGCACTTTCGCACTTTATGTAATGGATTCGATACGATGAACCGCCAAAGAAATTTTGCAGTTGGTGCAACGTTTCTCAGACACAACACTTGGATTGTGCTTAGCAAGCGAAGTAGCTAATTCGGTTAAAAAAAAAAAATCAAAGAATAATCATGAATGTTGACGACTGCTTTTGACGTTGTAAGCTTCGTGAATTACTTCGATACGTTAAATAATGAGTGGTGAAACACGTTCGACCCAGGCGATTTCCTTGAGAATTGTCAATTGCGCCCACCTATGTCCGAACTGTACGTGTTTACTCCTTTACACACGGATATTTATTAGGAATTTGGTTAGCGCCAGCGTGCAGGCCGTCTGACCTTTCTAAAGTGGAAAGTTAAATAAACCGGCGCCTTGCTATTCTTGGAGAACGAACTGCCGCTGCTGGTATTTCGTCGGTGTCTGGTTTTTTGATGCGTTTATTGTTCCATTGACGACGGCAATTTTCTGTCCGGAAAAACTGCCGGGTGACGACGCCAGACACCCAACAGTCCCCCTTCTGATGCGTGAGGCGCCATATCCTGTCGCCAGCGCCGGGCCGTGCTGGTTCCACGTGTCCTCCCCAACCAAGAGAGGGTGGCATTAGTCACCGCTCTTTTACGCGTTTTCTTCCAAGATCCAAGACAAAGCTTTCCGAAACTGCTACCCAAAATACTCTGGCATCGGAACGCTTGTAAGTTTAACGCGTCGCCTACCAAGAATCCCCCAAGCTATCAAGAATGACAACTGTGAAACAATGGCTTGTAAAGCACAAAAGAATTCCGAGAAGTGCCGAAAAATACTCCAGCTATAATGAGACGTGATGCTCATTTATAAAGGTGAACATAGGTGCTAGCTGATTTTAGTCAGTTGTGGACTGAATGGGATTTGATGATGTCAAGGTAAATTTAAGTTTGTCCTTCTATCCATTGAGAGCTCGAACGTTTATCCCAATTAACAACATCTAACGTTCCAACAAGTCCAGGCACTCGGAGACACCGTTTCTGTTGTTGCATCAGCTGTACACACACGTCTACTTAATGCCCCAAAACAATTAAAGTAAGACAACACACGAAGAGGAGAAATTACTGAAGTTCGTTGTTGAAGTGGACGCTTCTTGGAAATGCTGCACGGGACTATTTATACATTTTGCAACAATTCCTCAAGAGTGCATCAAAAGACAATGCGTGCTCGAGTGTCAGGAAACCGCGCTGACCAGTCCACGAAAGGAAGAAACCAGCAATCGCCACCGACCTTGCTACCATAAGGGGTAATTGCACATGTTAACAATAAAAATTGCAATCTTTGGTACAGTGGTAAAATTGTTAAATAACCATAAACAGTGTTTAATTGACGATAAAAACTTGGACGCGCATCTAACTTATATTGTTTCCTCTCGATCAGCGCAGGAGCAACAAGTGGCTCCTATCTAACTATTATCTGCCATAAGTAGATTCGGGAGCTGAAGGACAGAGGTGAATAAATTTGACGGGGCATTTGGTTCGGTCGGATTAAAAAATTTAAGTTTGAAATTGTTGGCTTTACTGGGGTGAGGTGAGAGCACCTGCCATCCATGTTTGACCTCTCTTTGCCGGGAAACCGTTCCGCAACCCACCCGAAGTCTACCCACGAAAACTTTCTTTTGAAGAAAATGGTGTTTACGTAAAATTAACTTGCAAGTCCAACGACGATCAAGTTATAATGACTCATTAATATTGCCGCTATTCTTTGGAATGATGAGCATAGATACGTGATTTGAGTGGTGAGAACACACCCTAAAGTAATTACGTAGGCATGTGTACTGACGAAACACAAATCAGAAGTGCGTAGGTATGTGTACTGACGAAACACAGATCAGAAGTGGGATTCATCGCGTGCTTTGGCTGCTGCGAGGTGGTGACAAGCGTCAAGTCGTTTTGGTTACGGAATGAGGGTAGCAAACGTGGTTCTTCAAGAGATGGCAGCAAGCATGGAGATGCTTTGGCTACTGCGTGAGGATGGCAAGCGTGGTGCTTTGACTACCAAGAAAGGGTGATAAGCATGGAACGGGAACCTAAGGTGTCAGAGAAAGGGCAGCCGAGGACGACTGTTGTTGTCAGGAAAGGCCGAGTTGTTAAAATCGTAATGGATGTAAAGGACGAAGATTTAGCACACAGAAAGAGCGCCTCAGGTCTTGGTAACCCATGGCTCGGGAGTCGATGGTTCGTTCGCATTCCAGCCCGGTTCACATTTTCTCTAATTAAAACGCTACTCGAAATGAAGACAACTGCTTTCTTGCTTATGGTATTTTCTCATATTTCGCATTTGGCACTCTTGCTAGTAAGACTTGTGAGGCTAACTAATAGGCGATTATAGTGTTTTCCTTGGTGTTTTCATTGTCTTTGCTGTTGCACCACCACGTACTTGGATGAATAAAGGGTCTACGAGTTCTGCTTCTGATTTATTCACTTTCTCTACGCTTTTCTCACAACCATACGCAATACCATTATTTTCTGTGAGTCTTGTTATAGTTGTTGCTTTCTCCTTGCCCGATTTATAGAGATTGTGCGATCGATTCGTCTTTGAAGATCGTTCTTATTTTTAACGGAGGGAATTGGGAACTCTAGGAAGAGGTGCTGCTGGTCCCACGATGCTCAACGATTCGTGGGTAGCGTTGTACCAAGCCGGTGCCCGTCAAGGTCAACGTGATTTAAAAACCGCTCAAAATACGAGCTCGTTGCGTGGCTAGTCAGATGAATTCAGCAGAGGAAATTGGTTTTATTTATTTCAATCTTCCACTAATTTCTAGTTACCTCCTAAGTCTAAGCCAAGTTCTCGGTTTTTATCGATATATTGAACTTGATTTAATTTTTTGTTGGTTGCAACTTTTTATCTTATTTACTCGTCTCTAAATAAATCAAGATCAGATAAAGCTATTTGTTATACATATGTATTATGAAGCAAATATTCTAGCCGCAAAAGACTTTAAAGGTTTACGCCGTGATTTGAACCTTTACAAAAATTGATATTCTTTTGCCGATAAAGGGTTGGTAGTTATACAAGAGTTTCTTGAGACGATTTGTTTCAAATCTGCAAAAATTGATTTCGCACCATTCTTATGTTTGTGTATTTTTTCAGATCGAGCACCAAGCGAAGAAGATCCTGAATCCCTGACGACGAGTGGAGACGGTATGTAGAAATTTTACGGAGGTGTTTTTCTTATTGATTTATATGAAAACTGAGCATTGATACCTACTGCGGTAGGTGATTGCGTATGACATCATAATCCCGCTCTCTCTGACGGGCGTCATTCAAGGTGACCAACAGTCGGTCCCCATAGACTCGAATGCCCCCAGGGCGTTCGTCTACTAGGGTGTTGAAATTTGAAACGCCACATTCATGAATCGTACAACACCCAAACAGCGTCATTTCCAAAAACTTTGATGCCATTTCGGTCTTTGCGTAGATAGGTGTTCCCGTTCTCTTACCCTCAAGTCTTATACCCCATTTACACTCAGCTCACTGCCGTGGCAGTGAGCAGGGAAGTAGGCAGCGCGAGTACGTAAACGGGTCACTGCCGCATGCCCATGCCCATGCTCCCTTCGGTGGCGGTATTTTGGACGGAAGTCAAAGGATTGACAGCACTGCAGGTCGCACCAGCTGCCGACGCGACAATCTCAACGTTCTTCATTGGCGGATAGTTGACGTCAATGAGTGTGGAGGGCTGAATGCTAACGCTAAATTGCTTGGAAGGCTGCCGCGGAAGCATTTAGGGCAGAACAGCGGGCAGCGCGAGTAGCAGTGGCAATGGCTGAGTGTAAATGGGGTATTAGGTGTTCTCGTCTTGTCTGATCAATATGTTGGTAAAATACCATCAGTTCATTTACCGGGTTCGTCAAAGGATCGATTATTATAACGTTTAATTACTAATTTCAAGTCTCTATATCTACATAATTACGACATAATATATTCATAATTGAGGGTTGTAGTCGTTTCTCAGTAGTAGACCGGACAAACGGCCATCTCTAAAGCGGCATCCACACTATGCGTGGTGCGTGGTGCGCGATGCGTGATGCGTCGATTCGTGGCAGTTCGTCAAACTGACGCACCAGGGTGTCCACACTATGCGTGATTCGCGATGGACCACAGCTTTATATAGAATTAGAAATAGGTAATGAATGAGTATTTAATAGTTTGTCAAACATAGTTATAACATTATTGTGTGTAGTTATAGTGTAACGAACATGATAATGAATATGTGAAAAGAACCTTCTGGAAAATTAGAAAACTTCTGTCGCATGACCAGCAAAGACTTTAAACTTCTTTTGCATAATATTGGACCACTTATCTCAAAGAAAACTACACATTTACGCTCCCCTATACCTGCGAAGGAGAAGCTAGCAAATACCACGCATGAAACTGTAGACGAAACAACAAAGGCATCCATGCATCCATGCGTGTCCTTTGAGTGCGTCCAGTTTACCGACATGATCGGGAACCGCCGCGCGCTGATGCGTACGCACCAACTTTGGACGCATCAAACCATCCACACTATGCGCGAATCAGACGCACCACGCATCACGCACCACGCATAGTGTGGATGGCGCTTTATATTGGGACTGATTGTCTTATGGCCTCATGCTCGCAGAAAGAGAGGCTTTGATTTCAGATGGCCGTATCACTACTTTTGGTGTAAGGAATAATATTGCACATACGCAAGGACGATCTGCTGTGGCTCTATGTTTAACCGATAGAAATGCAAGTCGATTCGGTCGAAATTGAAGCTTTTTGGTCACTTTGGAAGCGACTAGGTCGAAATGAAAGCGACTAGATCGAAACACTTTGTCGGGGATCCCGCTACAGATCTTAAGAACAAAAGTCAGATATCCTTTACTTGTACGAAACTTTCTTGGAAATACGAAATGCATTTTCTCTTTTCAATACATTCCCTGTTAATACAAATAATCACGTCAATGCATTTTGCTGACGTTCTACAATCACTAATGATACAGCCGAGGCGCTCTTCTTAATGTGACACTTTTTGGATAGATATACAGAATTTTTCTAGTTGAAAGTGAAATTCGGGTCGTATTTTACAGTCTACCAAATTTACCCAATATTTTCATACAAAAAAATACTTTTATTTCCCAAAAATACTAAAGGCTCACAAAAATTAAGAAAATACATAATCTTAAAACGACAACCAAATATTGACATAATGCTGGCCTCTTATATATTTTGCTCGCCAAAATAACTTTTGTTGACCATTAATACTAAATGTTCACCAAATTTTATTCCGCATTTAATTCTAACATAATACCCAGATATTTAATTTTCGACAGTGTCTTATATTATTTAGCAGTTAAAAATACTATTTGTTGATCAAAAATACACAAGCAATGAAATGTTGTGCAAATGGTAAATAATTTTATGCAAAATTATAGATGTAGATGTGCTAGGGAAAGGAAAATAAGAGTAAAAATATAAGTGATTTGCACAAAAAAAGATATGGATTTCCATAATATATAAATGCTTTGCTGTAATTGGCTTGCATTATGTAAAACGTAAAACTTCTTTTAGTGGTAATTTCTAATCGTGCTTGTAAAAAAAAAATTACAGGGCTTTGAACTGACCTTGTACAAAACTTTTCGCGTGCCTCTTGTCTGGAAGCGCAAGCGGCAAGGAGAGATGCGCGAGCATATTTTATTTTTGGAGTAATAGAATAATTATTTGACGCACAAATAGTTTTTTTTGGGAAACGCTAAATATAAATGGATAGCGCCAATATTTATTATGTACAGCACGGACGCGTAACTTGAGCGTTCTAAATTTGGTGAACATTTAGTAAAATTGATGGACATATAGAATTTAAAATGTCAGCAATGGTAAAACAATTCGCAGCATAGTTATTTTAGTGGTGATGTTCTCATTTTCTGATGTATAATAATTTAGGTTTTATTTAGATTTTTTGATGCTCATTAAATTTTCTGGTGGACAGTGCAAGGGATGTATGGTTTAATTTGGTGTACATTATATTTGTTCCCTTTCCCTTAAAATTCGGTGTTCTGCATCACCCTGAATTAGTGCCCCTCGCGAAAGAGATTGTCGAAGACATGGACGCCATCACCATAAAGACGGGGTCATTCGAGCGCGACTCTTCCGCTTCGACGTGCGAAAGCGCCAAGCAGCAGCCAGCAGCATTTGTTGCATCCGGAAGCGCACCATTGTGTCGGCGGCCTCGACATCTGGCAATAATCCGCTATCCCGGTTCCACTCGAGTGCAACAGTACCAACATCTTTATCGCACCTGGCGCCTCACGGCATTTTTGCTCGACTGCCTTCCTCGTATGCTATCATCGATTCTAATCTATCGTTATGTTTCACCATGATTCCGTTCCTTTTGCAACGTGTAATCGCAACCACCCTACTTTCCGGTGAGTAACAATCAAAACGGCCCGGGGAAATGGGGGAGGTGGGGGGATATATCATTAAAGCGGGCGTTAACGCCAAACGGCTAATTACATAAAATCAAAAACCGTATCGCTTCCGCGATGCCTTCAATACGATGACATCATCGTCGTAACAATCACTGAATTTTGTATAGGGTGTTTGGACGTTTCCAAGGAAGCGACAGACACCCCCCCAATGTCGCAGTAATTTTTCATCAAGTCAAATGGTCTTCGTTTTCGTCATGCACTAGGTAAACGAAATCCAATGAATCTGTTTTAGGGCTGGGAATAATATTCAATTATTCGAATATTCGAATAACTATTCGAATATTCGAATTATTCGAATAATTATTTGAATATTCGAATTATTCGAATAACTATTCGAATTATAATTATAATTATTCGAATAGCTATTCGAATAACTGTTCGAATATTCGAATTATTCGAATGACTATTCAAATATTATTATTCGAATAGACTATGTATTCGAATAACTATTCAAATAATCAGAATATTCAAATGACTATTCGAATTATAGAATTATATATACGTATTACTAATAAATTAATGAACAATTGCATGTTGAACTGTAAGTAATTTAAACTTTTGAACTTTGCTTTATATTTATTGCGTTGTCACTTAATACCTATAAAAGAAATGATGCGGGAGAAAAATAATAACAATAATCCTCAAGAGAAAAAGTTTAAAAATCTCTGTTTTTGCAAAGGCGTGCGAAACAAGTAATATAAGGAAGGTAGCCAATAGCAGCATTTTATTTATCCCGCGCAGATGAATTAAATAAATACTTTTTTTGACACGTAACTAAACAAAACACAATGAAACATAATGAGTAATTACTACATTATTTTTCATTGTGTTTTTTTAGTTACCTGTCAAAAAAAGACTTTACTACATAATACTTTTGTATTCATTCATTTTGTAGTCATTCGAATAATTCGAATAGTCATTCGAATATTCGAATAATTTGAATAGACATTCGAATAATTCGAATATTCGAATACTTCGAATATTCGAATGACTATTCGAATAAATATTCAAATGACTATTCGAATACCAAAATTCAAAAAAGTCCCAGCCCTAATCTGTTTTGAGAGGGCGGCGTTAGGTACTCCAAGAAAGATCCTGTTGGTGATGATTATAGTGAAAATTTGGTTATTGACATAGGATGTTGCGGTAACCCGCAAAGCGTGTACAAAGTATATCGCTTGTTTTTTTGAAGAGCACCAAATAAAGTACTTGACCTGCGTGGACTAATAACCGTTGTGAGGCGACTTGACAGCTAAAGAGTGGCATCATGTGGGAAGCACCGTTTGAAGCCGCCGTTTTGTACGCAGATCAACTGTCCGCGTAGGACACCGAAAACCTCCAGTTTTTTTTTTGTCAATTTGATTCGTCATTTTTTTCTCGGTACAATATGACCCCGTTTTAAGTATTTAAATAATTATCCTGTGTCGCTTTATCGGGGCGAGTTAACCTCGCTACCTTGATGCGTTTTTAATCGGTTCACGAAACGCGTTTTCTGGGAAATTTCGTGTTTATTTTTGCAAGGAAAAGTAGAAATTGCGAAAAGAGGCCGGAAAATTGTTTTGCGTTAGCTATGCAAAGAAAACAAGCGGCTGTAAGTAGTGTGTGCTTCAATAAATCCAGAGGCGCCGAAATAGATATGTAAACTCATGGCCTTTGGTATGCGCGTCTAAAAATAAACATTTACAGAACGTATTGTCTTGACAAAAACCGCTGGCGCCGGCGCTATATTTATTTGTTTAATTTTATTGAGTACGACATGTGCCGCCGAATTGTTGTTATTGGCGATTGCGAACACGTCACAGATGTCAGGACGGCGACAACGACGACGACAACTCCTCGTTTACCGATACAGATCGCATCCCGCTTTTTCGTCGCCGTCGCCGCCGTGTGAAGGCTTTGTATGGAAATTGATACACGTGGGCGAGGTAGGGACCGTGGAAGGAAGAGGGATGTGGGGGAGCGCATTAATGGTGTTTGTCGCCGGTGCCGAGCGTTATCAAGCGAAAAGCACGTCGCATGACGGGCGCCAGCCAGCACGATACTCTATGGTCGGGCCGCCAGACCAGAACACCTGCCTTGAATCCCTCCCGACCTGGTGGCGCTCTATTACCATCATTGCCAAACAGACACGGCGACCCTCAAGCCCCGAGGAAGTGACTTTACTCAACGATAGGCACTGCTATCTATTTTTTTTTCGTGTTTGCTTCCGTGGCATTGGGGCGATCCTCGCCGGTGACGAGGCCGGCGCCAGTATTGTGACTGGCGGGACGTATATCGCAATGACCTAACGACTAAATTTATCTGTTGGGCCAAATTCGCATACCTTATTATTATTAATCGAAAATCTCGCCGAATTTCGATTGTTCGGCCCGTTACCGACCGGTGCCCGTTATTCCATCACGTTCTCAAAATTTCACGCGGTTTGATGATAAATGTATTTTTTCTCAAACTAGTGTTTTATGGCGATAAAATGAATTTTTGGTCATCTGGTGAGTTTACCAGTAGATAGTAGACCTGCGCCATATCGAAAATTTGATATCAAATTATAACACCTTTGAACCACAGAAAAATGTGAATCGCCGGCGGGGTTCGAACCTATAGCTCGTCCGCCTTCCGCACTCGAATTCGGGATGCACTAACCACTGTACCACGGGACTCACGTAGGTAGGTACCACGGTGTAGGTACTCTATCTCTGGTAAACCTCGCTTCCAACTCTCTCGAGTTTCCAATTGTCTGCCCAACAAATATCGATACGTAACGATATATCGACATATCGATAAATCAAAATATTAATATACAGGGTGGGGCAATAGTGCGTCCAACTTTGATAGCTCGAGTTCTATGATGGGTAGAAATTTGATTTAAAAACACAGATAAACTAGAGAAAGAAGTCTATAACCGAAAATTATTTTTGAACATATAGGGTGAGCCAAGACAATTATACAGGGGTGTATAAAAGAAGATTTTTCAGAGCTTTTTCCTAGACTCTTTTCAATGCAATATTATTGCTGACTATTTCCAAACCACTTAGATGTAGCGATTTTTTTTGTTCAAATAATAGCATCTGCAGATGCATGTTAGAAAAATCACTACAGTCACAATTATGAGTTCTAAGAAAAAAATATGGAAAGACTAGTTAGGAAACATCTGTGGATTGTCTTTGAATTATTTTAACTTTTAAAAAATTATACAGGGTGGCTAGATTTAATTTTTCAATTTAGAACTTTTTTAATTTATGTTTCTCCATTTTTTCAAATGGAACACCTGTATATTTTTTAGCGATATGATTATGATGTAGAAACTAAAAAAACATTTTTTGTATGTACATTCCTATGGCTATTTGTAACCATTTTCGATTTATCGCCCAATAATTACAAAATTCAAGAATAATCCTAAAAAAATAGATTGTTTTTCAAATTACTCGACAGATAAAATTGTGGTCATTGTTTACTTTATCTACTCTTCAATTTTCAAAAAACTAATTACACCAAAGCATTCTTCATCATGTATACAGGGTGTTCAGCTTGAACTGGATTCTTCGATAACTCCGAAAATACTAACGTGGGTAAAAATTGTTAAATACAAAAGTTACTTGTGGCAATGTTCTCCACTACCTAAAAAATTTTTGCATATACAGGGCGTCCTGTATATGCAAAAATATTTTTACGTCATGGAGAACATTGCCACGAGTAACTTTTGTATTTAACAATTTGTACCCACGTTAGTATTTTCGGAGTTATCGAAGAATCCAGTTCAAGTTAAACACCCTGTATATTACAAAAATTAATATCTTTTTTGTGCAAAACACTTCTATTTTTACTTTTATTTTTCTTGCCTTGCCACATCTATATCTATAAATTTTGTATAAAATTATTTATCGTTTGCACAACATTTCATTGCTTAAAATGGCATTATAATGATGTTTTACGGTGGTTTTCAAAAAAAAGCACCGCAAAAAGCGAAAAGTGGACATTGTAAACAATTACCAAAATTGTAATAAGTGCTCCAGATGTTTTGTTTATGAAAACAGCGTAAGTTTTTTTAGTAAGTTCACTTTATGTTTGTATCTTGATAATTTTTGGCATTTTATATTATCCGACAAGAAATACACATTTATCGCAGTTACCTGTCGTCAGTTGTCATTTTTGTGTCAATTTTGAAACATTTGAAGTTTTTTGTCGAGTTATTTGGAAAACGATCTTATTTTTTATGATTATTCTTGAATTTTGTAATTATTTGGCGATATTTCGAAAATGGTTACAAATAGCCATAGCAGTGAGCATACAAAAAATGTTCGTTTTTAGTTTCTACATCATATTGTTAAAAAATATACAGAGTGTTTTATTTAAAAAAATGGAGAAAATTAAATTCAAAAAGTTCTAAATTAAAAAATTAAATATAGCTACCCTGTATAATTTTTCAAAAGTTAAAATAGATCAAGAGCATTCCACAGATGTTTCCTAACTAGTTTTTACATATTTTTTTATTAGAACTCATAATTGTGACTGTAGTGATTTTTCTAACATGCATCTGCAGATGCCATTATTTGAAAAAAAAAATCGCTACTTCCAAGTGGTTTGAAAATAGTCAGCAATAATATTGGATTGAAAAGAGTCTAGGAAAAGGCTCTGAAAAGTCTTCTTTTACACACCACATTCCATTTAAAAATATGTTACTTGCCCCTGTATAATTGTCTTGGCTCACCCTGTATATTCAAAAATAATTTTCGGTTATAGACTTCTTTCTCTAGTTTATTTGTGTTTTTAAATCAAATTTCTACCCATAATAGAACTCGAGCTATCGAAGTCGGACGCACTATTGCCCCATCCTGTATGTATCGATATATCGATATTTATCGGTATTCGATATATCGATATTACCTTTGATACTTACATCGAAAATAATGGCAGGCCTAGTAGACATAGTAGCAATTTATATAAGATCGCAACTAAATTTTTCAAGTTAAAAAACAACACCACGTGGTGGGCTGAAGGATACTTCGGTTTTTCAAAATCACTACATTTTACTCAAAAACATTTAAAATTTTGGGTTGGATGTCACGTCTGTATAAAGGTCGTTGTCTTTATGTTGGATGGCGAGAGCAGAAATGTTGCTAACTTTATTTTGTGGCGCGGAGAGAGTTTTTCAGATCTGAGCCGACGGTCCGGGAGTCAAGATTTTTCTTCTTTATAACCTACGACATTTTCTAAATCATTCAATTGTTTTTCCTGACAGATGTTACGAGGGTTTTACAAAAAATTTTGCTAGGGGGCTGTCAATTGTCCACTTCTGTCATTCCTATTGAAAGCTTGATTCTAATCCAGTCTTCGTAAATATCATGACTATTAACTGGGAAGATGCCTGGATGTTTCTTTAATTTATCTCAAATTTGAGGACGAGTCGTGGGTTTTGACTTTTGAGTCGTACTTTCTTTTTTCTGTTATACAAAAACGACTTGCGAGAGCGTGGGTTTGTGTGAATGACTACCCTGTGTCTGCAATAAATTATTATTGTTTGGTTTAAATATGCCGCGACTGCTAGATAGCGATAAAAAAATATCTAAATGGGGAAAGGCGCCGGGCGCCTGCTTGCATTTGTGGAGAGCTTTATCGCGGCCGCGGCGGAAGGCCGTGGAAGGCCGTAGGAAGGACATATGACAACATCGCGCTCGACGGCGCACCTTCCTTCAGACTCGACTTGCCCACGTTGATCGCATACGTAATCTACGATACTTGCACGTACTTATACGATACGTGCAAGATAATAATGCAGTTTAGACGTGCCTCTGCATCGTAAACCTGCAAAGAATCGAACAGGAAACCCGCCGACCATATTGTTCGAATCCAAAATTTGGTTAGCTGTAATCGTCGACCTTCTTTCTACAGGTTTTTGACTTTACTTGAAATTTCTTAACACAAAAAAACTGTTCATGAAAAGGTTTCTACTTCTACATACCGAAGCTCTATCTCTTCAGGTTTAAGAAACACTTCAACCATGCTGTCATACAGTCCCAAGATTTTTTGATATGGTGCAAAAGTGAGTATGACTATCGATTACCTCAGCCTGTAACAAGAAAACTAGAAGGAGCCAATGTTTCAAAGTTTTCTTCAACTGTCGAAATACATTCAATATTTATCGTTCAATAACGTGTTTGAATAAAGTAAAATCAATTTCTTGCCAAATCCCACGTTTGAATATTGGTTCTTGATAAAGACCAGTTGAATGTATGTATTATTGCGGATTAAACTCTTGTGGATACGTGGCAAATATACAGGGTGATTCACGTAGCCCGTCTATTAGAAGTTTTTCAACTTCCAGTTGGATTAGAAATTTGTAAACTTGAAGGGCAGTCATTATCAGTCATGCTCATTCTATCTAAAATATTTTGAGCTCTCTAGCTATACAGGGTGTGCGAAAAGTCGGTATCAACTTTCTTATTTTGAATAGAAACGTACCATTTTTTCTACATGGTCTAATTGGTCTTCCAATTTTGAGTTTTTATAACACTTGTTATGTGAACTTATTTGACAATTTTTGACATTATGTTAATTTATGTGAAAAAAATGATCGATGTGGTAGCTTACGGAGAAATTCGTATCTGGCTGACGGTTCAGAATTTATGAAAGCTAATTTGTAAAGTGCTTAATTTAAAGTCCAGACTAACTTCTGATATCTTAATGGTGGTTCCATCTTGTACCATATGGGTGCAGACAATTTTCAAATATTGCAACCAAAAATGGTCAAGAAGTCATTTTTTTCAAATGGCACCTACAGATTTTTTTTACACCACTCGATAGAAAATTGTATTTTGGGATGAGTTACTTAAGCATTCCCTATACCTAACTTCATCCCCTATCAAATTAAAAATTAAAATCCAGAAAATTCATCAATTTTGCACAAGATTTTTTGGTTTTTTAAGTATGCCATGGAAACAAAAGACAATTGCAACAATTTAATTATGAAATAAATATCTTACTAATTTTATAAAACAACAACAACAAAAACTATCAAGAACCATCTTAACAAAATTCTAATGTAAATATTCAATGTGAGCATCATTTTGATTACTACATTCTATCATTTTTTATCATTGTGTAGCTCTTCTTATTTCGTTGGTGTCAAGACTGTCAAATGCTCTTATTATTCTCCCGCTTAATTCCTTCATGTTGCAAAGTGGTGAAGTATAAACTAAATCTTTTATTCGACTCCAAACTTAAAAGTCTAATGAGGTAAGGTCTGGAGATAATAAGAGCATTCGACAGTTTTGGTCTCAACGAAATTAGAAGAGGTACACAATCTGTTGAAAATGGTTTAATAGAATGTATGTAGTAATCAAAATGGTGCTCACATTGAACACCTACATTAGAATTTTGTTAAGATGGTTCTTGGTAGTTTTTGTTGTTGTTTTTTTATAAAATTAGTAACATATTTATTTCATAATTAAAATGTTGCAATTGTCTTTGGTTTCCATGGCATACTTGAAAAACTAAAAAAATCTCTCGGCAAGATTGATGGAATTTCTGGATTTTAATTTTTAATTTTAAGGGGATGAAGTTAGGTATAGGGAATGCTTAAGTGACTTATCCCAAAATACAATTTTCTATCGAATGGTGTAAAAAAATCTGTAGGTGCCATTTGAAAAAAATGATTTTTTGACCATTTTTGAGTGCGATATTTGAAAATTGTCTGCGCCCATACGGTACAAAATGGAAATACCATTAAGATATCAGAAGTTAGTCTGGACTTCGAACTAAGTACTTTACAAATTGGTTTTCATAAATTCAAAACCGTCTGCCAGATACGAATTTTTTCGTAAGCTACCACATGACCCTTTTTTCACATAAATTAACATAATGTTAAAAATTGTCAAATAAGTTTACATAACAAATGTTATAAAAACTCAGAGTTGGAAGACCAATTAGACCATGTAGAAAAAATGGTACGTTTACATTTAAAATAAGAAAGTTGATACCGACTTTTCGCACACCCTCTATAGCTAAAGAGCTCAAAATATTTTAGATAGAATGAGCATGACTGATAATGACTGCCTTCCAAGTTTCAAATTTCTAATCCAACTGGAAGTTGAAAAACTTCTAATGGACGGGCTACGTGAATCACCCTGTATATAATGTTTAAACGTTGTAGTTGAAATCCTTGTCAACATCTTCCTTTTCGCTGTTTTTTTCTTCTTCCTCCCAAACTCATCTCCATTAAGCTTTTGTAAGACTTTTCGGTCATTGTTTACTTTACCCACTCTTCGATTTTCAAAAAACTAATTACACCAACGCATTCGTCACCATGTATACATTACGAAAATCAATATCTTTTTTTGTGCAAACTACTTTATTTTTACTCTTATTTTCCTTGCCCTAGCACATCTTTTTTTTTTCTTATTTTTCTATAGATTTTGCATAAAATTATTTTTCATTTGCACAACATTTCATTGCCCAAAATGGCATTATAATGATGTTTCACGATGGTTTCCAAAAAAAAACGCCGCAAAAAGCGAAAAGTGGACATTGTAAACAATTACCCTTTTCATACTTATTTGTTATATCTTCTGAATGACTTTGCATTAAGAACAACTAGTCAACAACTTCTCCTTAATTCTTCTTTCAACTGTAAGATCATTTATTTCTTTTACAATGCTCCACTTTTTCATTGAGATAAAGAGTCGTGAGCTAGATTGTAATTGTACATCTTCTGCTAATACTTGTGTTTATAAACCAAAGCAGTTTATAACACCGTTCCAACTTCAACATTTTTTTCATATTAATTGTGTATAGGCACTGTTATTGTTTCTCAATAAGATCTTCAACCTAATCAGATCTACAAGATTTTTGGATTTTGCTTACTGTTGTAAACCAGATTCAACGTTTATATATTTGACGTCTATTCTGTAAAGAGCTTAATCCGCAATATTCAATTGGTCTTCATCACGTATTTACTATAGGAACCGTATTTGAGCAATGAAAGGGTGTTGAGAATTGATGAAATAAGAAGAGAATTAAAGGAAAAACTAATCAGATGAGCTTTCTAATAGTTGTTCTTTACCTTGTGTATTGGGATGGCACTCCTTTTTCTCAGCGGTCAACTAAGCTGCAACTGACTGTATATACGTACTATGAGCTCAGATTCAGAAAATATAAAAGAAGAAGGGTTAACATGATGCGGCTGGACTATAGATTGCTAGGTTGAGTAAAGGAAGGTTGACAAGGTTTTAATTATATTGAGCTTCGTAATTTCTTTGCAATATGATCCAATATGTTCTAGTAAACATATTTTTAATAATCGCAGTCTTCAATTATTCCTGGATTCGTATATCTTTAAAAGTAATGTCCATCTAACACAATTTAAAAACTTAAATTTCTTCTACATATGATGTAAGTACTAGCTAAAGGAAACTCAATGCATAAACATGAATTGTAATGACGGTGTTGATTTTATGTGGAAAATAAACGAGTTTAAAGTTTAACAGATAGACATTACTTTTGAACTCAGCTGACGTACCATTGATTGCATTGTCTGTTGAGAGAAATACATTTTTATTATTCCATTGGTTTCCTTAATCTTGATCTCTCCAAGTTGATAATAGTTCAAATGATACTACAATCTCATTATTTTCCTTTAGAAGTTCTTGTAGAGCATTTTGAGAAATGATTTAATTCCTGGAGAGTTGAGACCAAGACCTGTTCGATGTACTTAACTTTTTATTGATCGGCTCTAAAAAGAAGTTTGATCTACAAAAATTTTCCATTTTATCACTTTTTTTGCCTGTGAAGAACCAACACAAGACACTTTTCTTTAGGGGTGGTAGGTCCCTTAGCTTAGGTGCCATTTCTTTCTTAACTCTAATTTGATATGAACTTTTCTGCTTATTTCTGTCTATACAAGTCGACCTTCTTCTTCATCACAACTGGTGCATTCTTCATACTGCCAAACCGTAGGTAATACGATCAAAATTGAACTCAACCATCAACGAGAAGCTCTTTGTAAGTTTCAAAAGGTTGATTTTGATATTTTGCATTGTAGCGATTCCTGAAGTGCATGGGTGCGTTGCATGTATTTCTGCTATTAAGACTTCTTCTTCATCTTCAGGTCATTGGCTGCTATCTATTTTCCGTTTTATAACATTTTGTAAAGGCCAAGTTTGGTTTACCCCAGTCATCTTCCCTATCGCGTGTGAACACCATTAGCGAAATCGCAACAATGACGGGTAAAATAAACTTCACTCTATATCATTATTTTATGTTCTTCAAATTAATCGTTGTGGATGAAAGAAATGAAGGTTTAACACAGAGAAAGGAAATGGCTTAGATCAGTGTTGCAATATGAGGAAACTCCGCTTCTGTAAGACCTGACACGAACCTTTGGCTTAGATCAGTGTTAAGGAAACTCCGGATCTGGAAGACCAGGCCCGACCCTTTCCTTATCTTCCAGTTCCACCTACCCACGCTGTATCTTCCGCGGTATCTCGATTCCTGCTGCTTCATATTTATTACGCTTCAATTAACCCCCTTATTAATCTACACACATCATTACTATTTCGTGGTAAGACTAGGGGAAGATATGGCCGAGGTTGAGGCACCATCGCGTCGGTCCCGTTTCTGCTGGTGCGACGTGGTCGTTCGAGTCGAGGATGGGTGTGTGCTGGTGTTCGGGTCATCTGTTGGTTGTTTTCTGTTGTGGTTTGCATTGCCACAGGAGATGTGTGGCCGCGCGTTTTAAAAATAGACATTACGAGTTCAGTGCTGGCGCCAAGATTACGGCCAATCGCGGAGGTTACGTCACACTCTCGAAATGTTGCAGCGAGGTTATGTTCCACGAGGTGTTTGCGGATAATCGGGCAACTTTTTTTTTTAATGGTCTACCAGAGGAAGTCCATCACTTGTTTGTTATCTGGACAGCGTTGTCTTTTTCCTCTGGGGGGGCCAAGCAAAAGTGCCTCAAAAAAGCCCCACTGCCAGCGGTGCTTTGACCGATAAGCTACTTGCGCTATGCTCGCTCACCGCGTGTGTTTACTCTTTGCGGCCTTTACGGATACCAAGTGCTAAGCAAAGGTCATACGTTTAAACACCGGCAGGAGTAGGGGACGGGGCAGGGTGCAGTCTTCCTCGTCACACGGGACATTTTTTGGTTGAGATCAGTCAACATGAGATATTTGCCAAATTATTTTTTGCAATGGTTTTAATTTAATGATGTTGTATAATATAACTACCCGAAAAGTGAATGTTAAATAATGTACCCGACCTGTGCCTAATTAAATTACAAAAGAAACTGGACGGTCTGTTTACCCTCCCACCTTTACGTAGAGAAGAAAGAGAGAGAGAGCACGCTGTCTGTCCGCTTTCTTCTGCATCACGCTGTACCTACAATCCATTCTTCAGCAATGAGGGAGTGTATTGCAAAAAACTTTTGATGACTCAATTAGTTAAAACCAAAAACCTAAATAGGTTCGGGTAGTGGAAAGTTGTTTTGCAGGTTTCAGGGTGAGACGACGGTGCACCATCGGGAATATGTAGCAAAATGGGCTATCCTGCTGCCAGCAGCTATTAAATAAACATCCAAACTCATGCTTATTTAGATTCAGAATCATTATACATAGTTTAATAAAATATACATTTTTTTTTTAATTTTTGCAATACTTTGCTATAATTAATACAATAATTTATTTGAATTTTTTACTTACGCCCTTCTAAGAAATTTTTGATTTCTCAGCTTTCTATAATGGGGGTACTTGCCTCATGTTTGGGCTTGAGATTTTAGACTTTTGAGTGGCGCCATCATACGATTTCTTTTAGAACTACGTCGCACCCGGGCCACCTACGTCACAATTCCCCCACTCCAGAAATTTAAAGATTAATTTTGGCCGTAATATTAACCCTAGAAAAAATTAATAAAAATGGGGGTTTAATAAAATTTATTTTTAAAATATTATATTTCCCAAAGCATGAGGCAAGTACCCTATTCTCGAAGATAATTATTTCTCTAAAATTTCCACACAAGTCAAGGCAGAAGATACTGGTCACTCCAATCTCCAATATTTTTCAATAACAAAAATACTGGAGACTCTAAACTGCTTTTCACTTTTTTCACAAAAATGGCCAAAGAGTTCTTCGACAGTGCAGTTGGCGTTTCCATGCCTTCAACGATGATTTCGTTTATCATCATTTGGGAACGCGCCTATAAAAGGCAAACCAATGGTTGACCCACATTCAAACACAAGTTTAATTTCCATCGTTTGATACCGTCTCGTTGGCGCCATCGCTGTTGCTGGCGGCCCAACGTCCGTAGCATAGCATCGCCGACGATGTGTCGCCGAATATTGGACTCTTTCGAGTGTCAACAAGGCCTAAGCGCTCTTCACGTTATCAAAATGCAGATTTTTGATATATTGACGGTGATAAGTTCGAAAAATTATGACCAAGATTTTTTCCAGTGTCGGTCAGTGGTGTAACTGCCTGTGGAAATTGGATTTTTTTTTCTAAGGTAGTTTTTTTCTCTTAAAAAATTAAGTAACACAAGGTAATTGCCGTCAATTGATAATGAAAATTTTGCCCTGGGCTATTTAAATATGCAGCCACTCATATTATACCGGGTGTTTCAACGAGAACCGCCGGTGCCAAATTGCGTATTTCTAATGGAGTTAAAAATTTGAAATTTGGCAGAAATAAACTATAATTAATGCACTACAAGATGACATTATCGTTTTTTTTTTTTTTAAACGATGTGAGTTTTTACTTTTGATCGCGATTTCATATCGAAATATTCACTTCATCTCTTTGATTTTCTTCAAGCTCATGATCACGACCTCCAAGATTGATAACGAGCAATTGAAATATTTTTATATCAAACTGTTATTGAATTACATGGATTTTTAAATTTCAGCCTTCAGGGGATTCTTTGATTGATAGATGACAGTTTTGTGGCGCCAGTTTTGCGGATAACCGCATTAGGTTTTATGATGGTCCCTGCACTGCAAAGATCTTTGAGTAGGTACCGCTTTTAAGTCATAAATAACCGAACTGTTTAGGCGGTCTTTGTCACCAAATATGACTGCTTCAATAAAGCAGTCGTGTCGTAAATTCGTCAAAATCCCGTGAACTTCTTAAAAACACAATTAGGGATACTTCAACTACAAATTTCAAATTTTTAACAACAGGAACGTATACCTGGCGGTATTACGAACATAATAATACTAAAAAAAATTATTAAAAATTCCTGAAAAAGCACATTATAGCGTCCCGACGGCGCATTGAATTAATTATGGACCAACCAACGACGCCACATTGTAGCGCATTCATTAAAGTTTATTTCTGCCAAATTTTAAATTTTTAATTTCAATAGAAATAAGCGGCAGTTCTCGTTGAAACACCCGGTATAGATTTCTGATACATAGATATGTACTGTTTTATCAGAAGTCAATCATGCATAACAATATTTGACACTTATAATTGATAAAAATCTTTGAATCAAAAAAAAAGTGAATCACCGCGCGGAGTACGAACCTACAGCTCGTCAGCCCTTCGCTCCGAATTCGGGGTGCACTAACCGCTGTGCCACGGGACTTACGTACTTTCTCTCTGTTCAACCCTGCTCTTAACTCTCTCGAGTTCCTAATCGTCTACCCAACGATTATAACATTATACTAAATGTAAGTCAATGAAGAGTGGTTTAGGATCATGTTCTTTTCTTTGACAATTTATCACAGTTTTGTTACACGGTTTCAATGGGTTGCTTGAATCATTTACTTTAATCGAAAAATAGGGTAGATGACAAAAAAAAATTTCTTGGAAGTTAGTTTATTGAAACTTTTCCCGATTATTTAACAATTCTATTACTAAAATTTCTTGTGTGTAAACCATGATTCTTAACATAAAAAGTAGATGGTGTCACGCCGAAATGCGCGCGCAACTACAATGCAAAGTGTTGGTATATTTGCTTGCCCTATCACACCGTTCGGATACCACATAAAATTCCAAAAATTTGAGAATTAAATTTTGTTGTCATTAATTAATCTTAAGGCGCACTTGCGCGCCTTTATGATCTAGTTTATGTAAAGAGCTACTAAGGCCACAGCCACACTTGCCAGGCACGCAGCGCGGCGACGTGCCCGCCGTTCACACTTCAGCTGGATTTAGATTTAATTGAGCGATTTATTTTATCTTTGCTTTTGGAATTAAAAAGTTTTTACTTTATCACACATTTTTTCAAACTTATTTACTTATAATAGTTATAACTTGTAAGTATACCAAACTTAAGCTAGTATAAATGTATTTATGAACATAAGTTAAACTATCTATGGAAGTGACCATAATAAGGCACGTTATAGAGGTATTTTTTTTTTTATTAGATGTGTATTTTATTTTAAGAAAAGTATTCCTTATATACAACGCAATGATTCGGACGCAATCCCTAGAGCCTACTGTGTATGTTGTTAAAAATAATTTCTCAACGGCACGCCAGAGGCTCTATCTCGATCTTATACGCAGCCCTGATTTATGATGTTACGCCACTGCAGCGGGTTAATTATTAATATCGACGACGAATAAATCCCCGCTGACATTTGGGAGGGGCTTTAAACTGCAATTTACGTCTCTGGCCAGTTAATTGAACAGATAACATAATTATCACGAAGTTTCCCCGAAGTCCAAAATAGGGTACTAACTTATCTGCGTACTCATACATGTATAATAATAATTACATGAAAATTTTTTAATCAATTCACTACGTACCCGCTAAATTAAACTCGCAATTCGAGTTCTATACAACAATTAATGTTTATTGCGATAATTTAGATGTCGGATGTCGGTAGTTCAGCAAAAAATTGTTGTTATGTAAAAATTTTGGGGCCATCAATCCAAGCCCGAGTTTATTGGACAATCTTTGGGTTTTTATGTCCGCTTTCGCCACCTGTTGCGTGCAGCAGCATCTAAATCTAAAAGCTCGTTATCATCAATCTTCCCTCTGAAACGTTACAATAAAATAATCTCAGTAGTGCGGACGTCGTTCGTTGTTCGCTTCGACCTACAAGGGGATGTCAGTTAAAAGTTGCGTCGGTTTTATGTGTGAATTTGAAAGATTTCTTCAATTAATAAATTACTGGGTAATTGGTGCTTGTCTCTCTGGGTACGATTTGATAATGCGTAATCGTGTTTGAAACCTACGCACAACACACTGGGCGCCGGTCAAATCGGTAAAAACGAGAATTTCCAACTGGGCAATAAATAAAATAGACGCAATCTCGGATAAAACAAAAAAATAAAAAAGATGTGCGTGCGGTTAGATTTTATAACCGACACATTGAAATTCAGACAAAAAGTTCTCGGATGTTGTATTTTAATGGCGGTAGGTAGATATCTATATGACACCGTGATTTATACTTTCCGCCAATGTAGACACATCACTGGCAATGCGTTCATACATTCAAGATCCCCCCCGGCGAAATACAAAAGGTGGTCGTATATATATGGTCGTATATACCGGGTGTTTCAACGAGAACCGCCGGTGCCAAATTGCGTATTTCTAATGGAGTTAAAAATTTGAAATTTGGCAGAAATAAACTTTAATAAATGCGCTACAATGTGGCGTCGTTGGTTGGTTTATAATTAATTCCATGCGCCGTCGGGACGCTATAACGTGTTTTTTCAGAAATTTTCAATAATTATTTTTTATTATTATTATGTTCGTAATACCGCCAGGCATACGTTTCTGTTGTTAAAAATTTGAAATTTGTAGTTGAAGTATCCCTAATTGTGTTTTTAAGAAGTTTACAAGATTTTGACGAATTTATGACACGACTGCTTTATTGAAGCAGCCATATTTGGTGACAAAGACCGCCTAAACGGTTCGGTTATTTATGACTTAAAAGCGGTACCTACTCAAAGATCTTTGCAGTGCAGAGACCATCATAAAACCTAATGCGGTTATCCGCAAAACTGGCGCCACAAAAGTGTCATCTGTCAATCAAAAAATACCCTGAGGGCGGAAATTTAGAAATTCATGTAATTCAATAACGATTTGATATAAAAATATTTCAATTGTTCGTTATCAATTCTGGAGATCGTGATCATGAGCTTGATGAAAATCAAAGAGATGAGTAAATATTTCGATATGAAATCGCGATCGAAAGTAAAAACTCACACCGTTTAAAAAAAGAAAAAAACGATAATGTCATCTTGTAGTGCATAAATTATAGTTTGTTTCTGCCAAATTTCAAATTTTTAACTTCATTAGTAATACGCAATTTGGTACCGGCGGTTCTCGTTGAAACACTCGGTATACTACAATAACGATACCTGAATTGGCCTGCGAATTTTTTCGATATATCGAAGTTGATATCGATACATTTATCGATATGTCGAATAACGATATGGTAAGTTACTGACATCGAAATTTTGAAATATCGATATTTTGACATGTAATCTTTATTTTCAATAAATGTGTCACAAAATATTTTTTAATAAATGGGCTATAGACCATTTAGGATTTCCCACCAAGTAAATTCGGGTGCCTATAAAGCAAAATTAATTTTTTTCAATGCTTCTATTTAAAGATATATTGACATATCGACATATCGATAAATTTCGATATATCGATACATATGGCGATATATCAATATTTATCAATATGTCGATATATCGATATCTAATATCAATAGGCGCAGGCCTATACCTGAAGTCAATGAAGTAAAATAAAATACACGGGAGTCGCAGACAGACTAAAAAATACCTACCTATTGGTCTCGCTTGATACATAATACATGGAGTGTCGACTAAAAACTCCGATCTTCCGACAAATGTATTCTAGTCCGCACTAATTTGGCAGACTGTTCAGATTTCGCAGAATAACAAATTAAACTGTTTCTCTGAAACAATTTTTGTATCTCTGGTAGGTTTTCGGACCCGCCTTCTAATTGTCGGAGAGTGGAAATGGGTAATAAAATTTCACCCGCGAGACCGCTTGCCATAACAAATAATTAATGCGAATTCCATCGGCGTTCGATGATCGGATTTAATTATCAATTTGCAAGTATGCAAAAGTTAACGAGAAGGCGTCAAAAGTTAAAACGTTTTGCGTATAGCTACATTTGTTTACGTGGATGCAGCCACAAACACTCATATTCTTGACAGGATTTTTCTCTAATCAAGAGATTTAAATAATGTACAAATTGTTATTAAAAAATAAAATATGTTATCTGTTTATGTAGTGATATATAATAAATGCAGGTCCCCACTGTAAATAAATATTCAATTGTTAATTAAATAATTAATTACTTTGATTTGGTTAGGCAACCAAGAATACATGGGCGTGTAATACTAGCAATGTGACAAATAAGAAAATTTGGTTCAAATTTTGCTCATTAATTTACAACTCGATTAATGAAATCATTAAACTGGTCGGCAGATCTCTAGGTAGCAAACGTTTAATTTTAATTCAGATTAGAAAAGTTACTGAAGTTGAGAAGTGGTATGAAGGAGAAGAAACGAAAAAGAAGGGCATTAGGGGTAGATAGCTGCGATCAAATTAAATTCCCATTACATTTTTTGTGGACTTTGGTAAACTACGAATTTAACCTATCGATCGAACTAAGAACTACATCCAGAGGGGTCGTTTGGTTTTCTAGCTTTTAACTGCGACCAATGATGTCTTTGGTTTAAAGAAAAACTACATCCAAAGCAAAGCAAATTAGGAATATTCAATAATTGTTAGAGTTATCTCTCCATTTGCGTATGTGATTTCATAAGTAGAGGTTACATTTCTGGACAAGTAATTCCGCCGATAGCAAAAGAATTTGTGCTTGTAATAGACGATAACCTGCATTAACCGCATGCCTTGTCTTTGTTAAACATAAGAAGAAGACATGTATAATGTTGAGGTAGGCACCATTCAATATTTAAATTATCTGTTGCACAGTTCAACTGTCGCAGTACTCTTTTAGTTTTTTCGTGTCATAGGGACGTCTCGGGTTTTTTGTCGCAACTAAATTACACAGTAACGTAATCACTGGGTGTTGTTCTGAAAAACTATGTTTTTGTGTAAGTTTGATACTTGGTCTTCAATTTTAGCACGAGTGCTTCATCCGGCATGTGCGAAGTTGGTGATGTTGGATGTAATCTAAAATGCCATCGACCTCACCACATACACAGTGTTGGGTAGCTCCCTCCTCTCGAGGTTTAGCTAAATGCATTAACTCTTCACTTAATCTACCTACAAATAAGTTGTTAATTATTATTACAGCAGTGCAGTTAAAAACTCGCATCCGCACACATCATATTCCTAATTATCCTGATACTTCATCAACTTCTTGTTGTTGCCCTGTACTGCCAACAGTAATTATTTTTGAAAAGGATCTAATGGCAGCATTCCTGTTTCGCCATTTTTTTTTCTTGAAACTGGCCTGCAACAAGGTTTATGGGAATACGCAGATATAATGAGATATTTTAATGCCATGAAATGTGCGACTAAGAATGCCATTACCTTTTTTGGTTGTTGCAAAAATTGCTCGTGGGAAAAGGGTTTTTAGTGGCATAAATAAAGTCTTGTTGTCGTCGAAATTACATTAATTAAACGAACTTTACCAACTTGAAAATCGTCACGTGTGGCTCAAAAACGACGACGAAAGCTGGGTCACGACGCCAAATTCAAAGGTGCCTGAACTTTGCATTTCTTTTCGTTTTTTTTTTTTTTTAAATAATGAAATTATCAACAGTGGCGGCGGCAAAAGTGGGCGCGAGTGGACAACCGCCCACCTAAAATTTTTCTTGCCCACCTGACTTCCCACTGATAGAGACACGCATGCGAGATTTTGTGGTGAAATTTCAATAAATTCGCCAAACCTACTCTTACGTTTTCAGATCTTTTAATTTAACGACGAGATTACTTTTTTTTGTCGTGTAAACCGCAACTTCTTCGAAAAATTTATTTCTGCTCTTCTTAGGGACAAAAGAAATTAAGTTGTTTGTCATTTTTATATGGAACACTCAACATACAGAATCAGAATCGCAATTTTCATCACTTCTACTGCCTCCAACGCTTTTTTGTCATGGGTGCTCTTGGATTTTGCCCTTAAGTGGAGGAATTTTGTTTCGGTTCCGATTACTTCTGGCACGCCTAGATAGGTACTAGACATTCCTCAGAAAGTAGTGATTTTATGACAATGCTGTTCATCACTATGAGTATTGTAGAATGTATATGTCGTGCTCACTTAGTGAAATTGTGCATTTCATGAAAAAGAATGTGCACTTCACGAAAAACATATCCATTTCGTGAAAAGAATTTTCCTTGCCCTAATGCGTTTCATGAAGTGCACAATTTCACTACATATACATAATGTTATGTAAGGCCAACGAATGTCGAATGGTGCCCCGGAAGGAGGTTATCTGGTATTTTTCTTGCGAAACCGGCGCAACGTGCATTGGCCGGCGCCTGGTCGAAGTTTAGAAATGAGAAAGCGTGTAGTGGAGCGGGGGGGGGGGGGGGGGGGCAGGTGTCTTTGATCGATCAACATGCACCTCGCGGCGCCGGCAGATGGACGCTTGGCGCCACGTCGGTGACGTCAGTGTCGTTGTTGATGTTACGCTTACCGCACCTGTCAATGCCACACACACTAAATAATTATGGGCGACGATATGGAATTCCAAACAAAATCGAAAAAATATATTCTTCATATTCCAGTCTCTGGGTGTTTTTTTTTTTTTTTTGGAAATCGGACAAAATGTCGTCCGTGCGTGCGAAAGGGAGAGGTAGATGAATGGCTCGGGTTGACCACACACATGCACTGCAAATTTTTTGCAGTCCTGTTCTGGACGCATTATTCCTAGAGTTGATCCTTGCGGCAGATATGAGTTGTTTCTATTATGAGTTACAACATTCCGAGCTCAATTTTCAAATTGCGGAAATATCTACACAGTGTTCATTAAAAACCGCACATTGAGCTTCCGGTTTATCAATAAATACCACCACCATGAGTACAAACCGTAGCAGGAATAATTTTTAGGTTCTTGGTATCGTTAATATTTTTGGTAAATTAGACGTTCTTTTGAAATTTTACTCGTCAGACGTATTTATAAGTCCACCTAGAACTTAGCTCGACGATTGATAGCCAACGTCAACGAGTTAATTTTAATTTCCTATTTATTTTGTTACAGATTCCTATAGAAATCCGTTGGAATGGTGCAAACTTGCCTATTGGGAGCTCGCCCAAAGGGTGGGACCCTTATTTACCGTAGATACCCCGGCTGTGAACATTCTGGGCGACGTGCCCTACGGAGATGGACTTTCCCTCCAGACGTTGGCTCAGCACAACTTCAACCCCCCAGAGTCTGTCCTCCATGCCCGATGTAAAATCGGTTTAGGTAGGTTCATCGTGGGGATCAATTCCTTCTGAATTAATTAAGGGTCGTATTTAACAGGCTACCAAATTTACCCAATATTTTCATACAAAAAAATACTTTCATTTCCCAAAAATACTAAATGCTCACCAAAATTAAGAAAATACATAATCTTAAAGCGACAACCAAATATTGACGTAATGTTGGCCTCTTATATATTTTGTTCGCCAAAATAACTTTTGTTGACCATAATTACTAAATGTTCACCAAATTTTATTCCGCATTTAATTCTAACATAATACCCAGATATTTAATTTTCGACAGTGTCTTATATTATTTAGCAGTTAAAAATACTATTTGTTAATCAAAAATACACAAGCAATAAAATGTTGTGCAAATGGTAAATAATTTTATGCAAAATTATAGATGTAGATGTGCTAGGGCAAGGAAAATTAGAGTAAAAATAGAAGTGGTTTGCACAAAAAAAGATATTGATTTCCATAATATATAAATGCTTTGCTGTAATTGGCTTGCATTATGTAAAACGTAAAACTTCTTTTAGTAGTAATTTCTAATCGTGCTTTAAAAAAAAATTACAGGGCTCTAAGCTGACCTTGTACAAAACTTTTTTTGCGTTCCTCTTGTCTGGAAGCGCAAGCGGCAAGGAGAGATGCGCGAGCATATTTTATTTTTGGAGTAATAGAATAATTATTTGACGCACAAATAGTTTTTTTGAGAAACACTAAATATAAATGGATAGCGCGAATATTTATTATGTACAGCACGGACGCGTAACTTGAGCGTTCTAAATTTGGTGAACATTTAGTAAAATTGATAGACATATAGAATTTAAAATGTAAGCAATGGTAAAACAATACGCAGCATAGTTATTTTAGTGGTGATGTTCTCATTTTCTGATGTATAATAATTTGGGTTTCATTTAGATTTTTTGATGCTCATGAAATTTTCTGGTGGACAGTGCAAGGGATGTATGGTTTAATTTGGTGTACATTATATTTGTTCCCATTAATTAATTAGACCGTGTTTTCGGGTGAGCCCTTCTTAATTACCAAGTTGTTTAGTTATTGGCAGCGACCAAAGAAATAAATATTAGTGTTAATCTTGTCCTGTCCAATACTTCGTCTTTTTCCAAGTCTCTCGCAGCCAGTCATCGCTTCATTTACGTCATCCTTTCAGCTTCTTCGCGGCCGTCCCCTTCGTTTATCCTTTCCAGTATCTTTCTGGGCCATCTCCCTTCACTCATCCTCTTAACATGTCCAAACCAAGTTAACTGCCTTTTTTCAATTTCTTCGTGTATGTTTTTTTCCATTTTTATCTCCGCTCGGATATCGTTATTTCTGACCCTTTCCAACTTCTATCGTCGGCAGCTTCTTCTCAAGAAGTCCATTTTCGTTGCCATTAGTTTACTCTTTTTGGCTCTAGTAACATCCCACACTTCCGATCCATAGAGAGTAACACTTTGAACCAGACTTTTGTATACGTGTTTCTTTGTAGCTTCCTAAATGTTCTAATGCCATAGAAGAGAATGCAGTGTTCTGGTGACGCCTTTTCCCTTGTTAATTCTTGCCTGTATTTTGTTTTTGCTGTTTCCTTTTGTTTTCCATTTCCTTCCATAGTCTTGAGATCGACACGCTATCGTAAGCTGTTTCAAGATCTATTGAAGCTACTTGAGTCTCTATTACGTTCAACTCTCTTTTCTAGGTCTATTTTAAGGGTGAAGACATTATCCACAGCCGATCGCCCTGCCCGGAAGCATGCCTGTTCCTCTGGTTGCTTATCTTTAATTTCTTCTTCTACTAGATTTTTTAGTATTCTGCAATATATTCTACCTATAGTTGGTATTACCGCAATGCCTCTCTAACTAGAGAGGCATTGCGGAACTGCAACATTGCGGCATTGAGGAACTCCTCGGATCTGTTCTTGGGCCTTTCTTATGCATAGGGGAGATGTAAGACTGTCACCACTCCTCGGAAATGCTTTCTCCATTCAAACATCTAACAAAAAGCTTTCGAATCATTTCCAAGAGTTCTGGAGACTTCTTGGACCTGGAGACTTCTTCAATTTTGCTTTTTTCACTTGGTCCAGAGTTAGATCAATTTCCTCTTCGGCTTCCACAGGTTCGCCCTGTGTCATAAAGTTTGCTCTTGTTTCTGTTAATAGATCTTTAAAGTGCCGCATCTATTGTGTCTCTTCTATATTATTTAATATGTTGTCAGTTTTTCCTATTGTTCTTATTGATTTTATCGTCTTCCAAGCTAAATTTGGATTAGTAACGAAAACTGTTGAGAGTCAGTTCAAAATATGTGGTCCTTGCAGCTGTAAAGACCAAATATTTCCACAAAGCTCTTACTAAAGATTCAACTTAAAAGAAAACAGTTCAAATGTGAGAAATAAAGAATTATCTAATTTAAAGGTTGAAAATGCGAAAAAAATTAGGGAAACTGATGGGCTCTCATATCCTATAAAAACCAATGTGAGATCATCTTTGGTAGTAGTCTTCTCCCAAACCTCAATAGTTAGTGCTACTTTCCCTTGAAGCGAAAACTTTATCTCTTCACTATAAGTAACGAATGGCCAAGACAACTAACGAATTTTTTCTTGTTGCAGGCGTTACGTTGTCCTTGGAGGGCGACTACGTGTGGCTGTACAACCGTTCTGATAGCCCCATCTTCGTGAATTCGCTGACTCTGGATGGCGCCGATTGGCGCTTGCCTGCACGTGTACCTGCCGAGCAATGTCTTTGCGTCTATGACCCTGTGAAGGCGGCTCATCGCTACGAAAGCTGGGAGATCGGGAACCGCTTTGGCCCCGTCAATCCCAATTCGGTGAGGATCAGCTTCGCCAAAGGCTGGGGTCCTCGTTACAGACGTCAGGACATCACATCTTGTCCCTGTTGGGTCGAAATCTTATTGGCACCGTGCAGGTGATCAAGAGACTACGTTAAAAACTTGAAGTGTACAAACGTTGAATTTGATTGTGATCCGGTCGACTATGCACGTCGCAACTGTAGCATTGAGAAGGCTGAATTTATAAAATGTGGTGTTTCCGTCCTACTTTTAATTTTTCTAAAGAACGTTTTACGAACCAGTACTGGGAGTCACGTCGCCCTCTTCCGAACTGCCCATCAGACACAATGTTTTCTCGAATGAGCCAAGTGACTTATTTTATGCCACCCTCAATTAGTTTCAACTTGGAATTTTTCCTCTTCTTGCAATATTTTGGATTTCAAACAATATGTGAATCTTGGGCACAAGGCAAAGTGAAGACGAATGCGGAGTTTTACGAAGGAGCAATGAACATTAACAAATTTACGTGTAACTGCGAATTTAATAAAGCAATTTTCTTTATTCCGTTTTGGATTGATTTACTTCTTGCACTTTGTGAGTGCAAGCAGCAATACCACCGGGACATGTAAAAATTTATAAAATTGTACTAAATTTAATTTATGAAATTATCTGAGAGTAGAAGTGTACTGATAAGTAAAGCTAGGAACAAAGGGCCTTATGGTACATCGCCTTGACGATGTGCAATATTAAGGTTATAAGTACTTGGTGTTTTAAGGCTTCTGAAATTCCAAGTGCCCCAGAAGCATTAAGGCCTCAAGTAATGGGGACCATGTAAACTTTAACGTTTTTCAATTATTAAATAGTGAAAGCATTTTTATTTTTGTATGCTGCCAAGTGGTATCAACTCTTTATTTTTTTTGTTAAAATTCTTCTTGTACTTATTTTATTGATTGTGAATGCAATTGGTAATAATTAGTATTGCATTTCATATTTTTATTATTGTACATTCTGTACTAATTGGCCTTTATTGATTAATTGTCTTATAAAGAGCTACTAGTCATTAAATCAAGTTTCTTGATAAGGATGTAGGCCTAAACGCCTGTAAAATTCTAATTTGTATAAAATAGCAGTGCCTTTGTAGCAATGATTAAATCGAGATACTGTACTGTAATTTTTGAGTTGTGTAGAAATTGTTTTGTTTATATTTATTAAACCTTGAAATTATACATTTTTGTATATAAGAATAAATTTATTTATAAAACTAAGCACTAAAATCTTATTTGAACGTACATACACTTTTATTTATGTTTATTTTTGTGTAATAGGAATTGTGAGGTTTATAACCATAATTGATCCCAATTTTTCATTTTTTTTTTGTTGTTGTCGGTTGTGAACTAAATATACAGCTAGAAAGTGCTCATTCTAATGGTTAAATAAAATTTCTTGACAATCAGTCCCTATTGTAAATACTGTACATAAAATGGCACCTCACCATAATCGGGGGATATACCTCTTAATTTATAAACAAATAAAAGATATAATTTATACCTACATCTTATGTTTTATTTTAATTGTTGTTATTTCTTTCTTAAAGTTACAGTTAGGCGCAAAAATTTGGGCAGTTTTCCAGGAAAACCTTACCCTTCTTAGAGGCTGTGTTCTAGAATCTAGACCTTAGACCAAAGGTCTAGATGTGGTTCAGACACATTTATGCGGACATGCTGATAATTAAATTTTTTTTTGCTAAATAAAGTAATTTTTATTTAGTTCATGTCTGCCCCTTGACGTATGTACAATTAACGACATTGAAAATGTCCAACTCACACTTTTAAAATTTAAATTTATTCCTTCTACATATGATGTATACTAGATAAACAAAACCCAATGCACCTGTAATTCTTTTGGAAAGCATAAATTACAAAAGGTTAGGAAATCTGCATATTGCCGTGGCAATTGGTAATATTTCGGCTACGCTGTTGCTGAAGTAGACAACTCAGGGACTATTTACATTTGGTGGCCACACAGCGCCTCCGTCACTGGTGGCCGGAGGCACGCCACTGAATGTGATGGTTTGGGCTGCGCAGCCGCCAGAGGGCGCCAGAGAGGTCAAAACTTCTGTCAACTTCAAAGTTAATCTTAACCTAACTTTTTACGGTTGCAATAAGGGAAATTGTTGTAATTTTGCTGTAATTAAAGTAGAAATGTTTCCTGGAAAGCTTCCTATGAACGTTGACTTGTCTTCACAAGTTGCTGAGAAAATTCTCTTGGCAGAAAAACTGATTGAAGTGACTCAAAATTTCAAGGATATCGAGGGTCTACAAAAGCTACAACGGAAGATTAAGCAAGAACAAAAGTTTCTTCAAAAGGTTTATTTGGCGTTAATACTTGACCCAATACCACAATTTTATTGCAGAATGTCAAAGCCGGAACCATAAAAAAGGAGCACTTGCAGTGTTCAAATCTCACTCATTTCATGGCCGTAGTGAACGTTTTGAAGAATGTTCAGAAGTGCCAAAGTGTCAACACGGTTTTTAAGCTCGACGACCGAAAGATTGCCGTAGATATAGTTTGCGATGATGGCCTAACTTGGATGAAGGTAGTAGCCAGGAATCCTAAATCCCTCAGCCAAGTTTGCATGGGAGATGCAAGTTATGGTGCTCGAAGTATTATACAACAAGCCGAAGAGTTTGTTCAATGTGCTCAACTTTATCCGCACTTGTTCCAAATCCCAAAGGTATTCATTAATTCACAGCATTTTTGCGATGGGTGAATTCACTTAAACTTTAGGTTATTTTTGTTTTTGCAAGTGGAATAGGGAGCAATTTAGCTTCAAAAATTGAATCTTTCGGAATTATTATACAAGGTGACCGATTATATGACATTGACAACATTGAAGATTTCGATGATAGTTATAACGACAAAGAAGTTATAACTAGAGAAGTAAATACCTGCGATCTATCTACTCAGAACGTTTCGCATCTTGAGAAGGTCAATTTAGACGTGTCAGCCATGTTGGCTTACGTTAGTTCGGTAACCAACGGAAGTGCTGCTTTGTACGATTTTCCGGTACATGTTTTGGCTCAACAAGCAGAGTGGGAAAGACAGAGGCCCCAAAAACTCATTCTTGATACGTTCTTTAAAGGTGAGAATCTTTTTCTGTTTGATGCTTTTTTTCTACAGGGTGTTAATAAAACAACTTTTCAGACATTGGCAGGTGATGGTGTAAATGAAAATATGAACTAGTAAACCCAGGTCTAATAAATTGATATACAGGGTGGGGCAATAGTGCGTCCGACTTCAATGGTTTGAGTTTTATGATGGGTAAAAATTTGATTTAAAAACATAAATAAATTAGAGATAAAAGTTTATAACCGGAAATTATTTTCGAAAATAAGTAGACAACCAACTAACGTTTTTTTAAATGGGATGTTGTGTGTAAATAAAGCTTTTTTGGAGCCTTTTCTTAGACTCTTTTTACTCCAATATTATTTCTGACTATTTCCAAATCACTTAGATGTAGTAATTTTTTTTTTTTGTTTAAATTATGGCATCTGCAGATGCATGTTAAAAAAATCACTACAGTCACAATTATAAATTTTAAGAAAAAATTATGTAAAGATTAGTTAGGAAACATCTGTAGAATGTCTTTGAATCGTTTTTATTTTTTAAAACTTATACAGGGTGGCTAGATTTAGTTTTTCAATTTAGAACTTTTTAGTTCAATTTAGAAGTTTTTTTAGTAAGTTTACTTTATGTTTGTATCTTGATCATTTTTTGCATTTCATATTATCTTACAAGAAATACACATTTATCGCAGTTAACTGTTGTCAGTTGTCATTGTTGTGTCAATTTTGAAACATTTGAAGTTTTTCGTCGAGTTATTTGGAAAACGATCTAATTTTTAAGAATCACTCTTGAATTTTGTAATTATTTGGCAATATTTCAAAAATGGTTACAAATAGCCATAGGGGTGTGCATACAAAAACTTTTGTTTTTAGTTTCTACATCATATCGTTAAAAAATATACAGGGTGTTTCGTTTAAAAAAATGGAGAAAATTAAATTCAAAAAGTTCTAAATTAAAAAATTAAATTTGGCCACCCTGTATAATTTTTCAAAAGTTAAAACGATTCAAAGACATTCCACAGATGTTTCCTAACTAGTCTTTACATATTTTTTTCTTAAAACTCATAATTGTGATGGTAGTGATTTTTTTAACATGCATCTGCAGACGCCATTATTTGAACAAAAAAAAAAAAAAAACGCTACGTCCAAGTGGTTTGGAAATAGTCAGCAATAATATTGGATTGAAAAGAGTCTAGGAAAGGGCTCTGAAAAAATTTTTTTTACACACCACATTTTATTTAAAAAAATGTCACTTGCCCCTGTATAATTTTCTTGGCCCACCCTGTATGTTGAAAAATAATTTCCGGTTATAGACTTCTTTCTCTAATTTATCTGTATTTTTAAATCAAATTTCTACCTATTATAGAACTCGAGCTATCGAAGTCGGACGCACTATTGCCCCACCCTGTATAATAGTAAACAAATGACATTAAACGCAGATGATTAATTTCCACACTCCACACTAATGTTTGCGATTTTTCTAGATAAGAAATTGTTTTGCTGCCAAACTGCCCATGATGATTTTGTCAAGATTGTCCACACAGTAGGTGGTCCAAACGAGCAGATCAGAGCTACGGAATTTTTAAAAAGGGTCACGGTGCTTCCTGATAATGCCACTGCTGAAGATGATAGCTCTGACGAAGTATTCAAGAATGTGCAATTAGCATCGGATAAAGTTCTAACAGTTGGAGGGAAAATTAGGCAACGTTCCCTTATAATTTTTACGTTTGGAGATCGCATCCATGCCGTGACGGTTACAGCAAACGACGGTTTTGTGAGAGCAGCCAAACAACAGGTAATCGACATTTTTCCAAAATTTAATTTTAAAATCTCCGTTGGGGCGCTGTTGTCAAATTTAAGACAATTGGCGGTTAATTGGGTACAACTATCAAATAAAATAATTATAGTTTTAATATCAAGAGTAAAAGTTCTCGGGCAACTCCGGAAAACGATCTGAACAACATATCATAGTTTACAAAGATATTTTAGTTTCAAATACTTTATCTGTTAAACACATTGATTACCATGTGTATAGCTAAGGAAAGGTGACATTTTGTTTCTAAGCTCCGCCTACCCCGAGTTACCTGCAAGGAAAGCACGCTTATCATTGGCTAGCAGAATCGCAGAGGGTGGAAGCTACGAGAATACATTTTTTACGAAGGTCTCAAACTAAGTAAATGACTCGATCTCTAATACGTTGCAATTTAGAAAAAAGTTGCCGTAGTCAAAAATGGCCGGCGTCATTTTGTAAGAAAATATGATCTAATATGCTCTCAAATTAGTTCTTTGGCAAACAGTTTTTTCTCAAAGAATTATAATTTAAGCAGGAGAAGTTTGGTTTTACAGTTTTGACTAGCCCTGTATATCTTAGAATTATTAATGTCATTCTTTATTACTTAGCAACTATTGTAGTGTTCGCTCTTTTTTATCTTCATTTTTGAAGATAATTTGGATAAAAAATTATTGTTATTTGAACACAATCAACATCCAAGGTACTCAGCAGATTGTCACTCAGGTTGCATGTGCACGAACAACTTGTAATTATACAGGGTGATTTCGAAAAGTTTTAATCCGTTTTTTCTCAACAAGTAAACTAGTGTTCTGAATTGTTAACTTTTTGCTTTAGGCAGCTCTACTACTAGCGACTACATACTTATAATAAATGATGAAGAGAGGAAACAAATTAACTGACAAACAAAGATATTTTCTAAAAAATTAGTCAATACAAGGAAATTAAACTGAAAACTAGGAAGATTTTGTGGGGAAAATGTTCTTTGGCGCTTCTGAAAAATTTGCAATTGCAAATTGCTTTAAATACAAAATTATTTAAGATGTATCTAAAATGCGTATTCAAACTTCAAGGGCAGCTAGAGCAACTAAAACGGTCACTAAATTCCTTATAACCTTTTTAAGTTAAGTGTCTCATAGGAGAGTTGCAGCCTCCTAGATGCAGGACAAGATAAATAAAATTTTAGAATTTGGATCAGCACTGGAATCCCCGACAAAGCGTTTCGACCGCGTTGATTCCAAAGCGACCAAAAAAGCGATAGTCTCTTGGAACTCTCTGTTTAACCCATAGAAAAGCAAGTCGACTCGGTCGACATTGAAGCTTTTCGGTCGCTTTGAAAGCGACGCGGTCGAAACGCTTTGTCGGGGATCCCAGTGCTGAGTTGGGATTGATTGGTAAAAATGTCTGTTAACTTTTTTACGTACAGTTAATTATACAGGGTGAGTCAGCTAAAGTGAATCAATCGAAATATTTTCGTTATTAGTAAAATTACAGCTTTAATATATGATATCTACAATTAAATAGCTAAAATTATTTCCAGTACATGGATACCTTTAAATTTAATTTAGTTTGATCCTGCTTAAAGATATTTCATTAAATGTATCAATTTTTTTTAATTAAGAGTATTTTTTACCTGAGGTTAGAAATAAACGCAATACTATCACAATACAATTGTTTAGATTTTTTAAAAGTTCAGAGAATGAGCAGAATTTGATTTTAAAAAGCTCTGCTACAAACGGTCCAAATTTGTCTGCTCCGCGAAGCATGTCGTTGATTATTTCTGAAATTTATCCATTTAACTGACTGCTCTTTCTCGCCGGTGAAAAGGGGTTGGTATAACAGCGTACTTTGAAGTCCACCATAGACAATTTGTTGCAGGTACATTATCTCATTGTAGTTAGGTCAGCCCACATCAATTCCACCAATTACGAACCTTCCTTGGAGCTTCAAATTTCTTAAAAGAAGCTGCGAGATACGTCGTCGGGCCTCAGCATTCGACAGTCGCAGTTCCTGATCTCATTTACAACACTAATTGCATTTTTTAATTAATTTTATCGCCAGTATCATAGTCGGGGCTTTTTCTCTTTACATTTTAGCTAAAAAGTTGAATTTGAGAAATTAGAAAAATAATTTGACCCATTTCGTTATAGACATCATAGACAAAATGCGTTAGCCATAATTATGATAATTTTACACAAATATGTTAATAACAAACAAATGTTCCCATTTTCAGGGTATCAATTTCGTGGTGTTCATACACGAATCCAGAGCTCTAACCGAACAAAAGGAGCAAACAAAAGCAACTAAGATCCAATCTTAATTACTTCCCGCATTAAGGTGCCTTCATTCTGTGATAATGCCTTCTTTTTACATATTTTGTTATTTATTGATTATAGAACATTAAATCCATTAGTTAAACTGACTAATAAACTATATTACATCTGTATACCAATCATTCCGTAAAATCTGGAATTTTTCAACGACTTTATTCTAATGGACAAATCTTCATTTAGTGAATAGAAGTTCAACCTCAATATAGCGACATTGTTCTAACACTTTTGACAATCTTTTGGTCTGAAATCACGAAAACATGAGAAAATCGTTGCAAATAATTTCACAACAAACTACGGTGCATGGTCTTCATATTGCCGGTGTAGCAAAGTTACATTTGCTGGAAAGGTCTGCTTTTTACTCATGTAACTATGAGTATCATCATCCATTTTTAGATTGTTTTGGCTTGGTATAATAGTTGTTGCTGCAATCGGATCAATTGGTATTGGATACTCTAATTGGACTCGGTATCAAGCTAACCCAACCGTCGTTTCAATACAAAAGGATTTCAGGAATTGGGAAAATCCTTTTCCTGCCGTCACCGGATGCATTATGGCAAAAACAGACGTCAGTAAAGCAGAGAAATATATTTTCAAGTATTTGTGATTAATAATTTTGCAAAACTGTCAATTACTTAGCCGGGTTCTAGCAAATGGGGAATCGACTCGACACATGCTTCATACGATTATTACATGAAGTTTATCAAAACTGTTGCAAATGTTTCTTATTCGAATTTAGCCGATTTTAAACCGTTTTTAAACGACAAAACTCTTAACAACGTAGATATGTTCGATATTGCCAAAAGTGTAAATTAGTTTTAAGGCATTAATAATCACAATTCAAACAACGATGATTTGTAGGTCTATCCACATCTATCAGGAACTTTAGTTACTTTTGATCCCAAAAAACAAACAAACTGGAAACTCGTTATGACCGAAATGGGGATTTGTTTTTCAGTAAACTCAAAGTTCGGTCATTTGTTTTCGTTCTCGTAATACCTTTAAATGATACTGTGGTTTTAATATTTGCTTTCGTTTCCTTAGGAGTAACAACGTCACTAATTTTACTGTTGAGGCTGAAAGTAACATCTTACGTTGTCATTATTTAAATGGATTATGTTACGCAAGATACGATTCCGATCCTCAACTACCATTGAAGGTTTAGTGTTCAAATTTTAACCATAACAATTTGCGAAACTACAAATTCTAGTATTACGTTCACTCATATCTGGATGTAGTTCATGCCACAATTGATCCTCCCTTAGTAATCCATGAAAGCGAGGAACTTGAAATCAACTACAGAATGCAAGAAACAGAATCGTCCACAGCTCTGCGAGATTTATCACCAGCCCAGAGAAAGTGTCGTTTTAATGATGAGCCTATAAGTACTGATTTGCCTGTGTATAGTATCAGCATTTGCTATACGATTTGCAGGTACAATCTAGCAATGAAATTGTGTGGGTGCAGGCCATTTTTCTATCATATTTTCGGTAGGTGGCAGTAAGAATTTTTTTTTAAATAATTTAAGGATCTGATCTGTTGCGTTTGTATTCTTATGTATATTTAGGAGGAAACATCTGCGATGTGGCAGGTCTAGTTTGCCTATCAAGATTTGCTGGTAACTTTACAGTGGCGCCTAGTCAACTAGGGTGTAATTGTCCACAACCTTGCGACCTTCTAACGTACTTTGCACAAGTTCCAATGTATACCCAATGGTAAATATTCGTATTCTCATCCAATGTGCAGCCTAGAAGTAGTTTAAAGCAACACGTTTTCCTTTGGTCTTTGCACATCATAGCAATTGCTGGAGCTTCTGGGTTACAATTATTATTACCTTTATTATCTATAGTACTCCGGATTCCAAAACGTTTAGACAAATTTTCTTTTCATGAAGTTTTTGGAAACTAGTATGACATATTATTGTTGGCGACAGTCAATGAATTACCCAAACGGAGCACGGAGGCCTCATCTATGGAACCAGAACCGTTCTGTGAGATGAGCAAACACCACAGAAGTGCTGAAATTTATAGGTGAGAAAGGAATATTCTGGAAACAAGTTCCAGGACAAAGACAGGCGAAGAAGTTTATAGACTATTCGCCAAAGATGGCCACAAGGCTTTTCGATCTGGAAAAAAACGAAATGAGACTCATTATCGGTCTCCTCACTGGATACTGTCCACTGAGGTAAGTACCACCTCAAGGAACTGGGAAGGACAAACAGTGAGATAATATGTAGATTATGTGGATTGGAAGAGAAACTTCAGAACACATACTATGTCACTTTAACGCCCTAGCAAGCCGCATAATATGGAAATGCGCCGAAATCATCATGATTCCCAAACAAGGCAAACAGTATAACGAAGTCACATCCTATTGACCTATCAGTCTGCTTCCAACCATAAGCAAAGTTTTTGAAGGATTGCTGCTATAAAGGATCTACGCCGACTACGAACGCCTAACACTACTACCAAAACATCAATTTGGCTTTCGACAAGACCACTTAACTACTCAACAAGTCCATCGAATAGTAAATGAAATATTAGGGATAGGGAGTCTTGAAGAAAAGAAATACTGCAACGCTGTGCTCCTAGATATCTCCCAAGCGTTTGGCAAAGTCTGGCACAGAGGCTTGCTCTACAAATTAAAAGCAGCGCTATCCAGTAATTATTTCCTTATACTGCTCAAAAGAATTAGGGGAACACTTTTTGTTGACGGCATTACTTTTAAAATAGTAGCGTCATCAAGATGGAGTTTCGAAATTCTGAAAGATACATATCTTTTCGTGAGAAAGTGACTTCAGTAACCTTCAACTAATTCTTTATTCTAAAGACTTGAACAAAAAATGAAAAAATCTACAAAAATCAAAGTAAATGTGATGCAACTTTTTATTGATTAAATTAACAATAATTGTCCATTGTCTTAGTGAAAACTAACACTAAATGTCATTTAACCAGTTATCAGAATCAAAATGAGGTATCTCAATGAGGTAGAAGTTGCATGTGCTGTTGCTCTACGTGAAAATGGGACTTCGATTCGGCAAGTTGCAGAAGATGTTGGGGAGAGCCTATCCATCATCCAGCTTTTGTGGAATTGCTATAGAGCATCTGGTCTTTATTAAAAACGCTACGGACAAGGTTGTATGAGAAAAAATACTTTAAATTAAGACCGATTTTTAGTCCTTTCTTCCATGCGTAATCGCATCTCAACAGCAAAAGATAACAAAAATTCACTCAGGATGACTCACGGACTGGAAGTTTCAGGTCAAACCATAAGAAACCGATTTAGAGAAGCCAGTCTTCTGGACTTCAGGTCCAGAAGACCCGTGGAAAAAGCAATCTTGACCCGGCGGCACAAAAGATACCGTTTAAATTTTGTCCGTGAACACGTTAATTTTCAACTTTGACATCGCAGACCTATACTCTTTACTGATGAGTCAAGGTTTCGTCTCACACGTTGTGAAGATTGAGTACGTGAGTACAGACGTCCAGGTAAACTTTATTCCCAGTCTGCGATATGCAAAGTTCAAAAATTTGGAGTAGGTTCTGTTATGGTTTGAAGGGGAATCAGTCTTAACGGAAGAGCTGATCTTGCGGTACTCCGCGGAAATTTAAATGCTCAGAATTGCATCGATATAGTGCTAGGAGATCATGTTGTGCCTGCTGCATATGGTTTGGTTCCAAATTTCATTTTAATGCAGGATAATGCGAGACTTTATACTGCACGCATTATTATGGACTTCTTTAAGACCTGCATATTAAAACCATGGCATGACCAGCAATGAGTCCTGACCTAAAGCTAATAGAGCCAGTATGGAATAAGCTAGAAAAAACCATTTGCAGGCGTCTCAATGCACCTCCAACTCTTCAGCAGCTAGAAGAAGCAACAACCAAAGAATGGGAGAAAATTCCTCAAGAAGATTTAAAAAGAATAATCAGGGGTATGTCTCGTAGATGCCAGGCGAAAATTGTTGCTGGTGGAGGACACACATGTTATTGATTTTAAAACGGGGGCTAATGGAGCATTCTTTTATGTGTGAAATCTTAGCAGATTCATTTTAATTTTTGTTGCTTTTTCCGTTTTTAATTTAAGTCTTTAGAGTAACAGATTTGTTGAATGTTGCTGAACCCACTTTCTCATGAAGAAATGCGTATCTTACAGAATTTCGAAAGTTTACTTTAATGGCGTTTATATTTTAAAATTTATGAGATCAACAAGAAGTGTTCCCCTAATTCTTTTGAGCAGTGTACTTTAATCCTACCTGCCAAATAAACACTTTTCAGTTAAATTCAACGACCAGGAGTTTAGTCTATGTCCTATTAACTCTGGTGTTTCACAGGATAGTGTTCTAGGACCACTGTTCTTCCTACTCCATAGAGCCGATATACTCGGCTTTCTTTGCCAACGACCTAGCGATACTTACTGTAAACGAGGATGCTGCCAGAGCCTCCCCAAGAGCTCCAACATCATCTGGATATCCTTAATGACTAGTACACTCGATGGTGAACCAAAGTAAATCAAACAAAATCAATCCAAATAACGTTTACCACGCGTCACAATGTCTGTCCACCTGTAAGAATGAACAACGTACCTATACCTACAGCAACAGAAGCAAAATACCTTGGCCTCCATCTTGACCAACGTCTTACGTGGAAGAAACATATCCAAACCAAAAGAAAACAACTCGATCTAAAGTTCCGGCAAATGTACTGGTTGTTAGGTAGACAATCAAAACTCTCTCTCCCAAACAAGAACCTACTATATGTACAGACTGTTTCACTATAAACGGACGGATTTCTACCAGAGTTATTTGAAGACATAGAAAAAAAATCCAAATGCTTCTTGAATTGATGAAAACTCTCTATGATCGACGTGTAAGAAACTAATTCTGGCACTTCCGGTTTGGACCGGAAGTAGACCAACTTTTGATTTTTAAATGCAAACATATTTTTTTTATTGCTCTATCTGATGGAACAAACTTGATTATAAAAATGTATTACACTTATGACTTTTCTGCTAAAGATTGGTTCAGGTCTTCATTTCTAATGCAACTGTCTCACCAAAACGGACGAATTTCTGGCCGAGTTATTTGAAGACGTAGAGAAAAAACTCCAAATGCTTCTTGAATTGAGGAAAAATCTCTATGATCGACATGTAAGAAACTAATTGTGGCATAGAGATTCTTCCTCAATTCAAGAAGAATTTAGAATTTCTTCTCTACGTCTTCAAATAACTCGGCTAGAAATCCGTCCGTTTTGGTGAAACGGTTGCTGTAAAAATGAAGACCTGAACTAATTTTGACTAAAAAATCGATAAGGTTAATACGTTTTTGTAATCAAGTGAACTCCTTCTATTAGATAGGGCAATAAAAATGGTATGTTTGCATTTAAAAATCGAAAGTTGGTCCACTTCCGGTCCAAACCGGAAGTGCCAGAATTAGTTTCTTACACATAGATTATAGGGGTTCTTCTTCAATTCAAGAAGAGTTCAAATTTTTTTTTTCTACGTCTTCAAATAACTCGGCTAGAAATCCGTCCGTTTTTGGTAAAACAGTCTGTATAAAAGTATGCTTAAACCAATTTGAGTTTATGGATTCCATCTATGGGGCTGTGCAAAACCAACGTCGCTGAACATCATCCAGAGATTCTAGTCTAAAGTGCTCAGATCAGTAGTGGACGCACCATGATACATAAGAAATCAAACACTGCACAATGATTTGAGAATTCCTTTCATCAAAGATGAAATACATCAACCAACGGCGTCATACAACCAGCGTAACATGTACCATGAAAACGAATTAATAGAGAAGCTATTCAATAATGATTCTGTCATAAGAAGGCTCGATAGAACCTGGCCGCAAGATCTACTCTATCGATAGTGTTAAATAATTTTAGCCAAGTTTGATTTTTGCTATACAAAAGGTTTATTTAATAGAACAACTTATTGCAATCAATCGGGAGGAGGCAGCTTCGCTAGAACTAACTTAAAACCAATACGAATTGACCTAACCTAATTGCACACGACACCACAGTATTGCACACGACACCATGGTACATCCGGTGACGGCCAAAAGAACAAAAGATGGTGATCTCGTCTCGGCGAAGGACGGATCAATAAATAACATGCATGAATGAGAGTTTAACGGGCGGACCAATAAATAGTATGCATGAATGAGAGTTTGAATTTTATTTTCAACAGATAGAATGAGGTGAAACGCCATTGGGCGTTTTTTTTTTCACGCGGTAAAACTTGTATTACATTTACTTAATACTCAAATGAAGTAGATTGTAAATAATGCGATGTGATTGAAAAAAAATGAAGTTGAAAATGAACTTTGTTCTAAATGTTTTGGACTTTTGGAAGCAGTTGATGTAGATTAATCGTTCTTCTGTGAGTCGAAGAACAATGAACCTCAACATCGAATATTGTCAAATTGTTAACGATATACTCGCAGTACTCACAGAACACTCGCAGTACTCACAGAACCTGATTGCCTGATTTAGTTGCATTAGTTAGCAAGACTTAATTGAACCTGAGTTAAGCTCGTCTAATACAGTAAGTTTTACGTTATACAAGTTTTGAGGATTTTGTAATGTGTCATTAGTGTTCTGGTATTGCGTGTAATTAGTTGTAACTTTTGTTGTACTTGTTGCTTTTAAATTTTGGGTACCGACTATCTTTTTGCTTATGCACTAAAATCAATTTATTTCAAACTTAGGGAATATGGATATTTCGATCAGAGAATTACATTTAGGTGGGGTCTCTTATCACCAACTACAAAATACCACAGAGATATTCTTTTTGGATTTGGAGATTTAGTCGGTAAGAACTTTGCGTTCATAATTAATATAACGTTTCGTCAAACGTAACATCTTTTGCCTTGCAGTATCTTTTGGTGGAGCTTTATCACTGTTCTTGGGCGTAAGTTTCATAAGCATGATTGAAACCGCATTCCTTCTGTTAGAGGACATTTTCAACCGCTTTAACAACCAAAAACAGCCGAGATTGATAAATGTAAAAATGAAACCAATAAGCATTAAGGATAATCACATACGTCTAACTAAACCTCTCGACAACTTGAATTAATTATGTGCATAGTAGTTAATTCCTTATAAATTGTATTACATACACATCACATCATTATTATGTAAACTAGAATCGATTTTAAGCTGTTAGAACTAAAAAATTATTGTGTTCGTTCATGTAGTCGTAAACAATTTGATAAATATTATTTAAAACCATATATGTATCAGAAGATACAACAAAACTGAAAATGGATACATAACATAAAAAAATGCATCAACAAAATTGTAGTTTATTCATATTCTCTTGTGCAGTAAATGGATTTTTAAGACATGTAACTAAGTAGCGAGGTGGTTGCATTAAAGTATAAATAGTCGATAATGATATAGTTCTTTCAATGCCGGTTAATGAGCGACATTATGTGGTCATATTGAAGATTTATTAACGTGCCCGGAATTTCTAAAAATAGTAAATGTGCCTTTGAAATAGTGGTTTAAGCCTTAATGAGGATAAATTCTTTTACTCTTATTTATTCTAGATAAGATCGAAAATTGAACGATAACCAATTTTATTGCAGCCCGATCAGTTACCTGGACAGTTGTTTTGAATCGAAAATGTCGAAGCTACACAGCTTCTCCTACATAAAACCTTTGTACTATTGGTGTAATTTTCTAGGAATAACACCTCCCCATAATTTTGACCAAGAAGAAATACCTTCTTCACCACTTTTTAAGTGCTATACTTTGCTACAGATCGCGGCAACTTTCGCTTTGTTTGCTTACTCAGTTCACGGAATTGAAAGTTATGTCTATGATGTCTTAGAACCAACAGTAGTTATAACTGATCGAGTTTCTAATTGGTCGTTGGCTGGTTTCACATGTGCTGTACGTATTTTGCTCATTTTTATTAATGGCAAAAATATTAAAATTTTCTTGAACAAAGCTAACAGATTATCTCTATTGGAAGGATTTTCTTGTTGCACCCCTAATCAATTTTGGATCCAGTTCTTGGTTTTTCAGGTATATATGATCATCCTGTTGGTTTTCGATACATGGATATGGCTAAGTTCTGTAGGAATCGGACTTTTTAAATTTTACTTTTTTAAGAGCTTTTCCTATTATTTATGTAATTTAGTAATATTTCTTATGGTACATTTCGCTTTAGTGGTGAGACATTTATTTCGTTGTTTAAATCACAGTATCGTCATTATAACAAAGAAATTCCTGTCTTATGAAAATTGTGTCAATCATACATCAGATTTTAAAATTAAACGACGCTTCTCTAATAGTTATCACGATTTGAAGCAAATCGGAAGATATCATAATGAAATTTGCACTCTTGTTGAAATCTATAACAAAATTTTCGGAATTGTCACATTGTTGGCTATCTTTGTTGTTATAATTTATATACTGAGTTTGGTTGATATTTTTCTGGTATACGCTATTCGTAAAGGTACTGATATTAATGGCTCCCAGTACGGACCAGAGCTGATTGTAGATTCGCTGCTATTTATTGGAACTTTGCTGGTAAGTACAAAAACTTGTAGTTATACTCTGGTACGGAAATTTAAAAAGTGACTCATCAGCATTATTTGGAGCGTTGCGGGCGAACGCTAAATAGTAAGGACGTTGTATATAATGCGGCAAATTGGTTGTGCTTATAACTCGACAGCAGTCGTGTGAAAGCTTCTTAGAGATTGTGAACATACATTCTTGAGTCACTTTTTAAATTTTTGTAGAGTAGGCACCGATTAGCTTGGACCAGTGAGTCATCGGCGCAGAAACCAATTTGCGTCGGACCACTCTCATTCGATACTGTCAAGGGAAGTTGGACTGTCGTCAGCGTCATACGTTCAGGTGCTTTAGTAAAATTTCCCTGTGTTTATTATAAACGCCGCCACTGTCGGCGAAGCCAAGCCCCGCCTTGCGCAGCTTTTGATGACTCACTGGTCCAAGCTAATCTGTGCTTACTCTACCAAAGTATAGGTATAAATTTAACTACGTAACTCACGCTTTAGGTCATGTCCCTACTTCTGGCACAATCATGCAATGTTGCTATGACGGAATCCTATAAAACTACCACAATTTGTTACGTAATACTGAACAAAATTCCAACTTTACCAAAAACATATCGGGAACAGGTGGTAAAAGAAGAATTGTTGCTGGTGACACAACAAACAGCTGTGATTCAGCCGAAGTTTTCTGCAGCTGGTTTCTTTAACGTGGATTTAACATTATTGGGTTTTATAATTGGGAGTGTAACTTCGTACATTATTGTTACACTGCAATTTATTAAATAGTGTTTTTGCAACTACTTAGTTATACTATTTAAATTATTATTAACTACTAAAAATATTTGAAAAAACTTTAGGATTAATAGTGGATCTCAATTAATATGTACTGGGAACAAATATAATGTACACCAAATTAAACTATACATCCCTTGCACTGTCCACCAGAAAATTTAATGAGCATCAAAAAATCTAAATGAAACCCAAATTATTATACATTAGAAAATGAGAACATCACCACTAAAATAACTATGCTGCGTATTGTTTTACCATTGCTTACATTTTAAATTCTATATGTTTATCAATTTTACTAAATGTTCACCAAATTTAGAACGCTCAAGTTACGCGTCCGTGCTGTACATAATAAATATTCGCGCTATCCATTTATATTTAGTGTTTCTCAAAAAAACTATTTGTGTGTCAAATAATTATTTTATTGCTCCAAAAATGAAATATGCTTGCGCATCTCTCTTTGCCGCTTGCGCTTCCAGACACGCGGCACGCGAAAAAAGTTTTGTACAAGGTCAGTTAGGGCCCTGTTATTTTTTTTTAAAGCACGATTAGAAATTACCACTAAAAGAAGTTTTACGTTTTACATAATGCAAGCCAATTACAGCAAAAGATTTATATATTACGGAAATCAATACATATCTTTTTTTGTGCAAATCACTTCTATTTTTACTCTTATTTTTCTTGCCCTAGCACATCTACATCTATAATTTTGCATAAAATTATTTACCATTTGCACAACATTTTATTGCTTGTGTATTTTTGATCAATAAATAGTATTTTTAACTGCTAAATAATATAAGACACTGTCAAAAATTAAATATCTGGGTATTATGTTAGAATTAAATGCGGAATAAAATTTGGTGAACATTTAGTATTTATGATCAACAAAAGTTATTTTGTCGAACAAAATATATAAGAGGCCAGCATTATGTCAATATTTGGTGGTCGTTTTAAGATTATGTATTTTCTTAATTTTGGTGAGCATTTAGTATTTTTGGGAAATAAAAATATTTTTTTGTATGAAAATATTGGGTAAATTTGGTAGACTGTTAAATACGACCTATATGTATTTAGGTATTTAAGTTGAAAGTTGAGAGTACCTACCTATATTATTAAAATAAAATATGTAGACTTTTTTTAAATAACTTTAGATAATACCCCAATTAGAAAAAATAAGAAATAATGTAGTAAGAGAAAATATGAACAAGATCACGAATATAATAGAACGGATAGAGAGAAAGTAATTAATTTGGTTTACAAAAATATAAAAAAAATGGATGGCCAAGAAGGATAATTATTAGAATGGGTACCGCTGGAAAGAAGAAGTTGCCAGGGACGATGTGGAAGAAGCGGGGATGTTCAGATTCTAGAGACCTAGAAGAGGGTATATGACACGACAATTGATTGAAAATTTTTTCGAAGTAAATCCATTAAATTTTTCTTCATTTCTCATTATTAAGAATGTAGGTTTTTGTCTCAACTTTGAGTCATATTTAGATTTTTATCGAATTAGTATTCATATTTTGAGTGCCTAGCCGTTAGCTTCACTCATTTAGGGTTCCGGGACGTAGGTATATCTTGATATACTTATACTTGTATAAGTCTTACATTCAGTGGACCTACTACAATATTTCTTATTCTTCATTAATACACTAGGGCTAGGGGATACCGTAGGAGATACTGAGGAGGTTTAAGAAAAGGGTTGAAGAAACAATTCAAGCCTATTATTTCCAGAAAATTTATATTCACACATTGCCCTTCAATTCGTCGTAAGTGTCATGTACCGAGTGTAGTTTGAGCTAAGGTTACTGTTAATAAAAGTTTATCAAAAAAATTCTTTTAAGGGAGGACCGTTGAACTAAAATGCAAATATTTACAGTCTTACCAGGAGTTGTCGTACGTAAAGAAAACTCGTCAGGTGGAGCAGTGTTTTAAAAATAACCTACATAATATACAGAGTGGGGCAATAATGCGTCCGACTTTGATAGCTCGAGTTCTATGATGGGTAGAAATTTGATTTAAAAACACAGATAAACTAGAGAAAGAAGTGTTTAACCGGAAATTATTTTTGAACATACAGGGTGAGCCAAGACAATTATACAGGGGCAAGTGACATTTTTTTTAAATGGAATGTGATGTGTAAAAAAAGATTTTTCTAGACTCTTTTCAATCCAATATTATTACTGACTGCGATTTTTTTTGTTCAAATAATGGCATTTGCAGATGCATGTTAGAAAAATCACTACAGTCACAATTATGAGTTCTAAGAAAAAATTATGTAAAGACTAGTTAGGAAACATCTGTGAAATGTCTTTGATCCATTTTAATTTTTGAAAAATTATACAGGGTGGCTAGATTTAATTTTTCAATTTAGAATTTTTTGAATTTAATTTTCTCAATTTTTTAAAATGGAACACCCTGTATATTTTTTAACGATATGATGTAGAAACTAAAAACAAACATTTTTTTGTATGTACAACATTCCTATGGCTATTTGTAACCATTTTCGATTTATCGCCCAATAATTACAAAATTCAAGAATAATCCTAAAAAATTAGATTGTTTTTCAAATTACTCGACAGATAAAATTGTAATAAGTGCTCCAGATGTTTTATTTATAAAACAGCATAAGTTTTTTTAGTAAGTTCACTTTATGTTTGTATCTTGATCATTTTTTGAATTTTATATTATCCGACAAGAAATACATATTTATCGCAGTTACCTGTCGTCAGTTGTCATTTTTGTGTCAATTTTGAAACATTTGAAGTTTTTCGTCGAGTTATTTGGAAAACGATCTAATTTTTTAGGATTATTCTTTAATTTTGTAATTATTTGGCGATATTTCGAAAATGGTTACAAATAGCCATAGGAGTGTGCATACAAAAAATGTTCGTTTTTAGTTTCTACATCATATCGTTAAAAAATATACAGGGTGTTCCATTTCAAAAAATTGAGAAAATTAAATTCAAAAAGTTCTAAATTGAAAAATTAAATCTAACCACCCTGTATAATTTTTTAAAAGTTAAAATGGATCAAAAACATTCCACAGATGTTTTCTAACTAGTCTTTTCATAATTTTTTATTAGAACTCATAATTGTGAGTGTAGTGATTTTTCTAACATGCATCTGCAAATGTCATTATTTGTACAAAAAAAATCGCTACATCCAAGTGGTTTGGAAATAGTCAGCAATAATATTGGATTGAAAAGAGTCTAGGAAAAGGCTCCGAAAAATCATCTTTTACAAACCACATTCTATTTAAAAAAATGTTACTTGTCCCTGTATTGTCTTGGCTCACCATGTATGTGCAAAAATAATTTTCAGTTATAGACTTCTTTCTCTAGTTTAATTGTGTTTTTAAATCAAATTTCTACCTATAATAGAACTCGAACTGTTGAAGTCGGACGCGCTATTGCCCCTCCCTGTATAGTATACATATATTTCAGTTAACGCCAAAAGAATAGCTACACTAGATGTTTGTATATTTGAATAGACAGGCTACAAAATTTTTAATTTAGAATGACTTCAACATTTTTACTAAGCTCCAACTGCTGAATGAACATTAAGTGATTTAAATAGGAATATCATTGTTTGTGCTCCTTGAAACTATTAACACGTACAGCTAATTGAAACTGTGTAGGTAAATTCTAAAGTGCCGTTTAAAACCTCGATCGTGGATACAACTTATTCATGCTAGCATTGAATCCATCCTTAATTTTACTTCCAACCTCCACGTTTTTAGGTGGAGCAGCGCCTTGCACATCAATAACCTTTGAACCTTTCCGATATTTATACCACCAGTACTCAAAAGCTAACGTAACACAGGCCAATCCAATACCGACGAATATCACAATAAAGACACCGCCAATATTATGAATGCTTATTCCATCAGATTGATCATCCTGTTTTTCGCACTTTTTCGCCTCTGGATTTCTGCTCCACCATCGCTCTTTTAATCTTTCTAGTTCTCGGCGGTTCAATAATTGTAATATCCTGCAAGTGAAAACATAAGTAATCTTTTTTGTTGTGAAGTTGGAGGTCGTTACGCTGTGTTGAATTGATCCTTTAAGGGTGAACCTTGCTGAACAGCAATGGCGTAAGGTTTTCTCGAGAATTCTTCTCCCACCATTTGAAGATCGCAGTTGGTGATTTCTAAGTAACGAATATCAGTGGCGTCGCCTAAAAAGGCGAAACCTTCACTTGAGGACCTAGACGCTCGAACTCGCTTTACAGCATCTTCTAAAGTGTTGGGTAATTCTGCCTCTTTCATGGCCTGCCACATTTTTGTGTACTTATCACTCACGGGATAATCCCAAACCGCCAGTTTGGCCCTCTCGACCTCCGATAGACTGTCATTAAGGCTCATATCTTTCCAAATTCTGAAAATCACTCATGGTAATATTTCAATGATCCCAACAAAGAAAGAATGAAAGGTATTACTCGTAGAATTTTGCTTCAATATTTGCCATTCTCTCGAAATATGTCATGGTGGCACTTCCGTTTAAGGGGGCGTATTGAATTTTATACTGTTTGGATAGATCATCGAGAGATTCGATTGGGGTGTCTAATCTGGAAACTGTTAAGAAAGCTGCCAAGTTTGCGGTGTAAGACGCGATTATGATGAAACCGAACAACCACCAAGTAGCTGCAACTAGCCGTCCTGATAAATTTTTAGGAGCCTCTCCTCCTCCTTGTGGGGTCAAAGATGTCATGCAAAACCATAAGCATTCCTTTAAATTGAACTCCCGCTTCTCTTCGTCATCCTTGTATTTTTCTCTGTTATTTTGATAACTATACGGGCTCCATCTATCAAAAATCCACATGAGGAAACTAAAACACGAAAAATTGTTTTAAAATTCGGATTTTATGTTAAACCTTGCGGATACCTAGTGAAGAAATATGCTGCCAAGATGCATAGCCAAACCTCATTCTCTAGAACTGTCAAGAATTTAAAGAGGGACGTTGGAGTTTTCGGTTGTTTCATAAGAATGGTAATTCCAACTAAATCGTAATAGGGTACTGTAAAATCGATGACGTTTTCTCTTTCTGCCATTACAGACATGGATCCGAGGCCGATGTCGGCTCTTTTCTCGATCAATTCCCGCACTACTCCGTTCCATTTTCCATTTTCGTCCATGTTGCCAAATTTGTTGTCACTCACCGGAACAATTTCATAATCGAAATGCAAAATTTCGCTAATTTTTTGAATTAAGTCTATGCAATAGCCTTTGAAACCTTTTGGAGCCATTTGGTCTCTTATTATGAAGGGTTGTTGCTATAAAGATTAGCAGTTTTAAAGTAAATATTAGTAGTTCGCACCAATGCTATCTACCTCTACAGTAACAATGCGATAGACCACATCAGCAGTATAGTTGCTCATAGTTTGAGCGTCAACTAAAGTTAAATTATTGTCGTATCCCACCTTCCAAGTGCCTAAAGGAATTGATTTGTCCGAAGATCCTTCCCTTACCCCCACTGCACTTAACTGCATGCTAAACTCCATGAAGCTATTGCCGTTAGAAACAATGCTTATCGGGCCGTACGTTGGCGATTCAGCCATTTCCTGAAAACACAACAAATAAGAGGAACCTTAAGAAGAATATGTCGTAACTACCTTATTGAAATATTTCTTTAAATTCAGCCCAACTCGCTTAGGGGAGTTTTTCCCATCGTAATCGTCACAAGTTATGTAGTTAGTAACATTGTTTCGTTTCCAAGCACCGTCAGCGATCATCTCCCTTTGAAAAGAAAATTGTTATAAAAATCTCTTCTCATTACAATTTCTATTCTTAAATCAAAATCATATCGAATTATTCTTACTTGATAGCTAGGAAGGAATGCAGAGCCAAATCGAAGTAGAAAGCGGCAGCAATTTCAGGTTCAGAGTTGAGCTGGTAAGAAGTTTTAATTAAACCTAACCGATCTTGGTACTGCGCATCAATCAAAGGCTTAGCTAACATGATAGTAGCATTCTTGCAGTTACACTTGAGATCACCTTTGTCTTGAGTAATGGCATGCCAAGCAAATTTCCTGTTAAAGAAACTTATGCTATCAGCCGCATCCAAGACTCTTTTGATATTTTGAAAGCTGCCAAGAACGAAGAAATTAACTATGTCCAATTTGCGCAGTTGAGTCAGCTGGTCAGCAATTTTATCCCCTTCTTTGATTGGAGCTATCACATGTCTTGTTGCAACATTTTGCAACAACGATTTGTATTTGTGGTCCATCACTGCAATCGATTTAAATGCGCACAATAAATATTTCTAAATTTTCTAATTACTACCAAAAGAATCATCGAAAAGTATAGCCGCGTTGGTAATATTTTGATTAAGAACAATAGTTCGAACGACTTCTGGAATTACATCTGCTGGTGGTATTATTTGCACAAGGTATTCTTTTTCGTTCTCGTCAATGTTCCTCCATTGCCTCAAATCACCTTCTTGTCCGAAAGAAGCGCTTATGGTTGGTAAGCCTAAAGCTGCTGTGAAGGATTTTACAGTTTCTGAAGCCAATCCTGTCATAGTTGTGTCCAGAACTAGATGAGGGAACATCGATCGTCCCAACATGTCATTGTAACTGCTACATACTGAAATGAATAAAAGAAAACTTTATTGTTTTATCGCAGTATTATTGCAATTAATAACATACACGAATCTAGCAAAGCCGATGCGTCCGAGCGATTCCCTATAACTTTAATAGGATCGGCGTTCACTCCTAATTTATTATTTTTCTTAATGTAGTTCGTCGCGACTTCCACGGCTTTCTCAGCAACCATATTCCCTTCCTCATTAACGAACACTGAGAATTTTGTCATTTCGTGGTTTACTATTGTGTAGAGGTATTTCACGTTAGGTACTTACAAACATTGATATTTTGGGTAGTTTGCCCATATCCGTGCCTCCACAAAAGCCCTAGTAGTCCAAGAACTGCAATTTTACCACACTGAATACCGATCATTTTGTGCGTTTACTTATCCATTATTGAAGACGACGCTTCTCTGGATGATTCAATCGAACTTGTCCACAAAAAATACACCCGATGCCCATTGTTGCCAAGCAATACGTGGGCTGTAAACATACATAATAGTAAATTAATAATGTATTGTTATAGCTTTACATGTAGCGTATTCCAGTTTGTTTGTTGTACCTATGTTATGATTGGTTCTCATTAGATTGTCTGACATATATGAATTGCGTGACGTAAGGGGGTACTCAATTAATGTTACGAAATTCGGTCTCTTGTGGTCTTTATTCCTTTAGTCTTCAGAAACTGCTACAGCATTGTGCTTCAACTTCAAATATGCTGAATTAATCAAATGTCATTAATTCTAATCGACCATACTCATCACAAAAGTGAAAAATTTATGATTTTATAGTAACACTAAGAGTACTTACTTTTAAACGTCACAAATTTATTTGACTAAAAATCACATATTTGGGTAACAGCATTATGGTTGCTTATGACTGAAGTCATGATGATGTTATCACTTATCTGCTAACAATCGCAAATCTTACATTACTCCAGAACTTTATCTTAATTTCTATTTATTTCCTTCGTCATGGATCAGAAATGGACTGGGTATTCCTCCGAGCCAGCTAAAGCGCGTCCTCAAGAACTGGGTGTCTGGAAGTCATTCTAGGAAATGGGAGGCGAGCGCACCTCGACAGTCGAGGATTTTCATTTCAGGTCCTGATCAGCAAAGAACAGCTGAGTTGCTGAGACTCAACAGGGAAAACCTAAGGAGGCGGTTGGACTGCTTACAGGACACTGCCCCTCTACATCGTGGGCTTTCTTGAGGACCCTATGTGCAGAAAGTGTGAAGAGGGGGAAGAAACGTCTCTTTATGTACTGTGTCATTTTCCGGTTTTTGCTGCACAGAGATCCAGGTATCTGGACTTCCCTTTTCTAGAGGTAAGTGAAATCAGGAGGACTCCTATGAGCAGGCTAGGGCTTCATCAGGAGCACAAGCATGCTTTAAAGGAGTCTCTAGAAACCTAAGAGGGGTACATACAATAGGCCTAGTTGTTTTCAGTGTGCGGTTCGGCGACCAGCCGGGCCCCCCATGTTCAAAATTTAAAAAAATAGATACTAATTACTTCTACTTTCTATCTTTGGTCTATCCTTTACCCACTCAGTCTTGTTTTAAGAGCCCCCTTATTATTTTATTACCTACTAACGGCTCCGATCTAAAGTCCACTTATAGAACTTAGACCAGCCCAACTTCATCGTAAATATTTTCATGGCGGCCATAGTATTAATATTTATAATTAACCTCGTATAGATACTTATTTTTTATACAAACGTTTTTTTTATTTTCTTCTTCCATGAAACCGTTTATTCTCAAATAAATAAAATTTTCACCCAGTTGGGTCTACCTGAAAGATCGGGATGTATCCAATACACAGTTGGCAACACCATTAAAATGTGGCTGGTAGCAACTACATTTGGAGAAAAATCTTATTTTACTTACAAGTTATCTAAGTAGATTATCCGTAACATCTTTTAAAGGAACATACTTATCTATTTATTTAGATTTATTTAACATTTGACGGTTATTTAAGTTTGGGTCGTATTTAACAGTCTACCAAATTTACCCAATATTTTGATACAAAAAAATTCTTTTATTTCCCAAAAATACTAATGGCTCACCAAAATTAAGAAAATACATAATCTTAAAGCGACTACCAAATATTGACATAATGCTGGCCTCTTATATATTTTGTACGCCAAAATAACTTTGGTTGACCATAAATACTAAATGTTCACCAAATTTTATTCCGCATTTAATTCTAACATAATACCCAGATATTTAATTTTCGACAGTGTCTTATATTATTTAGCAGTTAAAAATACTATTTGTTGATCAAAAATACACAAGCAATAAAATGTTGTGCAAATGGTAAATAATTTTATGCAAAATTATAGATGTAGATGTGCTAGCACAATAAAAATAAGAGTAAAATAGAAGTGGTTTGCACAAAAAAAGATTGATTTCCGTAATATATAAATGCTTTGCTGAAATTGGCTTGCATTATATAAAATGTAAAACTTCTTTTAGTGGTAATTTCTAATCGTGCTTTTGAAAAAGAAGTTACAGGGCCCTGAACTGACCTTGTACAAAACTTTTTTGCGTGCCTCTTGTCTGGAAGCGCAAGCGGCAAGGAGAGATGTGCGAGCATATTTCATTTTTGGAGTAATAGAATAATTATTTGACGCACAAATAGTTTTTGTGAGAAACACTAAATAGAAATGGATAGCGTGAATATTTATTATGTACAGCACGGACGCGTAACTTGAGCGTTCTAAATTTGGTGAACATATAGTAAAATTGATAGACATATAGAATTTAAAATGTAAGCAATGGTAAAACAATACGCAGCATAGTTATTTTAGTGGTGATGTTCTCATTTTCTGATGTATAATAATTTGGGTTTCATTTAGATTTTTTGATGCTCATTAAATTTTCTGGTGGACAGTGCAAGGGATGTATGGTTTGATTTGGTGTACCTACATTATATTTATTCCTTTTAAGTTTTGTATTATTTGCTTTCTTTATGACAAACTTAAAACTAAAGAAAATAAAAACCGACAATTGTTTTTAAAATTCATATTTTTGTTTAATCTCATACATATCCCATACATTAATGCGGTTGAATATATTATGTAACTTTATAACATTTTAAGCTAAAGGATCAGATTTTTGACTAGAAGCTATATGTTTTAAATATATAGATAATATAAAGTGAAATTTGCACAAAAAATTACGATATTCCCAACATAAATATAAAGTGACTTTCCTTACATCGTCGCACAAACCAAATTGCGGCGTATGTGTGCGTTTACATAACAAATAAAACACGTGAGTAGCTGTTGATTGACGTGAAGAGAAAAATCAATGAATAAATCGTATACACTAATAATATCCGCAATTAAGTTTATTCGAGGACATATTAACGTAACTGTCGAATATCTTTCATGCTTTACTTATCACACCAGGTGTAGCACAGTCGCTAAACATTAAGGTCCTCCAAGGCATACTTCATTTAGCACCATCTTACATATATAGTTAACAATAATCTTTATTGGGTACTAAGTACAAGCTCCATTTGCCGAAAAATTTATATTTTTTTGAGTTCAGCTCAGTGATGGCCCCTCTACCTTAACATATCCTAATTAACAAAAACGCCGTCTGCGAAAATAAATATCTGAAATAATTATACTTGCTAATCGGAGCACTCTATTTACTGCAATGATATATACCGGAAATAGCATCTGAAGATTATGTATGAGAGTAAGTTCTAAACGCCAAACTGAACTCAAAAAAGTGAATGAAAACGTAAAAGAATAAGTTTAAACGGTTATATCGTTCCAATCACACCGTAAGCTCAACCCGTCTAAAGTAGGCCAGAAAACAAATTTGTGAGATAAATTATACAAAAAGTTGTTTGATGTAAAGCGTACAGCTTCTTTGGCATAATTGAGTGAATCAACAGTAAAGCGTGCAGAGTATAAAAATGCATAAAACGGCCTCAAATCTGTACCGTCTTTCTATAATCATTTTCCAATCTAACGGAAAAGTCTATGGGTATCACATCAGATATATAGGTATTTTAATACATATAAAGCATCAGAAATAATTATACAGTTGGACATTAACGTGTGGTATTCGAAATGTTTTAATGAAGTAGGCGCTGCTTTCATAGTTCTATCAATGAGCATCTTAGTAGAGATTGTCTATTGTAACTGTTAGAGTTAACGCGTGATATCTATATAATTATTTCTCGCATTCTATAGCTATTGATGTTGTTAGCTGACAAATTATTTAAAATTATCTACTCTAAAATTTGTTATACACACAAATTGACGCAAACGCGCCGAAATACCAGCACCTGCTGTTCAAGTTACTCATAGTTTGAACAATAGGTAGGTGAGTTAACGACATTAAGTTAGTGTACTTGTTCAATTTTTTAAAATATCCTAAATTTGCTTCGTTCATTTAGAACCAGTCTAAAATGGAAATTTTCAAAAGTTACCTACTTATATGAAGTCTAAACTAGATGAAGTGTGTAATGAAGACTGTGTTAACAATTTCCATAATTAAGAGGTAATAACAAGGAAGATGTAAGGTATATCTTGGCGAATTTTACAATATATGGACGTTTCATTTTTTTCGTTTGGATCTTTCTAGGGAAAATTTTGCTTTGTCCGTTCTAAATCTCATTCGTTGTGAATAAATCTCGCCAGCACTCTCTACCCTTATTGCTGGAATTTGGGGGTTTCGGTCTACAAAATAAATTAAAACTCCAAGCGGTAAGCGGAACAAGATGTCTCATGGTCCTGCAGGTTGATGGTACAACGACTTGCCGATGGCGACAAATCAATTTTGTATTTAGTTAAGAGCTCTTCATTCTCGGCCACCCAATATCCCAAAATGTCCGTGTCGTAGGTCGGAATGATGGTCACCTCTGAAATTTTACATCAATAATAACACTGCACAACAACACCATAAAAATAAAAAAATGCTTGAATATTGAAGGGATATCTCGAACCTCAACACTAAAATGATGTACACACATTTATACTCAAACATTGACCAAGTCACTTTAGGTAGGAGTAGAGTAGCTACGCGGGTTCCGGCTCAAAATCCTATGTTATTTCTTATGGGTCTAAAAGTTACATCTCAAGGTCATTTGTGTTGTTGTTGTTTTTTGTTGTTTTAGTTGTTTTGTTGTTGTTGTGTCGTTCTTGTTACTAAACAACAGCAACAACAACAACAAAACAACAGCAACAACAACAACAAAACAACAAAAAACAACAACATAAATGACCTTGAAATGTAACTTCTAACCCCATAAGAAATAACACAGGATTTTGAGCCAGAACCCGCCGAGCTACTCTACTGGTAGGTATAATATTTACCTAATTCTTTATCTTCCCAAGTCTGTTTGGCTTCTAGAAGGGCATTATACACCTCTCTGCTGGGCTCAATCCCAGAAAATACGTAGTATCGTGCTCTGACTCGCTTAAAAAAGTCAAGGTAAGAATAGTAAGCATTGCCGTGATGTGGAACATAGGTTAAATCAACGTAAACTGGAGCTAGTTTCTTCTTGTTGTACTTCGATGGTGATTCCGATCTCTTCTTGTCATCGTTTAATTTATTTTTTGCCGTTACGTTAGCAGGCAGTTTCCTTTCTTTCTTCGGAGTTCCTCTATTGTCAGCAGGTGGTGCTGGACTCGGTAAACCCAACGGTTTACCCCAAACATCACTAGGTTCCTTAACACTACCAGACGGCAATTCCCCAATAAAACTGGAAGTCATAATATTATCGTCTTTACCGTGTCCGTTTTTATTAATTTGGTCTAACTTGGAATCAACGTAAGCATTATCACAATGAAGTGTGCTATTAGTAGAGTACTTAGCTTTGGTAATTTCGTACAAGTAACTTGCAGATGGCGCGGAAGCTCCGTCTTCTGCCTGGCATTGTTCTGTTGTGATGGTCTTGTCAAAATCAGGATCCAGCTTCATATCATCTCCGGGTAGAGTGCCGTAAAAAGAGGTGCTCATATGATCACCTTTAACTTCATCAAAATCATAACGAGATGATGATCGAGAATGTGCAACTTGTGACGTCATACTCATTGGTGATCCGGGAACTTCTTCATCGTCATCACTTTCGATCCTTTCACTCTCGAAATGTGGCGCCCTGGATACCTGTCCTGAAGAAATGTCACTGTGAGTAGAAAGACCTATTTCGTAGTCATCACTGCCTGGGGTAGCACTTCTAATATCAATCTCTTTCGTGCTTTCTAGGCCAGTTTTCTTAAGGACCTTTAGTTCTTCGCTGGATATTTCTTTGACGGTCGGACTTGCAGGCACTGTGGGTGGAGTAGAGATCCCGGCGATATGTTTCTCGTGTTCTACGGTTTCTTGTGTAACCAACGTACTGCTTTCAACATCCGCAATATCGGGCGTAGATTTGCCACTTAGATCTTCCCCTGCAGTTTTCGAGACGATTAATGATGGCATCTTCGGTGTTGTCGAAGATCCAGGTGCAGCATCTAATGGTTTAAGAGGAGTTTCAGTCGCTTTGATGATTTCTTCTTTCAAACATGAAGCGGTTATTTCAGTACTTTGCTTCCTTTCCGTTGGGTGATCCTCAACTTCCTTACTTTCACCAAGCTTGATTTCAGATTTGGTCATAACTTCACCAAGAGATATTTCAACGTCAGACACTGATAATTTTTTTTCTGGATGCTCCATCTGTACCGACAGTTTAGTTTCAGCTTCATTTTTCACGTCTGTCGCTGCTTTATCATCGCCGGAAATTTGTGAGAGCTTCTCCTCATGATGTGTTTCACACTTTTCGAATACAATCGATTTAGACATATCGGAAAGTTTGTCGAAATTATCTTCGATGTCGTGGGCAGATTTTTCCAAAATTTTTTCTTCCTTAGACGTTGAATAATCACACTTGTCAAAAGTTATAGATTTTGTCATATCTGTAACCTTGTCGTAATTATCTTCAATGTCATGAGCAGACTTTGACAGTATTTCTTCATATTTGTCACTATTAATTTTGTCGATCAGTTTCTCTTCAGCTTGGTCGCACTTTTCGAAAAGAACTGATTTAGACATGTCGGAAACGATTTCATAATTATCTTCCACATCTTTGGCAGATTTCTCCAAAAACTTTTCTTCTTGTTCAATCATTGCAGAATCGTCTTTGATAAGAGAAGATATTGCTTCTTTAGTTTCTTTAGCTAAATCTGTAACAGCCTCAAAACCTTTTTCTATTTCGTTTTCGATTTTTTGGAATAATCCAGGTTGTTGTGAGGCTGGCGATATTTTTCCAGATGAATCGGGTGAAGATCTTCCGGATAATAACTTATCCGTAATGTCGACCTTTTTGCAAACAGTTTCTTTAATGTCAGGCGATGACTTTCCAGAGAGATTTTCAATGTGATCAGTTGCTTTTGTGGGCGATTTTTCCTCAACAACAGGTTTCGACGAGGACTTGTCAGATATTGTTGAATCTTTTGTAGAGGAGTCAATAACATTTTCAAGATCAGGCGTCGACTTTCCAGACAATGTTACGGCCTTCTTCTTATCATCTATCTCCGTACTACTTTTTTGTGGCAATGCATCAAATTTTCCTTCATCATTTGATGTCACATCTTGTGGAAGTGGTGAATGTTTTCCAGAACTTTCTACTTCAGTCTTGGTATTTGACTTTGATAATTGCAAATCTTTCTCAGCACCTGATTCACTAGCTTTACCTTGAGGTGACAATTTTCCAGAAACTTCTTTGTCGTCAACACTTGATACATCCTCAGTATGTTTTTGTGCGTAAAGATCTTCCTTATTAGCTCTAGATTTCACTTCTGCCTCGTCTTCAGGTTTCTTATCTTCCTCATTTTGTAGGACATGTGAAGAGTTTAAGTTAGACTTCATCTCGGTTTCGACCTCAGGGGTTGAAGACCTTTTTTTGTCTGACAACGTTGCCGATAATTTCTCACATGACTTAGTTTTCTCCTCTGTCGCAACTCCAGCTTCTTCAATTTCTTCATCCTTTACGCCATCAAGTAATGACGGTGAAAATTTTCCAGATGCCGTTATTTCTGTTGATGTCAATTCATGGCCGCCTTCAGAGGGAGATTTACCACAAGTATCGTTTTCTGTAGCACCACTTACTAACAAGGGTGATGATTTTCCTGACAACAAAGGTTCTTTTTTGCCATGTTCTGTATTTGGTACATCGGAAACCATGGACGTTTCTTTATTTACTGGAACGTTATCGTCCAATGACGATAATTTGCCGCTATCAACGTCAACAGAATGGATTTCTGGTGTAGATTTTCCTGACAATTTTAAATCACCAACAGCTTCAGTTTCTATACCATTAAGGTTGACTTGATTATTCTCAATTACATCAGAAATTCCTCCTGTCGCTTCAACATGTAACTCAGAAGAAATTTTTTTGCTCGATTCAGTTTCAATAGACTCTATTGTATGCTTCTCTGATGCATCTTTCGATAGTTCTTTAGTTATCGCTCCAGGAGGGAATTCGTCAACTACTGTATCTACAACCTCTTCAAAACCTTTCTCTTCATTACTTCTCCCAAAAAGTGAGCCTACCACGTGTTCTACTAGCTCCTTAACTTCATCCACACCATCTTCGAGCAATTTTTCAACACTATCTTCAATTCTGTGAACAAAACTGGTATCATCATTTGATTTCAAAGACTGCTTATCATGTTCAACGTCTTTTGAAACTGGAAGCGAAGTGCTCGATAATGATTCTTTTTCTACCGAGTCTACAGCGGCCTTGTCATCAACTTCTATTGTTTCTTTAATATCATGACCAGACGTTTGTCTATTATCTACAGGTTCATCACGCTTTTCGAACACTACTGATTTGGTGATATCTTTTTCGACGTCATCGGTCAATGTTTCATCTTCTTTTTGTTCCACTTTTTCAGGTTTGTCGCATTTATCAAATACTACGGACTTGGCCATCTCCGAGACAATTTGATAATTTTCCTCAATGTCATGCGCTGCTTTGTCTAGAACAGCTTCCTCTCTCTTGACTTCTAAATCTTCAGGCTTTTCACACTTTTCGAATATCATAGATTTAGTCATATCAGAAACCGCTTCATAGTTTTCTTCAACATCACGGCCAGTATTTTCTAAAAATTGTTCTTCTTTCTTAATTTCTTCCTCTCCTAAAGTATGATCACATTTTATGAAGGCTACAGATTTGGCTATGTCAGACACAATATCGTAATTTTTCTCGATATCATGTGCAGCTTTTTCTAAAACTTCTTCTTGCAACTGCTCTGAATCTTTTCTAAAAACAGCTTTTTCAACTCTGTCAACGAGTTCTTTGACTTCTTCAACACCTTTTTCCACAATCCTTTCCACGTCTTCTTCAAGTTTAGCCACTAATCCAGAATCCTTTCTTTCGTGAAGATGTAACGACTGCTTTCTACCCTGTTCACTGGTAGGTTCAGGACTAGATCTCAAGACTGTGCGATCAGCTGTCACAACATCTACCACCATTTCACCAACATCCTCAAGTCCGTTAAGCAAACCGAACTCTTTATCTTTCGACTTTTCAATAATTTGCTTATCGCTTTTATGTACACCGCTTGTTGATTCTTCTTCAGTTTTATTCATTTCTACACACGGAACTTCTTTTACTGTATCACTTAATTTTGTATCAAGAACGTCCGCTTTTGAGGACTTTTTACTTAGATCATCTTTACCATCATCCAACTTTTCTATTACTTCTTCCTTTTCTGCTTCAACATTTTCTTTTGATTCCTTCATCGAAATCTTTTTGTTGAGATCATCATTGATTTCACTCAATTCAGTTTTAACTTCCGAAGTAACTTTGTTTTTGCTTTCAACTGCCTCGATATTGGTAGTGTCCTTAATATTTTCTTCTCCTTGGTGGCGATCTGCAATGCGCTTCTTATTTTCGGTATCTACTTCCTTTGCTTCCTGCATTTGCAATTTAATACCTTCATTGATATCTTCTTTGCTTCTAATCTGTGCATCTTTAGCTTTTTCTGTGGTACCAGCCACTTTTATCTCATGCTCTGTTTCCTTGGCAATATCTCCAATTTCCTCTTTTTCTTGTACTTTATCTTTCTGTTGTTCTTCAGTGACTTCAGGGGTTGTCGTTTCAACTTGATGGCTAATTTCATTGTCTTGTATTGTTTGATCTTTTGGTGATTTTTTCTCGTCTTCAGGTTCTAAGTTATCAATTGTATTCTTACTACTTTTCAAGTCTTCAATTTTACTTTCAATTTTAGTCTCTGGTTCTTTGATATTTTCATCAATCACGATATCTTTTTCTAACTTTGAATCTTTAACAGATTTTATTATTGTCGTGGCATCTGAAGAAGTTTCTGCAGTTGAGGATTTCTGCGATACTTTTTGCGATAGATTATCTGGAGAGGAACGACCTGAGCTTTCAGAGCTCTTTGAAAATATAATAGTACCAGGAGGACAAATTTCAGTTTCCTCACCGCCATCTTCACTAGAAGCTGTTACCAACATTCTGTGAACAGTACTAACTTCTTCTTCTTCTTCCTTAATTACATCGATTGGTGGAGTTTGCTTGATTTCGGACAGCATTTTAGATGTGGCCTGCATTAGTTCTTTTGAGTCCTTCATTATTTTGCTTATTTTGGCTTCAGATTCGTCTTCATCTATTAGTTCAATCCCCCTCTCCCGTTCCAGAAATGACATAGTAATCGACTTTGGACAAATAGCTTCTTCAACTGCAGGTTCTATAGTTTTCTGTTCATCAGTTACTGGGGAATCTACAGTAGTAATATGAGTTTCTCTCAATTCAGTAGTATAACCTTTATAAGGAATTAACAATGGAATTTTGCCTTCAAATTCTTCTAATGGAGCGTCAGACTTTAGAACAACTGCCACGCTAGCAACAATTTTAGCAACACCTCCCTCTCGCTCTTTAGGAGATTTTCGACCTAACTCCATCTTCTCTTCTAAAGTAAGCACTTCTTCAATGACAGGCGAGTCTGGTTTAGAATCAGAAGTAATAACAACAGGTTCTGCATGTTCAGGTGCCTGAATTTTGTGGTCGATAGTAACAACTTCATGTGTTGATTGTCGACGTTGGGTCTCGGCCTTATCTTTAAGTTTTTGAAGTTTTTCATCGATATTTGCTATACCGCTTCCAGTTTCTTTAACGATCTGAATCCTTTGATCCTCATCATGTTTAGAGGCATCTGACCGTTTTTCGGTATCTTTTTCCATTTCTCTACCAAGTGTGACTTCTTCGTACTGCGGCATTTCCGGAAATTCATCTTCATCAAAATCATCTGCGATACTAGTATAACTACTTTCATCAATTAATTTTTCGCTATTTGCCGTTTCTTCTATCTTTGCTGTAATTCCCAATGCTTCACTGGGTTTCTCTTCTTCTTGAATTTTAGGCTTTTCCTCTAATTGATCGATATTTGGTAATGCTTCAATTTTCGCTGCTTTATCGTATACTGCAGTAGCAGTTTTATCCTCTTCTTGAGTGTTAGCGTTCTCTTCTGATTTGTCAAATGTCGACAATGCATTTATTTTTTCTTTTTCATCGGATACTACAGCAGTGGCAAACGTTTCATGACGCTTCGCTTCTGTTTGAGTTTCAGTTCCTTTTTCTGATATTGCATCCATTTTTGCTTCCTCATCTGAGGCTACGGTAGCAAACACTTCACCGGGTTTTTCTTCCTTTTGAGTTTCACCCTTCACTTCTGATTTGTCGACTTTAGCTAATACATCCACGTTTCCTTCTTCATGGCACACTGTGGTAGCCAAAGGTTCATGAGACTTATCTTCTTCTTGAATGTTAGCGTTCTCTTCTGATTTGTCGATTTTTGGTGTAGCTTGCACTTTTACTTCTTCATTTGATACTGTAGCAACAAGAGCTTTATGAGACGTCTCTTCTTTTTGAGCTTCTAACTTTTCTTCTGATTTGTCGATAACCGGTGTTGACTCTTCCTTTGATATTGCAGTAGTAACCGTTTCCTGAGATTTTTCTTCTTCTCGAGCTTTAGTCTTTTCTTCTAATTTTTCGATAACCAGTGTTGCCTCTATTTTTGCTTCTTCACTTGATACTGTAGTAGTAGATGTTTCTTGAGGTTTCTGTTCTTCTTGAGTTGTAGATTTCTTTTCAACTTTGTTGATAATCGTTGATGTTTGTATTTTAGTTTCTTCACTTAATACTACAGTAGCAAACGATTCATGAGGCTTCCCGTCTTCTTGAGTTTTAGCATCTGATTTGTCGATTTTTGCTGTTTCTTGAACTATTGCTCCTTCGTTCGATACTGTAGTGGAAAGAGTTTCGTGAGGTTTTTCTTCTTTATGCGCTTCTACTTTTTCTTCTGATTTGTCAATAATCGTCGTTGGTTCTATTTTACCTTCTTCATGTGATACTGTCGAAGCAAACGTTTGGTGAGACTTCTCTTCTTCTTGGATTTCAATCTTTTCTTCCGATTTGTCGATAATTGGTGTTGCTTCTATTCTTGATTCTTCGTTTAATACTGCAATAGCAGACGGTTCATGAGGCTGAGCTTCTCCTTGAATTTCTTCTTTTTCGATAGTTTCAATTGGAGGTTTTACTGCACTTTCAGCAGCTTTGTCAGTAATTTCAATGTTTGCAACGCCATCATGTGGCGCCTCCTTTTTAGGGAGCACTTCCTCTTTTGCTGCATCTTCCACTTTTTTATCATCTTCATGGTAAACGTCTTTCGTCGATGCTGGAGACTCATTTTGCAATTCGTGCTCATCAGTATCTTTTTCTTCTTCTGGGGACTTTGATATTTCCTTTTTATTTAAATCGACAGTTTCTTCTTCTTGATCATCTCCTATTTTTATTGCTGGTGATTTTTCTCCCACATCTTGCTTGTCTAGTTTAGGCGACATCAGACCCATTGTTGGTTCCACAGCCTTTTTGATCATGGTTTCTTCTTGCCCATCAAGTTCTTTTTCTTTAACCAAAGTCTCTGCTTCAATCTTATTACATTCATCCTCAGTTATTGCTTTATCTTTCTCCACAGCCGTTTCTTGCTTCACGTCGTCGGTCTCCTTTGGTTCAGGTTTAGTTTCAGGTGCAACTCCATACACGTCGTAATGATCAATGTCGACTTCTTCGTGAACAGGCAAATCAGCTACTTCGTCCGGAGTTTTAACAATATCTCTGATGTGCGATTGTTTGTCCAGCCGAATCCCAACTACAGGTGGTAACTTAGTTACATTTTCAAACATTTTTTGAGGTAATTGTATCACTGGCACATCTTTCTCCTTTGTATCTTCTTTGACATGTTTCTCTTCAACAGCTTGATCGGCATGATGTTCTTTTATTTCATCAAGAGGAATGCGCTCGTCTTCAGGTAGTGTAGGAGCAGTAGTTGTAGCTCCTGATTCAGCATTTCCAGAACCCTTTTCATCTGGCTGAGATTCGGGTGCAGGCTCTTTAATATCATCTTCGTTATCCTTATCAGTAATTTTCTTATCGGTTGAAAGATCAATTTTATCTTCAGGACTGGTTGCTGAAACTTCCTTGGACATATCGACAATCTCTTCTTTGGTTTTAACAATATCTGTGGCAGATGTTATTATTTTCTGGACTTCATCTTGAATTTCGTGTCGTTTCTCTTGTGAAACCACTTCGACCTTGAGAATTTCCGCACTAAGTTTTCTTTGTTTTTCCGATTCTTCACTATCGCGCGTATGTTTTTGGGTTTCGTCTTCTTTGATTTCTCCGTCTTCCTGCCTTAAATCCGGATCAATTTCCGTTTTTTCAATAATTAGATACTCTTCACTATCCAGTTTGTCATCGATGGATAGGTCTTTAATTTTACGAAAGTTGGAGGGTTTGTCTTGTTGTAGTTCACCTTTGCGAAATACGGCTTCAATTTCCTTAACAGCTTCTTGTTCTTCTTTCAGATCTGCGAGTTCTTGTGCTTTCAAGTTTTGGAGTTCGTCAGGGGTTAATTTTGATATGTCCTTTTTCAACATGCTGTCCTGGTCAGCGGACGGGGTACTAACAGTACTCGAGTCAGTTGTGCCTTCCTTGTCTAATTTTCCTCTTCTCGAAATACTATCAGGCTTTTGGATACCGTTAACTTTCTTGGTTGGACTGGCTACCGCTTTTGTTAAATCTTTGGGTCTTCTAGATATGGGCTTACGCTCTGTTTTTGTTTGGGGCTTTGGAGGCTCCTTTTTAGCAGAAACAGTTGAAGTTTTTATTTTAGATTCAACAACTTTTCTGTTGTTGGCTTCTTTAGCACTTTTAGCGGGAGTGGCACTGGGTGAAGATTTAGGTCTCGGTTTGTCCTTGGTATCTTCATTTTGTTTTTCGATGCTCTTCTTAGGTGTTGTAGGCGAAGGCTTTTTATCAGCTGATTTAATTTTTCTTTGCTGTGAATCACTTCGTAATTTTGGTTTGGGTTCGGGTTTCTTATATTTAGATTTATCACCGTTTTCTATCACTTTCTTTGGTTTTGAAATGCTTTTCTCACTTTCGGTCGAGTCCGACTTTTTAACAGTCTTTTCAGGTTGTACGCCATTGACGTCGTTATTTTTTAAATCGCTTTCATTTAGAGCGTTATCCGTAGTTTTCTCGAAGGGCTTCGGTTTCTTGTAATCCAAGACTTTCCTTTCGGATGGTAATATTTTTTCTAAGATACCGGCTTTGGATTTGATCACCGACGCTGGCGCTAAAGATTTCTCTGAACACACTGGATGTTTAACGAACTCTAAACTTTTAATTTTGTCTAAACCTTCGAATATTTTGTTTTGGGGACTAGATCCCGGGAAAAGAATTCTAGTGATTGTGTCGTCCGGATTCGCCGGTTGCCATACCAGTAGGGCGCAGATGGAGACAAGATTTTGAAGTGGGAAAACAAAGTCCCTGGACTTCTGGTTGGCAAATAGTTTTTGGTCGTTATTGTTCCATTTTTGTAGGAACTCTCTGACTTCTTTCGAGTCTTTGGCAGGACTTAATACGTACATGTCTAAAGTGCCGTGACCTACTTTATGGTATAAATTGATGGGCTCGGAATCACGATAGCAAACCTGAGGAGTAAGACTTAAATGCCGCAGGTTAGTTACTATTTCTTGGCCTTCTTCCAATAAGTTGATCAGAAGCGGATCTTTGTCTTTATCACCGTCGGGACTAAGAATGGCTTTTCTTTCCTAAAAAAAATACTTCAATTTATAATGTTTCATTTATTTGTACACAATTCACCTGAATATTGCAGAAAAAATGTCCGATTTGGGGATAAAGGGCATTTTGCTTCTTTCTTCTAAGTACAGCGCTAATACCGTTAACGTTACTATTATTCAGTCTCGTAAGTAAAACTGCATCTAATCTATCAAGATGGCGTACAAAGTCCCAAAAGCACGCTTTCCTCGAAAATCCACCATCCAAGAGCATGTTGAAGCCGTTGATACCAAAGAGAGCAGCATCACCTTGCCCCCCCGGAAACACATAGAGGGTGGGACGAGAAAACCGGATGTTGCCTACTACATCTGAACTTTCCAATATATTGTCCAGTTCAGCAGGAACAAGGAATGGCTCGATGTAGTTGATGAAACTTGTGATTGATGGCGACCCTGAAGTGAGCACGTCATTGGGATTAACTTTGACCTTGCAACTCTTCGTAAACGATTCCTTAGGTAACCGAGTCCATTCCCCTTCTGGCGAGCAATGTATATCTAGCGAAATCCCGTTCTCATAGGCTCGGATTACCCGAAGAACTTCGAGTTCTTGAAAGGCTTCTGAGAAGTCTGCTAAAGAAAACGTTCCATCCTGCAACATGTGCAATCGTCATATAATTGCCATAACATGTAACTTTCATGAAAGTCTGCAGTTGCTGGGGCTTTACTTTGACATGGACAACTAATAAATATTATGCTTTCATACCTGCAGCACCCATGAGCCGTTATTTGCAAACGTATATCCGGAATGGATTATATGGCGATGTCGCGTGAAGCTGCTCAATAGGTTCCTCACGCACTGCGCCAACGTGCTCACCACTGGATGAATCAGAATTTCGGTCACCAAATTCTCAGACGCAAACTGGATGAGGCGTTCCCCTAGAAACAACAGTTATGAACAATTAACCATCAACAATGTTGCCACTACAACATGAAATTGACAGGTTTAAATAACCAAATAATATGGTAAGACCTATTATTAAATTATTTTCCCATTTTTTTATTTTATATTTTCGTAAATATTTGCAATTTTTGTTTTTGATGACGCATTGGATCCCCGTATCCAAGACTCACACCTATATTGAATGGACTCTTGTTTTTGGCTACTATGCTGCGCTGCTACCAGAGTGCGCGGCATGTGTACAGCGGATTGGCATTCGATTTATAAATAGAATGCAAGCAATCGGAGTAAAGCGCCATCATACAATTTCTTTTAGAACTACGCCGTGCAGGGGCCGGCTACGTCACAAAACTCCCACTCGAAAAATTAAAAAAATAATTCTGGGCGTAATATTGACCCTAGAAACAAATAAAAAAATACGGGTTTCTAAATATTATATTTCCCGAACATGAGGCTTTTAGCAATGAGCTCGGTTCTATAAACTGTAGGATGGGGAGACTAAAAATGGAAGTAGGTTTGAAAAGTAGGATTCGAATAGTGCATCATCTTTCTTTTTAATTTGCAGAAGCGTCTTTTGCATCACTAATGTTTGCCCTTCAATTTTTTTTGTTGTTTTTCTTTTTCGGCAAGTACTGAAAAGTTTTCCTGAAAAACAATGCGCCACTTCTAGCTTGAACGTCCATAAAGTTGCGACTTCCGCAAAATCGTCAAGATAGGGAATTAATGGTAGTGTGCCGAAGATGCGACGAAAGAAAAGACTCGAACAATTCTTATCGCGATCACGAAGGATTAGTCAGTACAGCATAATAGGAAGTTTCGACAACGGGTCGATGCCTGGAAATAAGGATGGCTCTGGTGTCGTTGCGGTGCCATAAAGATAAGGAGACCCACTCGAAGAAACAGGCACAATACAAATTTGCTGACAATGACGCAATGACTGGCCCGATTTGAGAAGGTATATTTGCGGTTGAGGTAACAAATTTGTCGTACTAAAATATAAATTTTAATGGTCACTATCGGTCATGCAAAGTGCCTCTACAATTTCTATAGTAAGATATCTAAATATGAATTTCTAATTATTTATTACAAAAGATGGAATGTGAGCTGTAAACTTAGGATTTATTTCTAAACAATGGTAATACTACCATAATATAATATAATCCATTATTCACAGAAGAAAGGAAATGCAGCAGAGTTTATCGAGAAAGCCGTTAGAAATTTATATGCCACTAAGTGGCAAATAATTTCTAATCCTAGAGGGGTAAACCTCATGTGTACCAAGTATTGTCCAGTTTGGGACATGAAAATTTTAGTTATTCTTTACTGTACAAAAAGTCATAAATTTATTGGAAAAAGTAGGTGCAATATTATATAATACAATATTATACCCCCATGAAAGATCTCATAGTTAGGTCAGGCGATCCCGGGTATCGATCTAGGGTTCTCTCGTATTATTGAACGAGGTTTAGCACTTGGTCACGAGTTTCGGTCCATAATTTTCAAAGAAGTTCCAACGCACTTATATAGAACTGTTTAGACTCCTCACCTTTAGCACTACCCCTTTAATTTTCCCACGTGGCTCTTTGAAACTGATTAGCTAACAGATTCGAGTGATCCCTATGGAGACTGTCCACAAGAACCTATATTTTCCTTTTATACACACAGATTCAGATCTCCCTGAATCTCCTAATTAAGCAATTAAAAACATAAAGAAAATTATCTATAAACATAAGACAAAAAATTTTTCCTAATAAAACTAGAGCTCTCTAAAGGTAAATCTCTGTTATTGGTTTGCAGTGAATATCTTCAAAACCAGTCAAGTTGAAATAATAAAATTTTGCACAACTATTACTATTTTTGTATGTAACCAGTAGAAATAAAAATAATTCAAAAAGTGTATACAGATGTGTCTCAAGCGTAGAGCCCTTTAAATAAAAATAGCCCTAACTTTTCTGTATGCACCATTTTCAAGTTTTAACCCTGAGATTTTAAATATCTAGATTTTTCTACATAAAAAAAGTACCCCCTGTTGAATATTGATAGGGTACACCGTTTCTTAGCCAAATCGATTTAAAGATTTTGTTAACGGCAAGTATTTTGAATGAAATGACATTTATTATTGTTACTTTCAAAAATAGTAATGGTATGGCAAAATTTCTTAATTTTTATTATTCATTATTCATCATTATTACCTATCATTATCATTATTTTACCTTGATTGGCGTTAAAGAGCAAACCACTCAGAGGGTTACCTTTAGAGGGCTTTAGTTCCCTTAGAAATAATTTTTAGCCCTATGTTTATAGACAACTTTCTTTATGTTTTTTATTGTATAGAAGCCGTCAGTAAAATATTGCACACTTTTTTCGGGACACCGTGTATAATGACGTATTTTGATTTCTAAAAGCTCTGTATATTTTTACATTTTTATCACATAAACATTTTTCCATCTTTTATAATAATACTATACTAAAAATTTGGTGGGTGTGCAACTTGTAATTTTTTAAATATTAAATAAAATAATATCACAAAAAGCTATTCAAAACTCCTTAAAAGCCTTCGTTGAATGAATCAATTGTCCGACTGCTGAGGTCTTCAGTTTGACCATTTATTATAAAAAAAAAAATTCTAAATATTATAGTGTCCGATAATTTGTAATAACAAATTTTATAAATTGATAATTATTTAATATTTAAAAAACCAAAATTCGCTCACTTATCAAATCCTATGTTGTTATAAAAGACAAAAAGTGACTGAAAATGTACAAATATACAGGGTGACTTATTTAAAAAAAAAAAAACATCAATGGCGTCATACCTCAAAAAATAGGGTAGTTGTATAGTGATTTTACTATAATGCAACTAAGAACAATAAAATTTTACCATTAAATTCCCACCAATGGCAAAGTAAACAAAACAACGTTTAAAAACTTCTCTCGCGTTTTCCTTTTTTATTAAATGCAAAATAGAAATTAATTTGTATTACCTTCTAGTACAAATCATTGTACATTATACAAATCGTCACTTAACTCAGAGATGTATTGAGAATGAGATGAATTTATTTTTGTGATACGTCAAATTTTAGTTTCTATGTTAATACAACAGAAATGAGTTCTTATTGAAGATAAAGATAAATAACGGTTTAAAGGTACTTTTGTTTACGGTAGCATAAGACGAAAACATGTAGAATAGAAAATATCGAGTTACTCCAAAGTAAAATAAAATTTTACTTAGATATAAATGTCATTATGATATTTGAGACACCTATCGAGAATTATATCAATTTGCCATTAGTAGCTACTTAGACATAATAAATCAGATATTTATTCCTGAAGACATTTCCGTTCAGCAGCGCGTTACGAAAAAAAGTTTATATGAGATACGGCCTGCGATTGGCAATACATTTTATCTTAATGCAATATTTATTCAGTAATTTCTAAAAGTGGTTGTTGCTCACCATATCTGGCTTCCTCCCCCTCAAGAGCCTGCTCGGTTATTATGGCCAACTCCTTTTCTAGATCGACGAGGCATTCGTTGACATCCCAAGATAGCAATCCTGAAACAAGAAATATGGTTATTCACAAACTGTAAATTAAGGTGGTCGTATATTAATTTAATGCACTTAAGGTCGCGTTCCAGAGTTGCGTCATTTATGAAGACAGTAATTTATTGTAAAATAGGTACACTAGAGCACCTTTATTGGTATAAATAAATAAAAATGTAGATAATTGACGATAAAATTATTCATTGTTAGTAATATGTGAACAGATTTTGATAATATGCTAAAATTTTCCTCCGGAAAATCCATACTCTTAGTTGCCATGTTGCAGGCTGCAATATCAAGCGATGGCGTTCATTGGTTTCCAGAGTTTGAACTTTAACATTTTTAGGGAAACGAGGTATTGGAGAAGGAACGTTTACTCAAGGAATTGAGCTGGTAGATTTCAACGGTAAAGTTGAGAGTTATTCAGTGCAGCGAAACAATTTATTAAAGCTCGAACCAAAAAGAAGTATTCATAAAGATCATCAGGAAATCAATGTTTAAAACAGAATTAATAAATTATTTCAAATTGCTTACCAGGATTTAGATCGACAATAAGGAGAAAAAAAATGGAATCATAGACACATCATAACCAAGAGTTTATATTATATACTTGTTATTAAATAATGCCCTCGAGTGTTCGTAACACTATCTAATACCTACTTGTTTATGTCTTTCAATTTGAATTGTATAGATAACAGTTTGAAAGCTTTGAGTGCTTTGAGTTGGTTCATTTGTAAGAAAATACATGTCAGTTATATCTACATAATAGTTTTCCCATCCGCACAGCATTATTGATTTCGTTCTACCACTCTTGAAAGCAGTAGTATTATAAACAATATTCGAAACCCCAACAGTAAAATCAACCATTCAACCCATAAATTAGGTAGTTTGTAAAGAGTACCATGCAGATGTAATTAGAGCTTCGGTGTTTTTCCGGAAGAATAATTGAGCATTTATCGTCGTTGACAATGGAGATTGAAAAATAGCTCCAACCCCTCGAGCTTCTCAAATGGAGATATTTCAAACTTTCCGCTTTATTGAAAAATATTATCCTTGGGGCTGTTGGGGCTGTATTTTATTATACGTCGAGCGGAACGTTTTAAGACGACGGTTTCAGGAGGATCACAGAAAATGCGTCAAACTCGGCAATTCACATTATTCCTTAATTTTTTGTATAAATAGTTTACCAATATTGATATTGTGTACCAACTGATGAGATTATTTTTTTTGTGTTAATTATTCGAGACGACGTTTGGTAAATAAAGAAAATCAATGGAGCATTTCTGGGGCAATGTTTACAGACTATAAGGCGATTTTTCATTTCTTTGTAGCCATATTCTTATCTTGAGAACATTTTAGGCAATATTTACAAGTTCTAGATATAACTGAAACATTTGCCATGCCATTATTTTAAATGGTTTTAGGCTGAAAGAAAATTGCAGAAAAATATTAATTTTTCTCCTCATTGTTTAAATATAGGTAATGATGAACAGGTGATTAAAGAAATTTTAACTTATTGGAGATTGGTTATTACCTCAGTTAATCAATTTGTAAATATTAGTTAAATTGTGTTTTGGCGGTTCTCTGAGTCTGGAGTACCGATTGCAATCTGTTCGACCCTCAGGGCGGCTGGCGGGTGAATCACGTGAAATTACCTAAATTAGCTAATTAGCCGCAAAGTTTTAGTAATCCTCCATAATTTAATCGAAATTGAAGCCCTCGTTCCAATGCTGCTCCATTTACGAAATATTGTTGTGGCGTCGAAGCCGCAGAAATGATTAATTACTCGGATGCCAGATAGCCATTTTTCCTCGAGGATCCGAAAAAATTGCGGAAACTCCGGCAGACTGAAATTCTCGACGAAAACTAATTTCAAACGGATCACCGCAAGTTTTTTTTACGTTCGGACGAGATAAAATTTACACTTTTTCCCTTCCTGAAAATGATCAACGTATAATACCATAAGAAGATATCTGGAAATTTTCGTCGTTCGCGCAGATACTTGTTGGCGCTTGGAACGATTTACTACATCGTTTATCTTAAGTAAGTAATGTAATCAAGTCATCAAGAGATGCGCGGCGAAACCGCACCAGACCGTACCAGACCGCACCAGACCGCACCAGACCGCACCAGACCGCACCAGACCGCACCAGACCGCACCAGACCGCACCAGACCGCACCAACACGTGCGAGCAGCGTTCTCGGTAATGTGAAAATATAAAAAACTCAAAAGGCGCATTTCATATATTGTTGACAAATGGTCGGCATTACGATGCTATTAGCGCAAAATGAACACGAACTAATTTGATCAGATAATATAAGATAAGCTGAGGTGCCGCAGTTCTATTCTTTAATGTTATACTTATTTGATAGTGACCTATCACATATTACGATCCATTTATTTCCTTCAGACATAAATTTTAGATCACTTCAAATATTTGGTGTCGTAGTGAAAATCGAACATCTCCTGAAAAGAAAAGTCACCAATAAATTCATACCAACTGAACGACAGCGAATGACCAACCTGCTGGCACTGTTAAAAATTCTTTTAGATTAATCTGGACGAACTACCAATTAGACAATTTCCAACGAACAGTTTCAGCATAAATTGCACTTCGAAGTCATTCTAGATATGTAAGGGTTGAAGGAAAAGCGATTATCACGGTTTTATAGGGTTTCGCTTACAAAGTATAACGTTACTCTTTTTTTTCTACGACAAGGTCGGATTCATTTGGGAGTGGCTGCCTGTTAATTCAGTGAAGACGGCAGGGTTCAAAAAAGGACTGGGGAGCGCCACAAATTTGAACCAGCCCCCAAAATTTTATTGGTAAATCCCTATCGATTATTTCAAATTTGAAGAATAAGGTCGTGAAAACAATTCTGATAAGAATCAAAACATTTGGCACAAGTTCGAATTTAATAATAGAAAGTAAACAAGAAAAGTAATTTAACAAAGTTGAGAAAATCGGTAAAAAATAATAAGACAAAAACGAATTATAGTAAGTACACAAATAATTACTCTTAATCTAAGACAAGGTTCCCACGGTTTACAAAATATTGAAAAAAACAAAAATTACAACATCCGTTCCGGATTCCAGGGCAATGGTCCTGGTGGCGCTCATGAAATAAAGTTTCTCTGCAGTTCACGGGAAAATTCAAACAGCCCGTGACGCACGAAGGTTACAAAACAAAATTGGCGGTTAGCTCGATGATTGCGGAGGAAAAGAAAAGGTGCGAAAAAAGGAGAAAAAAAGAACAAAGCCTGAAAGAGAAATAACGTCTTAGCTAGAAAAGACAACCAAAGAAAACCTACCAAAACATACACAAGCATACACCAAGATGGTGTGGAGGCTTGCAGGAGTAATAATTAAACAATTCCGACAAAAATCGAAAAGATAAAAAGAAGACAAAAAAAGACGATAAACAAACTAAGGGGGAAATTTTTTTTTATTGACTAAAGTTTAGACAATTACAGAAAATATGACAAAAAGGGAAGTTTTAGGCAAAAGAAAAATTAACGAAAGGTCACCAACAACGTGATAAAGCTTACATTGTATGAGTACCTACGTATTAATTGATAACTTTCACATTTCACTATGATTGTCACTAAAATTGGCTTATAAACCCTTTATTGCTCTATTCTTGGCAATTTCTGAGAAAATGTAATCTGCAACTCGTCACTAAAGTTATTTTTTATCACTCACGTTATTATTTTCCTCGGTTGCCTCCCTCACATGTGATAAGAAATCAAACTTTAGTGTCTCAATTAATCAAACAACTAATAATTAAAAAAAACTTTAAACAGAAAATTTTGATGCTGAGTTCTAATGTCAAAGGTTGCTGTGAAACACGGTGATAAATCAATACCACGAATGTTGCTTTATGCTCGGATTACCAGGACAACAACTTGGTTGCATAATTAGAAGTAACGAAAGTAATTAATAAAACGATCTTACTTTAGATTTTAAAGTGCCGAGAATAAAATTTGTTTCCTTGTTAATTAAACATTTTTTAGAGATTTGCCGCTAGATCAATCCAAAGGCAAGCCACGAATCAGATATTTTCGGTTTGTTTTATTAGTAACAATTAAACTGAGTTTCCAAGTTATGAATACTTTACAAGCTCCTTAAAGCATAACTTTGGAATAATAAATACAAAACTTTTCAACTCGCATTAAAAAATGATTGTGTAATTAAAAATATATTCAAGCCACTTGCTTCCAATTTCGCGGATAAGCGCGATACAACTTTGCAATTCTCGTTAAGGCAAACTGAAACCACCAGAAAAGAAGTTTACTTTTCCACTATGCTTTTTCAGAAAATTTGATTATGGTTAAAGTGTGAATAACTAAAGATCTGTGCCACCTTTGCATGTATAAAATTTGTGCTCTTCTAATGACTCCACCTCACAGTGGCAATTGCAAATAAAGATTACATAAAACCGTTGATAGTTTTCTTCACACTTCCATCTCATAGACATTAAGTTCAACTCCAACTTAGTAATTTTGTCAAAAAAAAGAAATTCATTAGACACAAAATAATTTTGCGTTCGGCGTTCATGGCTTCTCTAGAAAGAACACAACCAGAGTAGGTGCCTGACTGAACATCTAAATGTGTTCTAGTTTAGAATGACACGCGTAAAAATACTTCTAAACCTCCATAAGAATCACTAAATTGCTTAATCTACAACACATCCTGCAAATTTAATTTTGAGATTTTATGTTTCATGGCAGACAAAAAACGAACAATAGAAAATATTGACAATGACATAAAAATAAGAAAATTGCAAATTTTGGTGTAATTTTTTTTAAAACTTAAATGGTGTCATTAATGGAAATTTTTATAAGGAAAATTGATTCCCTTACCACGACCGCCACAATCAATCACGGAAACTCACTGGCGAAGAATCTTCAAACACAATATCCTAGATTTAATCCTTCCCAGCATTACTTAGATGCACTCCATGTGGTGAACATCTTTCTGCATAGGTACTTGCCACCCCTTTGTTTGATATTAACTAGTAATTAGCTGAATGGTTGCGTTGGTTAAATCTATCCGTCGTGGGTAGCTATTCAGCTTTCCGTTAAATTTCTTCTAAAGTTTCAATAAAACGCAAAACTATCGATTATTGTGGCAGTGGCACTGATATACCGCCCCTGGAAGTTTCACTGGCGGTGAAAGCCCTTGATTTACTTCCAAGGAAATCTAGGGCATAATATAACGCCGATTATACAAGCGATTCCTGAATTGGCGTGACAACAACAAATACATATTGAGAAAACTTTCCAAAAATTTTATTGGATTACTTTTCAAAATTTGTGAAAACGCATCAATTATTTTTCCCGAAGTAGTATAAATAAGCCCCCAATAAACCACCACTTTGCCATAATATTAACTTAACGCTGTAAATTAGATGTAGAATTGCAACAGTTTTTAAACAGTCTATAGATTACTTAACCAATTCACATTTGATTAGGTATATACCTATAAGTACACCCGAGTTCAAAAGTAATGTCCACCTGTTACACTTTAAACTAGTTTAGTTTCTACATAAAACCAACAGACATTAAAATTCATATTTATGCTAAACATAGGTTACCTATAATGAAACAGATGCATAGGGTTTCCTTCAGCTGATACATTATCTGTAGAAGAGATTTAAATTTTAAAAGTTCCAAATGAGCATTACTTTTGAAAATGTTTGTACTTATCTACAGCTGGTGACAGATAAAATGAGCCATGTCTTAAAATTAATTTTGTGGAAATGATAGTAACTGGAATCAGACTATTACCTTTTATAATCTCAATACACAAGACGCTGGCTGATATGTGGGATACATGTTCATCTTCCACATAGAATAAATTTTAGATGGTCCAGTTAGTTAACTTTTTAGAAACGTTGAACGTGAATTTTCTTTGTTCATTTAAAAACAAACTTCTTCATGAAAATAATGGTCACTGATATTCTGCATGTGCCAAAAAAACGTCCTAACTTGTAAATACTTACTTACTCAGAAGTTATTGTTTTTTCCGAGGTCTAATAGCCTCAGGGACCATTTTATGTTAAAAGAGGCGACAAAGTTGCGTGTTTTATGAGGCCAGTTCCCCAAATGGGGGAGGCGGCTTTGACTCCCCTCCTCACAAAATTGTAAAGTTACCGCAAAAATCTACACTGCTTCACGTCGATGCTATGAAATATTTTTCCATTTTAAATGATCTACACGTTTGTTATTTATTTCATAATTTGATTAAAAGTGATCTATTTTGGCTTAATTAATGTTACGCGAGTTATAAATCTTAATATTAAAGACATTTCAAATTTTCTCTCATGTCCGATCGCAAAATGACAAGTTTGCTCGCAACTTTGCGACACCGAGAGGGAGTTGCAACTAATCGCAAAGTCGAACTTGAAATTGGCCCCTTAGACAGAAAAAGTTTGCTTGCGTACTCTGAATAGCTTCTAACATCACTTGTAATTTATTCCTTATTTTTGAGGACGGCAACCCTTCCAGGTGAAGAGCTGATGGTTCGAGAATTTACTAAAAGTAACAATAAATAAAACAAGTAGGTATCACAATGAATAAAGAAGCTGCCACCAATTTTTCGATAAGTCTGCTTAAAATTGGAATTGAAAAAAAAGTAATAAGGGCACAATCGCTGCTGGGTTCAAGCGGTAAAATGAGGTTATTATGATCTTGCATTACTTTGACAACTACCCAAAAATAAAAATCGTATGGTTTGGAAAACAAGGCTTATTATGATGTGCAGATCAAAGAATTTTTCAACCAATTTTGATTTGCATAAAAGAGAAAAAATAATAGGTCTTATATAAAAACGACAGTAAGGTCAAGATTTTGCTTGCATGGCGAAATCCGAATCTCGCCAGACCTTTCGGCACTAACAGGATAAAAGCTATAAAACCCTTCCATTTACGATCGCGTAAAATTATATATACAAGTCGATTGTATAATTTCAGTAAAATAAAACTTGAAGCGGTAGCATAAAATATGTCTAAAATGGACTTTAAATTTACCATAAAACGCAGCTTGTATGAAAATATATGTTTTACTGTCAATCAAGGTATATCTGGGCTTTCCAAAAATGCCCGTATATGTAGGTACAGTGGCGAGCAAAAAATAAAGCACGATGTTTCTTCCCAGTGTGAACCAACTCCATTTGGTAGGAAGGGCAGGGCATTGCAACCCACCCATTTTTAGGTGATTCGCTTCCTGGCGAGGGAGGTGAGTGGTCTTTTGGGTAGGTATAGGCTTCAAGCGGTATAAATATTTATTACCCGTAGCACCATTGGGCGATAAGAATTTCCTGGGGTTCAATACGGCAGACCGGCAGGTTTCGTTGACACAGTTACTTCTACAAGCCGTTTTACACCACTTCAAAATCGTCGATTTTGCTTCACGAGTCGTGCCTAATTTTATGCTCGCCACTGTACCTAGTTAAATTGTGGAATAATATTGTACCACTTACTATAGTTACCATTCTTGCATTTATCATTTAAATGTGTAATATGTGTGAATTTAGACTAATAATAGACTAATCATAGTGAGATTTAACGCACAGTGACCTTGAATAAAATAGATAATACCTACAACTATTACCATAATGTCAGTGGACGGTGGGAAATATTACAATAGTTTATAGAAATCTAAATTGGTCTCGTTTCACATAACCAAATCTAAAGAGTCTTCCGAGGTCTTCGCAACATCGAGAAAAGAAACCTTCAGTTTTTGCATTTTATTAACTAACCTTAGGTATACCTACAAAGCAGCAATTATCAGAACTCTGATGTTTTAGATGTGAAGAAAAGTTTTAAAAGTCATTTAAGATGAAATAAGCGCCAACAAAGATACGGCAAAGTTTTAATCTGCGTCACTCTCGTTAACTGCTACAATCAAAGAACATGATTACAACGCTTGAAGTGCAATCCGGAACGAATCCTTTCAAAACTGGATTATAGAACGGATCCACAACTCCAACACAGTTATCACGCCATCATCCACTATCAGATTTGGCACAGTCCTTCGCATAACTGTCTCTTCCACAACAGGACGATTTATTATTATCGATTTTAGTCCAGTTCCAGACCGATAGAGATGGAGAATAAATGATGTCGCCACTACTATCTGCGACTAAATTTCTACTAAAATTTTGTTCTGATTCTGTCATGCAGGTAGATACTTTCAAAAATCAATATTCAGTGTTTATACGTCGAGGCGGGAGTTTGAAGTGTACCTAGTTACTAGTTAAGTTAAAACCAGGGTTTAACATTATAAATGAGACTGTGCTACGCGAGTTTGCTCGATATTGTATGCAACCCCTTCAGAATGGAGCGACTAAAGTAAGGACTGAGAACGAATGTTATACAATTAATCCTGTCCTGACTTTAAAATCTTTTAGACGTGTGCCACATTTTTATGAAAGGTTAATGCATATTAAATTTGTTTGCCAAGCTGTTTCGCATGTTTCTGCCGCTTGTTAAATTCTTCTAGAATCCCTTTTATATAAGCCAACTCATACTCTAAGTCACTAATAGAATATATTCGTACACATAATTTATGTTCATTTCTTTTTCAAAATTATAATCGTGGGCAGTCAGAACACAACCACTGCTAGATGGTGATTCAAAATACGTACTGTTCATTTCGCAGAGCCTTAATATGCATATTTGTAACAGCATGATATAACTGAAAAGTCTAACTGTCTATTTATTTTAAAAATTTATCGAAGATAATATACCTTCTGATATGTATTACTTTTAATATTTTCTTTTGCCACCTACGATTTAGTGCAGTCCCAAATGTTGGGGAATGGTTTGATGATTTTATGTCATAGAAATTGCTTTCCATCACTAATATGCCCCTACTTTTTAAAACAACAATACAATTTATTATTATAGTCATTACATTCTTTTCACCCGAGCTCACCACAATTTGCTCAAGTAGGTAAAGACTTGACCTTCTAGTTTATCTTTATGGCCGGAGGAAAGTAATTTTTACACTTAAGTTTAAATCTTCTTCTGATCAAGTCTTAACATGACTGCCTAATCTTTAATAATTTTGTATCAAAACTAAAAAACAGCAAATGTAACTGCGATTAAGATAAAGTGTCTTTAGATGTACACTAAAAATGTCCACGAAGATTACAAATCTTTCACGTTAAAGCGTGAAAGTGATTGTTATAGATTACAGATTGCAGAGAGATCGTTTGGCTTTCTAGACTTTCCGAGCTCCGATCAATGAGATCTTTTGTTCAAACCCTGTCTGTAATTTTCCTCCCAAAAGCATAAACTTTTTGCAAAGATTTCGATGACCTTGGGAATTGTTTCCTTTAGCAAGCCGGAGGATTCGGGGCGCAACGAGGAGGACCCACTATAGAAGAAATTGATTAAAGATCACTTTAACACAATACTAGTAGCAAACCATTTCCATTACATTGTACACCCGGATGATCTGTAAATGAGACTCTTGAATCGCTGGTTTGGCTGATTTGGCAACATTGTAAACTGGTCTGTAGTGGGATCCTGGAAAAAGCGATTGCGATCGAGTCGCTATCTTTACGATTTCGGTCGCTTTGGAGGGAAGGGGTTTAGGGGAGGATCTTTTCAAAAATGCGAAACCAATCATTTTTCAGCAATTTGTTAAGGTGAAAAGTTTTCAAACTACCTAACCTAAGTATCGTGAACGTAAACCTCGTGTACTTTAATACACTAAACAATTGTCACTTATAATATTCCTAGTGCATTGATTATTTCCGGAAATTTTTTCGAATGCATTTCTAAAACGTATTAATTAGCCCGAGTGGAACATGCATAAGAATAAAATTTCCGGAAAAAAAAATTTTCAGGAAATTTTTACATTGTCATAGAAACGACAACGAATTCTATTTTTCTATTGGCTACTTTTCGGTGTCGTGCGATTTTCATCAAAATGGATACCAACGATACATGATAACTTAATTCAGTAGTACATGTGCAAACATTCGAAAAAATTGATCATAAGAGTCAAGAGTTACGACAATTTTCAAGAACTCTTCCTCCGTTATCAACCGTTTTCGAGAACATGTTTATTAAGAAAAGCCGTTTAATTTTTTGATTTTATATGCGCCTCTCAAGTTTGTAACAGTTATTCCGGGACACTCTGTATACAAAAATTGAGATATGCGTATGGATTCAAACTTGCGTTTCAATCTGACAGAGTTAGAATATAAGCTACTGTATATTATGAATCCAACAAATTATTATAAATTTAACAAAATTTGTGGAGGATATTATTTTGGTATAGAAACATACTTTATGGTACGATTGTACCTAGGACTTTTGTTTACAGATATTTTTTCTGAATGTAATTACAAATGTCCAAGTTGACTGGGATATAACGTTTATTCAAGGAAATAATTAAAATGTTTGTCGAGATTAAGATTTTGTAAAATTTGCAAGCACGTTTTGAAGAAGAAATTCAAATAATCTAGAGATCATTTAAAAGTGGTTTCGGAAATGAAAATTGTTATTTTTTACCTACAAAAGTAATAATATTGGTATATATTATGAACAACAAGATAAAAATTATTTAGAAACCCCTTGTTAATCTCCAAATAACGATAAATATGCAATATCCGAAGAATCGCTTTTAAACCAGCACCTTTGGAGTTGTAGAAACGCTTTCTACCAAAAACGGGTAAACTTGGGTGCCGGAGGCTATAACCCTTCCACTTGTTGTACATACCTATTGCTGTTAGCTGAATGGCTTTATTTAATAGTGCAGCGCGTAGCTTGAACTCTTATTACTAACACAAAATAATTATTATGATGCATGAATCACACTGAAAATATTATCATATTTATACAAGGTACATATATTCATTTTTAATTAGCAATTACTTGAATTAAAACCAAGTGATCATTAAGCCGTGTCCGGTTAATTAAAACTACTGGTTGCATTTTTCTCATCATCCACAATGATGTGTCTACACGAGTCTAGCAATTTCGCATTAGGTTATAAGTTGAGGTTCAATACCTTCAACGAATTAACGAGACATGCTCAAAAAGTGGTTGCTAACTTTGCCACCACACTATAGATTAATAGGATTAGTTGCGATTATTTTATGGCTAGGGTTTCTCTGTGTGTGAAGGTACGGGTATTACGCCGTGAAACTCGTAATGAAGAGTGTAATTAACGGGGGCGATTAGTTTAAAGTCCCTTTATATTAATTTTTTACCTAAGCTCCCTCCCCAACCAGGTATTAGTGCTACCTTTACTAAACTTCTCTTGTTAAACAACAGTGGAAGCATTTAATTAAAATATCGCTTCTACTGGAGTCTCCACATTAATGGGGGTTGTGTTTAAAGCAGAAATTGCAGTTATTGCCATTTACTATTATTATTATTCTATTATGTACTTAACAGTTTCAGGAACTTTTCTATTTAATTTTTTATAATTAACAACACAAACATGATTACGACTTCTGGCCAGTTTATGGGATTTCAGAATTTTACTAGGACTACTAAGTGTCTGAACAAATTAAACATTTTAAGTGAAAAAGTGCCCCTTAACTTAATTTTCAGTTTTTTAACAATATGTAGATAGTAGCTAAATTTATTATTATATCATAAAGTGTACAAATATAAATGTCTCATATCAAATTCAAATAAAGAATTTAAAAAAATATACCTTAGCCTAGAGGGTAAAAACTTACTGTCGACAGGGATGCAACTTGTGTTCATGAACATGAGAAAATATAAAAGACCCCTAACCATAATTTTGTTTAACAAAGGAGCAATCATTATACTTAAGGCTGCCGTAAAGAGTTGACTAGGTCAGTTTCCGCCCAGATTTTAAATTAGTTAGATCACCAAACATACACCTCATACCAGACATATGGGCATACACCAGACATCTAGGCGCCCATGTAACGAACATTTGAAACTGAAGACAAAATTTTATAGCCCATTAACTCGACTGAGACGTGACCAAAAACATAAACAAACTGATTTCTCCTAACAGATGTGTGTGGCGGTTTCGATATGGTGGCGGAATAAGCTCGATAAGTTGCCAAAAATTCTCTGTAGTGGAAAAATATGTAAAAGATTTTGAACTACCAGAATCTCGTTTTATGACTTTTTTTGTTGGTACTAACAAAATTTGTGAGCCCGTGAATCTGAAAAATCCCTATTTCCAAAGAGCGCGCGGCTTCAGAAACCATTTTTTTTCTCGGGCCTCAAGTAACGCACAGCGTGGATTTTCATTTTGTTCGAAAAAGCAATAATTGGAGAATCAATATCATTTTTATGATACAAGAGAATATACACAATTAAATCTTATATTCACTATTTTGTTAGTTACATCTATTAAAATCAGTAAAGTTTCAAGTTCAAATAGGTCTCATTTCCTTTTTCACGATATGGATTTTATTCTTTTTTATGTAGATCGATAGCCTCAAGTATTAAGATGATATAATCTTGCATAACCCCTAGTCGCGTTTCAAAAATAAAGTTTCTAGGACAAGAAATGCAAGACGCGGTTAATTACGGTTCGGCAGGTTGTGTGAACGCGACGGAGATAGCGTATACGGTAAACGTAGGCACTGAACAAAGAGAGCAACGCAGCATTTTTAATGACCGGAAAAATTTCAGTAAGAAGAAAAAATGGTCAAATTATCATAAATAATTTTTTTTTCAAATCAATATCATAAAGAGCTGATAACAAGTGATCAAATAAATTCGTCAAAATTTCGTATTTATAGTAGGTTATGAAAAATTACTATTATTTTATTTTATCACATTTATATTGTTGTCTTCTATTTTATGGTTATAAAATAAAAAAAATACGATCTAAATGAAAAATAACTTGCCTTCTTTGTCTTTATCTACCGCCTTCCCACTCGTAATAGCAACGTTTTGATAATTTTAATAGCGACATTCTTCGGTGCATGCTATTGACTGTGCTATTAATTCTGCAACTATCACTTTTTCAAGGAAAATACAAATCCACACTGATTTCTTTGAAAATAGCGATTTTCCAGATTCAAAGGGCCACAAATTTTTTCGGTACTACCAAAAAAGTCGTAAAACGAGATTTTGGTAGCCCCAAGATTCTTCAAAAAGATAGACAAGATCTCATATTTTTCTACTTCATAAAATTTTTCTTCTAAACTAAGCGACTTTCGAGCTCTTTCCACCGCACTATAGTTGTTTCGATAGTGGCAGTCATTCAATTTTTTTTTATGGAAAGGAACGGATCATTTACAACTTCTTTTATACGCCCCGAGCTCAAATTTGTTTATTACCTACTCTACGAATATTATAAACTTTACCTGCATCTAGAGAACGTAGTTTTTCGAAACCAAAAATTAAAAAAAATAAATTGCTCTCAACAATGTAAGAGGAAAAATTGTCGGTGTTCGCCATTATTCCCATTGAAACTGATATCGCAGACAGGTTAGACGTAGAGGAAATAATTAGTGAGTTTTCTTGAAAGTGCGAAAAGTGCTCATGTAAATAAATTTTAAACAGAAGTAGCTATTATTATTATTTCATTAGATAGGTATACCTAAACAAAATATTACAAGAATTTTTCTAGCTATACATTTTTGGGTAATTGTTTACAATTTCCACTCTTCGCTTTTTGTGCTGTTTTTTTTGGAAACCATCGTAAAACATCATTAGAATGCCATTTTGATCAATGAAATGTTGTGCAAATGATAAATAATTTTATGCAAAATTTATAGGAAAAAAAAGATGTGCTAGGGCAAGGAAAATGAGTAAAAATAAAAGTAGTTTGCACAAGAAAATATATTGATTTTCGTAATGTATACATGGTGACGAATGCGTTGGTGTAATTAGTTTTTTGAAAATCGAAGAGTGGGTAAAGTAAACAATGACCCATTTTTGTTCTAATATTCAAATAATGTATATGTCGTACTCACTTAGTAAAATTGACCATTTCATGAAACGGATTAGGGCAAGAAAAATTCTTTTAATGAAGTGGACCTCCTTTTCATGACATGGTCAATTTCACTAAGTGTGTACGACATATACATCTCACGTTTTCTCACATTTTTAGTTTTTAAATTACGGACAAAATTTTTATTCAAGCTTTAATTTTTTTAAGCAAAAACCATTGGAGCTAGACTTCTTAACGAAGCCATTGTCAAGGCACTTTTTACAATAAATCTAAATCTGCCATTCATCCAACTTTGGTTTTTCTTATGGGGGTCATATTGGATTTTAGCATTTATTGATTGACTTTTATTTTCTGATTGCAACACAATACTTTTTTACATCTATGCCTAATTTTTAAAATTTTCAATGGTGAGAAAAATTTTCATTTACATTAATATTCAGTATGAAAATGCCCAACTTTGACCTAATTTAGGTCAGTGAATAGAGGCATGATAACTAAAAAACAGTTGCAAAATTTTATACTTCCGTTTCGATTCGTTACCATTACACGGCAAAGTTTTAAAAATGTTACAATTAATGTTAAATTTTTTACCCACTCACTGGCCTAAATTTAACCGACTTCGTATCTCTGAGAATAAGCGAGCTCTCGAAAAACGGACACCTTGTATAATATGTTAATAAAGATCAATTCATATAGTATGTATTTATTTATTGTTTTATTTCTTTTATTAATGAAATGTGAATGTTACTGATATAGTTTGAAAAATACATACTACATATTCTACATTTTTGGGCGGCAGTTGCTATCTTGCACAGTGCACACACCTCGGCACATACCTCTAGATTTCCTACAGCCGGGCCTGTAGGTACTTTATATTATTTATGTTAATTTAAAAGGGCTTTTATTATTAACATTTGTCAGTCTTCTTCATACCGCTACATCATCCGACAATTAAAGATTGCTGCACGCGATAAGTAGCAAGATCCCTTGGATATTGTTTACTAATTATATGGTCGGCCTTATCACATTGCACACTTTTCTCCATGTACAAAGACGTGGAACGAGAAAGAATAAATACGTGATGACTAGGGCAACGCCAGAACTACTTAGTTATATTTAGCTCTTTATCACCGGATCGGAAATAAAACCCGAGACCGATTTCAAAATCTCAAATATAAACAACACGATGCACGCTGGAATCCCAAAATTCTTGTAGAACAGCGCCAAAACCCTCACACGGGAAAACCCCTCAAATATATAATGGTTTTACGTATTGTTGACTGCCGCGATCGGGCGGAATCGTCGAGAGGATCCATTTGGTAGCCCTCCACGAGTTCTTGGTTTTACGAAAAACGGGAAGGCCTAACTCGTTTCTGTTTTCAGGATTATAAAACTGAAGAATTGACCTTTCTGCTAAAGGAAATATAAAAGCAGTAAAAAAAATATTCCTACCTAATACGTGGCTTCAAAGTTGCCGAACTTTGAAGGGTTGTTACTTTATAACAAAAAAAAAAATTCGATTAAAAATGTCTTTAGCATAATCTTTGATGTTTTGTCATTACATAGGTCAAAGGAGAACTTGATTGTATCATTAGGTTGCTCTAAAACCATGAACTACGAAAGCGTGTTTTGCCGTTTTTTCGCCCGTTTCTTACGGCAGCCTTAAACTTACAGTCTACGTCCTGTGTACATAAAGCGTGAACAAATATTTTCATTGATGTAATCAAGTTTCTCGCAAATATTTCTCTTGCAGCTTGGTCATAATGTAAGCGTGATAAAGTGATTAGTGATTATAATTTCGGCAAGCATACTCCGTGCACCTATACATTTTGCTTAATTTTTTTAAAGATCAATTATGTAGACAGTAAATTTGGATTGCAACTAACCCTATAAGCTTTATCGATAATAGAAATTTGTCTGCTCGCTTACATTTAAGTTTTGAAATAATTGGACGAGTAAGATGCAATTTTCGGTTTAAGTTAATTAAGTCATTAAAAAAAAACCAAAAAGAGAGACCTTGAAGCGTAAATTTATCTTGAACTCAACGCTGGAAATGTTAGGCTAGGTTGACACCCGTATGGGACCGAAAATAACTTCTTATTTTTAACCCTGAAAGACTGGCATGTTTAGACATAAAGGAATGTTTAATAACATGACAATGAATTTCACTTAAATGTCCCAGAGGCCCGAATTAATATTGGCGGTTCCTTTGCGCAGCGTAGATGAAGTCTTTTCCTCCAGTTCCTTTTGCAATCGCGTATTTGGATTAACATAAAGAACTTTTTTCATTTGGGTACAGCTTCAGACTCGTTACTAAGTCCACTTTTAGGGTCGTACAATCCAACTAAGCTAACTGTTGAAATTCTCCTTTCTTATAAAAAAGTAGCCATAAGTATGTACAGCCGGCTAAAGAATTAATGCACAGGTCCTTGCCCTGTAGGCAACTTTACTGCCACGTTCCTCACTCTCCCAATGTTTGGCACCATTTCTCACCGCTGGCGTCCTGAAGGTCGGTCGGTAGCTCAGGTAACGTTGTAAATACCGTAAAAAAATTTTTGGCAAATTCGCACACCACAGTCGCAGAAATTTTATCTTCACTGTGTTTTGATATTTGTCAAGAAACATTAACTAGTTGCTTTTAAAATTTGAGGCCTATTGTTGCTATAATTTGTTACTTTGTAACCAAACAAAAATTACAAGAGAAGAAAGAATTTTATTTCTACATGAATCCATTGTCTATAAACGTCCCAGTTTAAGACTTTAATGGATATTAAGTAAAGTAAATAGGAATACCTAATGCTTATGACAATTATAATTCTCTCACGCAATAGATTAAAATTTTTAACCAGTGGCATCCCAATTAATGTCGCTTTGATTATTTTAAATTAAAAAATAATACGCCACTATTTTTTTCATAAACAAAAATTATTTATTAGTAAAAAAATAAAGAACAGTTATTTGTATGTCCCTAAACTAAAACCAGGATATTAAAATTCTCTGTATAGTAGGCTGTGATTGTTGAATTATTTTACGGAAGTATGTTAATTAAGACTTTTTGTCTTAAAATCATGCACAAATTAATCCCCTTCAATATTGACTTAGTAAGTCCACGTGGTCCAATATGCTACGTATAAATAATTAGATAATTATTTTCTTGTTAGCAGTATAACAATACATGTAATGCTTTTTATCAACAATTAACAAGATGAAGAGTGAAATACATTTAAATTTTCTTAAATCGATTTTTTTATAGTTTACAGAAGTTTGCGCTTTTTTAAAGATTAATTCAATTAAATATTTTTTTTATAATACTACAGGCCGAAAAAGATTTTTTGTTTAATAACTCCGAAACTACATTAGATATTTCTATTAAGCTTGGTGGATGTAAACTATGTGTAAAGACACAACTTTTGTGAAACAACAAATTTTTAGTTTTAACCATTGGCATCCCAATTAATGTCACCTTGATTATTTTAAATAAAAAAAATAATACGCCACTATTTTCTTCATAAACAAAAATTATTTTATTAATCGTGCTTTATTTTGTAATAAAAAAGATAAAAGAAGAATATTTTTCGTATCTTGAAGTGTTTATCAGTAAAGAAATAAAAACAGTTATTTGTATGTCTCTTCTAAATTAAAAGCAGGATATTAAAATTCTCTATAATTCTCTAGACTGTGGTTGTTGAATTATTTTGTTTCACAAAATTGTTATTAATTTGCTAAGAGTCAATTACAATTATTAAGTAATTTAATCAGAACTGGGTTTTATGGTTAATCGCCCTGTATATGAAAGATTAAGCGAAAACGGAAGTATGTTTATTAAGACACAGAAACTCCCTTCAATATTGACTTTTATTTGACATTGATTTTTTGAATGTTTCTTCTTGAATATGTTAGGTATTTGTTAAAATCGTTCAATGCTACATCTCATTAATTTCTTTAATGCAGAATTAATTGTCATAAATGTCATAAGCATTATTCCCATTTACTTCATTTAATATCCAATAAGATCTGAAAGTGAGACATTTATAGACAATAGGTTGATGTAGAAATAAAATGCTCTCTTCTTTTTTAATTTTTGTTTGGTTACGGAGTAACAATTCTAGCAACAATAGGCTCCAAATTTTAAAAAAAAATGGTGTGGACCTTTGAATAAAAGTAACCTAATTTTTTTCATAATGTGTTAATCTTTGTATAATTATTCTTTTTTTTTTCCTGACAAATGTCGAAACACCGTTGGAGATAAAATGTCTGCGACCTTGGTGTGCAAAATTCCTTTTACGGTATTTACAACCCTACCTGAGTGGGCTGGGTTGGCGATCACCGAGTCCTCGATGCGGTACCAAACCTTCGGCCGTAAACCGTGCAAGGAGTGTTGCCTGCTTTACATCGTCACCCAGACTCCCCCTGTGCATTAATTCTTTGGCCGGCTGTACATCCGATCAATTAAGTAATGCACAGAGAGTGCACAAATAATCTACGTTTATCACATTATCATCCCGTATAAGATAGAAAAACTTGACAATTTGTAATCTCCTGTGCTTTTCTGATGTCTGATACAAGTTTTTCTATGTTACGCTTGATGATAACGTGCGAAAAGTAAATTATTTGCGCACCCCCTGTGCATTACTTAATTGGCCGGGTGTACCTTGGGTACCAATCAAACATTTCTATGTGCATGTTAGTTTCTGTAACAATGTGTATGTCTATAGTTTAATTAAATACAATAGCAATATTTCACAGAGTGACTCAGGGCAAAATTTAATTACAAGACAATAATATCTTAACTGTAGGAACGGCATAAAGGTATTGACAAAATCTTTAGATTTTAATCCTTTTTTGAACAATTCTGCAATCTTGTTTATAAATTCTTGACAGATCGTATAAGAGCTGTTCATCCTGAATCAGATCCTTTAATTTTCGATAAATATTAGCTGAAGATGCAGAGCGGGGATGCTCGCAAAGACTGTCACTTCCAGATGTGGAGATACTCCCTGGGCTACAAGGTCGCCAGATCTTGACACCAAAAACCCACGAATTAAAGAACCAGAGTCAAGATCACATAAACAACGCCCTTGCTGCGATGTGTCGGGATGTACTCCAATATTTAAAGAAGATTGGAGGAGTGCCAAGAGGAGATTTCGTGACAACATATGTCTCGACGTCATTCTTTTCGGAAAGTAAAATTTACAACTGCACGGGGTAAAGTAACATATTACATATATTGAATCGGCGCTTAAATTGCATTCTTGCTAATTATTTCATAGGTAATAAGGCTCTTTAGTCGCTCTTAGTCGGATGGCAATATTGGCATTATAAATTAAAAACTTGGCAAGGGTATACCATGCAGCTACTGCCTACTGATGGGTGGTAAGTAGGTAGGCAGGTATATAAAGGAATCATATTTACTATAAAATTTCCTAGAAGAAGAATATATCCAAAACGACCTAAATGATATTTTGCTCTGAATTAAAATTCGTTCATTTATTTGCCCATTTCTTTTGGAAACCGAGTTTTTTGATCAGCAAAAAATTACCGTAAGAGGTTTACCAGCAAATAAACAATACTTAGTCGAAAGTAGAAACATTCTTCGCAAAGTCTGGTAACTAGAACGGGGGTTACCATAATGGAACTAATTCAAGAATCTTTATGCCAAATATAGGTAACGGTTCTTAATAATTTCTTAAGTTTCGACAAGCATGACATGTACTTGCTCAATACAGTTGCGATTAACGTTCTATACTCATTGCCAAATACCAAAGTGACTAACGCTTGTTTTTTTTTCCAACAGCTGTAACAATTCTCGCTACATTACGGCGTGACGCAAGTTACAAATCAAGTGTTTTACACACCTCGGATTTGTTTCATATGAAACCGATTCTGAATGATTGTTACCAAAATTGTCTCTTATCAGTGATTAACCTATGAAGATGTAAATGAGGAGAAAACAACTTCTTGACTCGTTAGTCAAAGTGATGGGACATTATAACCTAGATTTTTAAAGTTTTGCAAAAAATGAACGATGTCTCATGTTTGGGAAATATAATATTTAGAAAATGTAGGCGATTTCATTAGACCCGTATTTTTTTATTTGGTTCTAGGGTCAATATTACGCCCAGAATTAATTTTTTAATTTTTATAGTGGGAGATTTGTGACGTAAGCGACCCCAGCTCGACGTAGTTCTCAAAAAAATCGTATGATGGCGCTTTACTCAGATTCCATATAAATCGAATGCCGATCCGATGTAAAAATGTGACGCCCTCTGCTAGCAGCGCAGCATAGTAGTCAAAAACAAGAGTCTATTCACTATAGGTGTGAGTCTTAGATACGGGGACCGATGACGTCACCAAAGACAAAAATTGCAAATATCTACGAAAATATGAAATAAAAAAATGGGAAAAAAAATATTTAAGCCTTTTTTAGTTATTTGCATGCATCTAGAGAATAAAAAGTGCAATATTTTTTTTAGGTAAGTACCCCATTATGACAAACGCTTATTGGGTATACATTTTCAATGCTTTGTTATTATAAGATAAAATATTGTTCTAGAAAATGTTTAATTAATATTGAGAACAATTTCCAGAAAAGTTTTAAAACCAAGGACTGAAAAAGTTAATTTCTCAATTAGGTGTTAAAATTTTTATCCTTGAATTACACTACATTTACCTTCTATTGTAATAAGAAAAAGTTTTGTCTACAACATTGCATTACAACAAAAGAAATGAATCAATTTTTTTTTAATACACACTAATAATAACACTGTTCGAAATAAGCTTCAAGGCCATTCAAAACGAGGTCTTGAACCTATAAAGCAACAGATTCAACTAATAATTTTGAATAAAAAATGTTCAGCAAGGTAGGTCATTTTCTGTGTTTTTTGATCACACAGAAGAATGTAGAAACCGTCCAAATAATATGTGTATCTACTTTTATATCTAAGAAAACATGTGCATAATTGTATGAATATACCTTTTAAAAGAAACGTTAAAGCATTATCGTAACAACTTTCATTCAGAATAAATGCAAGCTCGTTGTAAGTCTCCAGCAATGTTATCTCGCGGAAAGGAGAATTGAATAATTTATTATTTCTTCCGATAAAGCATTCACAGTGTAGGCACATAAATATCTCAAGCGGCTGCTGTTGAAACGCCGCATAAAACATTAATGTGGCAAGTCAGATTCGATTGACCGAAAGAGATTTCTTTCCGGTCAACCTGCAATCGAAGAAATCTTTTTTACAAATTTATCTCTAAATAGAAAATCATGCCTTGCTCGTTGTGATTTATTGATTGATTGCTCAACCAGGCACTTAAATAGTCATGGAAAAGACCCTTTTATAGGAAATTGAAGAGCAACTGAATGAAATGGGGTTGGGAAGATAGAATCGTGTTTTTTTAGCTTTGTAGTTTTACCGTTAGGAAAAGAAATAAAGTTGAAAGTAAACTGGTGTATGACGCGAAGTACACTAGACATAAAGGACGACAGCTTGAGGCTTGAGGAAAAACGTAACGGAGTGGTTATATGTACAAAAGGAGAAAATGTTGGTAATTAAAAGTTAAGGTGACCACTTCAATGATATAATCAGGCTATATCCAAATTACATAGGTACTAGGTAGATTCCTTCTATTAAAAGATTATCGAGTCTCTAAAACTCCCAGAGAGTTGCATAACCTGTGATAATTAATTGCGTAAGTAAGTTAAGTAAGTATTGATCTAACCAGGTCCTTATCTAGTAAGTTCTTTATTTTATGACAATCGAACAAGCTGTGCATAAGATCGAATATGGTCCTATGTTTGTTATAAGATGAAAAATCATAAACATTATGGACTACCCAACAAGCGCTTTGCTCCAACTTAACCAGAATTAAGCAATTTTCTACAAGTGAAACATTTTTGTTGAAAGACCAACAATTTACTATCATGGCATAAAGCGATTTATTTACATAACATAATAATAATAAATATAATTAATTGAAAAATAATCCACAATCCACATCATATTTATTTTTTTAATCCCTATATCCATAGTTGTTCTGATACCAAGTTCTGAGATAAGTTTACTTATCCCCCAGTTATCGTGCATCTGTTGCAGTTGAGTAACCAGAAAACCATTTACCTTTCTACAAAATACAGTCAACGCTTTTTTCTTAGTGACTCTACGTCTTGAGTAGATATAAATAAAAGTGTCGCGCATTTATTCACTCACTGAAACGTCAGAATCTGCAAATAGATTTTGTTACAGAAACCAAATATTAACAGAATTTTTCTTTACCCAGTGTTTGCCTTATAGATTTTGAGTACTTGATTAGTCATTAACAAAGTGAACGGCTGTAACGTAAAAAAGTGGCCACTACAACCTCAACAATTTACTTTTTTTCCCAAAAGTCAAACAATTTGTTTCATACATAAACAACTGTTAAACAGAATTGGTTAAGAATCTTTAAACAATTAAGATCAATGATGTAGAGGATTATTCTCTACCCTTTAGCCGACAAAGAACGCCACCAAAATGCGATTCGGGGTGAGTTCTCCCACAACTTGTGTGGGAGTATGGGGTTGATTTTGTCTTCTTCGAATGATCGAGAGAAGATTAGTTAATATATTTCATTAAAGCGTCACGACATCAATTTTTAAATTAACAATTAATAATAGTAATACAACTATGTATTCAGTACTTGATTCTTTGAATTCGAAACGGTTGTACCTACACAACACAATTATTGCTTAAATATAGGAGGTACCTGATAGAGATAGATAAAATTGAAATTTGTGATACTTTACATTATTTTTGTTTAGTTTGGTGTGTAATTAACCCTATCGCCAAAAACTTGATTGGACCATTTTTTTACTATTAAAACATACCCTACTTAAATAATCAAAGTATTTTTCATTTCTACTATATTTTATGCTATTTTTATTTTAAAATGTACGATGAATCCAAAATCAAGTAAGCAAGCGTTTAAACATTTAAATGTAAGTCTACTCTGAATTTATTTTTCTATTGCTCGCAGAAACCTTCAAATTCCGAATAAAATAGTTTATTGGCCGTTTAAGTTTTATATTTACGATTCTAAGTAAAGGGATCAGATTTTAATCAGTTGATTGTTCAAGTAACAGTTCTCAACAGCTTCATTTAATTTGGTTGCCAATTTTATTGATTTTTTTGCATAACCTAAATAAGTAAATAGGTACTACGCAAAACATTGTTTAACACTAACGATGAAACCATTTCACTGATTGAAATTTTTCTCTAAATTGTGTCTTAAATTTGCTCTAGCGCAGCTTTTCTTGAACTCCATATACTCGGCGTCCCTAAATATTGTTTAACAATGTATATCAAAAATGCTTCAATTTCATTCGAAAACATATATTTTTTTATTACGACAATAGCATAAGAGCTCCTTTATTGGAACTAAAATTTAATAGATATTATAAGTCACCAAAGTGCAGTCATTGTAAAATGTCGAACACTAACAAGTTTTTACCAACTAAAATTTTTTTACCAACAAATTTTCTACATTTTTTTGCCTCTTGCAAAATTTTAATATCCGTAACATAGTTTTCCGGCTATAATTTGTAACGACTTCCTTTTGGTTTCATTACAGCACCATACCTAAATGTCGTAGTTTCGTCATAGGTCGCAGCCAACCAGATAACCAAGAAACAATAAGATTTATTTTATATGCCTTGAAAACAAAAGTCTACAAAATATTATTAATATAATGCAAAACAAGAAAAAGTAAAAGAAATTTTGAAAATAACCGGTGTTTGCTGAAAAAAAAATTAATAAAAAAATTAAAGCTAAGATTCTATATTTTCTTTGTCGTTGACAAAGGAAATATAGAAAATATATGACTGGTTTTGAAGATATTCACAGCAAACCACTAACAGAGCTTTACCTTTAGAGAGCTCTAATTTCTTTAGGAAGAATTTTTCGTTTTATGTTTATAGACAACTTTCTTCATGTTTTTAATTGTAGAAGCCGCCAGAAAAATATTGCACACTTTCTTCGGACAGCCTGTATATTAAATAGTAATTTGTCACTTGTGATAAGTGATTTTTGGAATTTTTTTTAAAGGGTTTTATAGGTTTATTAATCATAACGCAGGAATCAAGTTTGAAATGATAAAATTCATTGAGAGCTAATAAAAATGGTATCTTTCGTTTACACGTAAAGATAAAAAGTACTTTTAGATCGCCCCTTTCATATTCTGATTATCGGAATTTATGGATCATTAAAGTTAGATAAATATTAATATGTATCAAATTAAACAGGTTACCTTATCAACTTATCAATTCCATTAAATTGTTATTACTTAATGTTACTAAACACCAAAAGTTCTTATGCCATGCTATGTTATTCTAACATAGAAATTTCTCCCAGAAATCATTATTAACCAAACTCATCGATCTGAGTTTGATAAATTGATAATCATCAAAAACTATAAGTAGATAATCATTTGATTTAAATAAGGCAATTTTGATATAACTAATCATTAATTATTTTACTTTTGAAGTTATAATGTTTTTCCAACTCTTACTTTATTTGCATTTTACAATTTTATCCACCCAACAGTTTACCATTCAACATTCGAATCTTCAGCCGTATAACTTGCTCATGATGGGATCGAGGGGCTTCCTGCCTGTTGTATATAAATACTTAAACATTTGGTATTACTGTTATCATCATTCCCACAAATAATGTGTATTTACATATAAATGCGTGTATTTACACAGGGTGTGTTAAATATAGCTGGTTAATTTGATTGACGGCCATATTAGTTTCGTTCGTTTCTTTCAGTCCTCCACATTAGTAAAGAGAATAATAATAGATAATAAGCGCTACAAGTAGAACAAGTTTCTATAACTGATCAAACAGCCATAATCGATTAGGTACTTTGATTCTTCAAAAACTATGCCAAAATTTTAATGACCATCACAAGCATTTCCATCCACAATTCATTGATTCCCGACCGATTTGAAGGGTATATGGGATAGTTGTTGCAGAAGCGGGACAATGAAACTGTTCATCAGACAATATTGAATGAGTTCCTGAAAATCCAGCCAAAAACCACCTCAACTAAACATCGTTCCCACGAATAATTGACGCATCACCACCTGAATAATCATATTAGACCGAATTTACATTTAACACAAGATTCAATTAACACAATAGCTGCTGTGAAAAGCCCATGAAAGTTGCCGAGAATGCGGCAACTCGATGCTGAACAAAACCATTTCTGTGAAACAATCATAATTACCTAAATGATTTGGTTACAAAATAAAATAGACATTGAGGGCTCAAATTATCATTAAACAACCACCGAAAGACTTGGAGAGTGGTGGTTTAGAGCCAAAGTGATCAGAGAGGGTCAAAGGAGTTAAACTTTTTGGTGCGTAAGTTTTAAAAATGAACTTTTAATCGCTGCAGTAATATGAATTATTAGTAATCGTGATCACCGAGCTTAAAGTCATCAGACTTTTTTCGTGAGGCCAACAGCTCCGATAAGGCGAATGAAACCATATGGCGTGAAATTTGTTAAAGGGCATGAAAAATGATAAATTATAGGCTGGCCTTAAAGTGCCGGCAGATTAACGGCACTTTAATAGAAAGCCGTTTGGGCTTTCTGTTAAAGTGCCGTTAATCTATATGACGGCACTTCAGTGTATTAGGGCAAGGAAAAAAATTAGGAAAGTTCTTTTCAAGTAGTAATTTTTAATGGTGCTTTAAAAAAAATTTTACAAGGCCCTGAACTGACCTTGCGTAGAACTTCTTTTTCGCATAAAAAAGCATAGTTCAAACGAGGAATTGAACTTGAGATCTGCCCGTTTCTATGCCATCTCTTTTCCTTGGCCCTATCGAGCTCGCTAGTCGTTGCGTGTTCGATCTTTGTGCGCGCATTAACGGCATTTTAATAGAAAGCCGTTCGACAGTAGGTACTTTAAGTACAATGTAAATTATATTGAAAAGATAATTCTATTTATACATCAGTCCGTAGATGAAACTTTTATAACATATATCTATGCAATTTATTAAATAGCTGAACAACATTCCGTCTCAAAAGTGCAATCACGTAAAACTTAGATAAGAGAAAATTATTCGTGTAAAATATATCAATAGCGATTATTGACTATCGGTAAGTTGTACGCCAATTAACCACACCTGCAATGCTACACCTTGTCTAGCTGAAGTCCAAACCCTTCCAATTTGTGACGTATAATGTTGAAGGGGTGAAACTATTGATTCATCACACATACAACATTTAAGACGAGCCATAATGTCCCATAAAGTTTCTCCTGCTATAATTCAATTTGGTGCGAACAAAAGTAATTTTCACACTCGATGAAGTCAGTAAAAGTGGCACATTTCCTGCAAATGCTAATGGAAGTTGCCTGCGATAGATCCGGCAACAACTCAGAATAACGAAATCGAAAATTTTAAACACCTATTGTCTAATAGGTACCGAAATCCCCCGATTCCCGCAATTGCTGCGGCACAATAAAAGGGTGAAACTATCGATTCCCGTACGTGCAACATTTACGACGCGCAGTAATCCCCGTAAAGTCCTTCCTGCTATAATGCAATTTGGCGTGAACAAAAGTAATTTTCACACTCGACGAAGTAAACCTGGTAAATCTCCTGCAGCTCTTGTTCTTGGAAGTTGCGTCGTGATGGGTCCAGGCAAAACCCTAGACCAAGCCTGCTGTTGACGGATAAGGCAGTTCTTAAGCATACATTCCAGTTTTTGCAGACGAAACCGAAAAATTGTGTTGGGGGGGTACGCGTCTCAGCACCACCCCGTGACCTGGTGCGCGCACCGACGACGAGGGTCACATCGACGGCGCACGCTTTCTCGATCAATAACGCAATTTACCCGCTGCCCGAATTTGCAATTTTCTTTTGGTTGCCGTGCCCAAGACGTTCATACATTTGCCTGGGGTCCTTTAATGTTACAAGGTTTTTTCCATCAAGTTGCCCAGCCTCCAGGTTTGACATAACCGCGATCTTTAGGGTCACAATGCGGAAAGATAAGTTATCGACGACGACGATCCGTGTAGATTTAGGATTTAGCACTGAACGAATCGTATCGCGAGTTCCGCTTTCAGCACGCCATTTATAGCGAACTTTTCCACAAATTTTACGTGTGCAAATTAGAGTCCTTGAAGGGGCAAATTTCCCAAATTTATTCCTATCCACTTGTATCCTGCAATCTTAATTTACGAAAATTGTTAGGCCTTCTGAAATGACAAGAAGTGGCGTAATTATCAACGCATTCAAATATTTTCTTCAAATGTAATCTCCTAATTACGAACAAAAATATTTTCTCGTTAAACCGCTGAACTTTTCAGCCCATGGAGTAGAGGCGGAGCAAAAGTAGGATTGTTAAAATCATTCATTGTGAGATTTGTTCAACTTGCACCCCCTTATCTTTTCATTGTAACGAACTCATTAGGTGTATTTACCTTTTAACTTTGACACTTCCGACAGATATAAACTTTGTTAAACAGCTCTAGTATATGAGGAAGTCAAGTTTAACGACTGTCTAATTTTAGGACAAAATCAAAACTCCCCTACTGCAGTGATTCAGGGACTTTTACCAGATACCAGACGTTTGCTTGAATACTTTAAGTTATAGGATTGTCTTTTATTTCCACTAGAATTAAGAAATTACATCAAGAACAAACTTTCTATATGTTCCTCTTTTACAGTTTCCTGTAATCATGCACTTTAGGAATAAGAACCACATATAAGTACTTCCACTTGGATTTAAGAAAGGAATTAACATTTAGTCCAGTAGAACATTTTCTATTATGTAATGTAACTATCCCGTGTGAAGGATAACTCTGGTTACTTTCAAAATTAAGAAGATACTAGACTTTATAAAATAGCTGTATACGTTGTTATTTCGAAAGAATTTGCTTTTTTCTACAGAATAGTAAATGGCCAGCCGCTAGTTTATAAATTTATCGGTTTCAGGCTGTAAGAAGGTCGTTAACATTCTCAAAAGTTTGTAATGTACCTTATAATTGTATTAGGAATGTAAAAATGACATATCGGTAATATAATAGTTATTTATGTATCAAGGGAATAAACACCGATTTTAATCTCGAGAATGTGAGTAATGCACGAGGCGAAGCCGAGGGCATTTTCATTCGAGAGATGCATACAGAACTTTCTTCCCAACCGTTTATGTTAATAATAATAATACCTAAATTAGAAAAGAAATTGTTATAATTGACAGATACCTAAATGAAGTTGGCTGACGGTTATTATGGAAACGTGTTTTTTTATGTTAGGATCGGCATTTTTTTTACTTTATTTTTTAGAGAATAAAGTGGCACTTTATTCCCTCATTATGAGGGATTAAAGTACCACTTTATTCCCGGGTGGGAAAAAAATAATTAAAAACCAAAAAATTCCATCAGTCTTGAAGAGAGATTTTTTGGTTTTTCAAGTATACCAAAAGACATTTAAGAAAATGACATTCTATTAAAAGAAAAGTTGTCTTAGACCTGTTAGAAATCTATCCCATATGTCAAAAATACGAGCTTTTGATAGATTCCAATGAAATCAAAAGAGCAACAAAATTTATTGAAAATAAAAAAATAAAATAATTAAATAAATAATATAAATAAAACAGTAACATTGAACATCAACTAAAATTTTGTCAAAATGGTTCTTAATTATTAGTTATATGTTGTTATTTCGTTAAATTGTTGCAAAACAAAAGAACTTCTGGGCAAAACTGACAAAATTCCTTGATTTTTAATTAATTCCTTGACAGGAGATTTAGTTAGATATAGGAGAGGCTTAAGTAAGTAATGCACGAGGCGAAGCCGAGGGCATTTTTATTCGAAGGATTAACGATGTTTATTCTAGAGATGCATACAAAACTTTCTTCCCAGCCGTTTAAGTTAATAATAATAATAAATTAGAGAAAAAATAATTGTTAAAATTGACAGGATACCTAAATAAAGTTGGCTGACGGTTATTATGGAAACGAGTTTCTTTATGTTATATCGGCATTTTTTTACTTTATTCCCCGGTAATAAAGTGGCACTTTATTCTCTCATTATGAGGGAATAAAGTACCACTTTATTCCCGGTTGGGAAGAAAAATGATATAATGGTAATGTTATATTTTTACAATACAATTATTAATTTGCTGCCACTGTTTGAACTCAGTATAACATTTTTGGTATATCACTTTTGACTTGGTTGGAATAAGTGTTTACATAGCTTCCTCAGCACTTTCTAGCACATTTTCAGGCAAATTAGCTTCACTCATTTTACAAATTATTGAATTTTAATAGTTATTTATGTATCAAGGGAATTGACACCGATTTTAATCCCGAGAATGTAAGTAATGCACGAGGCAAAGCCGAGGGCATTTTTATTCGAGGGATTAACAATGTTTATTCCAGAGATGCATACAAAACTTTTTTGCCAACCGTTTAAGTTAATAATAATAATAAATTAAAGAAGAAATTGTTATAATTGACAGATACCTAAATGAAGTTGGCTGACGGTTATTATGGAAACGAGTTTCTTCATGTTAGGATCGGCATTTTTTTAATTTTATTCCCTAGAGAATAAAGTGGCACTTTATTCCCTCATTATGAGGGAATAAAGTACCACTTTATTCCCGGGTGGGAAGAAAAAAATAAAATATTTGTTGACAAATAAACATCTTTGTGACTACCTAGCAACCAACTTGTATAACGACTTTGATTTTTACGGAAAAAGTTGCAAATGAATTTTTGATTTATTAATGCAGTCATAATAATTCATCAAAATGCGGAAGTGGTCGCCTGAAACCGATAAAATATTGAACAAACCTCGATGTTATGATATATTACAGCCTTGGATGTCTTAAAATCCTCGCTCTTCGAGCTCGGATTTTAACCTGACATCTGCAGCTGTAATAAATGTCATAACATTTCGCGGTATGTTAATAGCTATAACTGGTTAGTATGCAAACTAACCCTCGTTTTGATGGAGATTTTACACTAGTGTAATTATAATTAATTTAGTTTGTACATATAATAATGATCCAAAATGTTTGAATAATAATATTACTCTATTAACTCTAGTGGATAAAGCAGCAAGTTCGTTGATTAGTTTATGAAGTAACAAATCAGAAGAGAGTGAGGTGATGTATGTTGCACATACAAGGTTAGTCAAAAATGTGGAACCAAGCTTCTGCTACTTAAACTATTAGACTTATAAAAAAAATTAAAACTCTTTGAAGATTATACCATTATACATATTGACAGTAGAAGTGTACTAAAAATTTAAAAGATAAATGACAAGATCTCAAGAACTACGAAGGACAATAGAATAAAAATAACTTGAGCACTAATGAAGATAATGCTCAAATATGTTCAAAAACTTAAATGCTATTTGCACCAAATAACACCTTTTCACATAAATAAAACATAATCAAGATTAGTTCAAATTGGTATATTTGACCTGAAAAAAAATTAGCCCCAAACTTTTTTGGTTAAGAAAAAGATTTTAAGTTGTGAAAAGTTGTCACATGTATCTATAATGCGTCATAAAATTTTTCCTATTTCCTTTAAATTTTAACACCACCGCGACAATAAAGAAGACCGCTGCTGTAACACAGTCATTTTGTTAAGCGTTATTCCAATCTCTCGTTGCTTGTTTGCACATTAACTTTTATATCCATGATTTGCATGGCACGAGAGTAAAGATATAAATACCTACAGCACTCATCTTCGCACTTTTCCATGTTCACAACAAATCGTTTACTGGGTGCCCCAAGAATAATTTTTCATGTCACAAATGATTTATAAATAGGTGACGCCACCCTATTCCTATTCTGTTCACAGAACTAAATTGGTCGTTCAAGATAACAAATTGCATCGCCGAGTAATACATAAGATGACCTCCCCAAATCAGCTTGTTGGCAGCATAGTTCCTATTCCTGCAGGAATTGCGGTTGACCGAAATGAATCAATACTTTGCATTATTGTGTTTCAGTTTGAAACAGTTAAACTTTTTAAATGCTTTAAAATAAAGTTTTCCATATGATTATTAAGATTGAGATCCTATTTAAAAAATTGCGTTCCTTAGAAAAGTTATTTACTTTTTGCTTGAGTGCTGCTGATTCGTTGCCTGAAGCCTACGCTTCAAATTGCCCCGTTGCAAAGTCACGACATGACAAAATATTACAAGAGCTACTTTTCTAGTTCAACTGGATTCTGGACCTTCGTCTATTATTACCCGATTAATTTTTCATCACAAGACAGTAAGCACCCTGTCTATTGATGTTTAAATAATTTGTTAACTCTTTACGTTACTGTGAATAAAATATTAACTTATTTTTGGTTGTCCTATTTGCAATTTGTAGTTCTGTTTTAAACAGTATACACAGCTAATCATAACATGCACTAACACTATTTTATCGATGATTTATAGCTGACATTATTTTGTCGCATGAATTAACAAGAGCATGGAAAAACCGAATGTAAAAAATTGCTTGAAAAGCACAGAAACCTTCAATAAATTGAATTGATTATCATTACAATGACGAAGTACTTTCACCCTGTAATAATGACTTTAAAAGGGTTATATTTGTTGAACTGTTTTTAAGTGCCTAGTTTACTACTTAAAAATAAACTTTTAGAAGACTTTCTTGGTCGACTCATAATTGATTTTCAATTGACAAAAGAAGAACCTTTTATATACGTCAGATGGCACAAAAGGGGTCAGTGCCTGATTAACTTCCCACCCACCCCCGAGCACTAAACTTGGTAACATTCAAATCTCGCGACGGCAATCACAGCCTCTCTGTGTACCGCAGAAAGCCAACTACTGACCCGTTGACCCGTCGCCGTCGTCTTGCCGACCACCATCCAGATGTGGTTGGTGGCTGACCATCAGCAAGCACTACTCCATCACTGCTGCTTGCAACTTCGGGTTGCAACCCCACTTTACGAGGCCTCTAACCAAGATTTCAATCCTTAAATTACCTTTGACTGCAAAAAATTCGTATTTATTTTATAACTCTCTTGATATTTAAAAAGAGAATTTCAGATTATGTAATATGTGTAGGTAAGTAATATGAGCAAAATTTAAAAAAAAATATGTTAAAAATAAAAAAATATATTAAATGTGATTTATTCGTTTTACTGGAGATAAAAGGGATCAGATTATTGGTCGGTTCCGGAAACATTAAATAAAAATAATTTTCAAGAGACAACATTTTGGAAACTGCAGCTTATATCCCGAAAAACAAAGATGGTTTGCCTGCTAGTTGCTCAAATTTTAGAGTAGGGTAGTTCTTCAGTTAATAAAGAGGCAACCAAGAGAGGACCAAGTAATTTAAATTTTTATACACGTTTAGTTGAGGAAGTAAATCACTAAACTCAATTCTTAAATATGTACAAACAAAAGGTATTTATTTAAATTTAAATAATTAATCACAGTGGTGAAAGGTGAAGTTAAGCAATAAGGATAATACGTTATGAATTTAAAAAACGATGATATCTAATAAAATAAATACTTCTCTATGGTTCTCGAATCGCGTGAGCTAGTAGGTACCTCCCTACTCTGAACTAAATGCAGGAAATAAATTGTATCTAGTAATATACAAGAAAAACAAACAAGGGGCAATCGAGTAACAATAAATAGAAGTGGTATAAACTTGTTGATGTGGTGGCGTAAGGAAGAGGGTTGTAAGGGGAAAAGATTAAAGTATCTTCTAAAGCGACGATGGTACGACGATTTGTTGGCGCAAAGAAGTTATCTATGACTCTTCAAAAAACGGACCAAAGTCGAGGGGTTCGGGAACGTCAAAAACCAATAGATTTCGAAAAAGCTGTTGAGGTGTTGACTTGATCTTCGTAGAGTTAAGAAACTTACAGCCAAAAATTTTTCGAGTTGGCGGGTCGAAGACCACAGAGTATAATTATGTTTTTAGTAGACTTCTTATCTTCTCGCCCAAAGGATTAAGGGGAAAGAACATTTTGTATGAGAGAAAGGAAAGAAAGGACATCCACCAGCTTATATTAAGTAAATAAAATCGATAATATGTCGGCTCCAGCATAACTAATGGTTAATTACAAACTTCCTTATGTGACACTTATGCCCAGTTGCACAAAACTTAACGGATGTTTACTCCTCCGTTAACAACCCGTTAAAATTTTATTAATTATTATTACAAGACAATCTATTCCCTTAGAAGATGTAAAGAGAGCAATGTGGTGGTTAGTTGACCTAATAACAATTTTAGCGGTTTTTTAACGCACCGTTATCGACTCATTAGCTTCCTGCAACTGGGCATAAAGTTAAAAATTTTATAAGAGTTATTGGCTCTAGCTGCCTTTAAACTTTGAGTACACACTTTAGGTACAACTTATATATTATTATTAAATAAATATTTTTGTAAACATTGCATACAATATTTGTCCACCCTGTGCTTTGTTGTACTGTTTCCCTTCAAAAATATGACTTTTATCATACTTTATTTTTATGAAATTTATTTTTAGTTATGATGTCTTCTAACTTTTAAGTCAAAAGCTTTGAGGCCAAGTGGGGCCAATTCAAAGAAACAAAAAGTTAGACAGAAATTGTCAAACTTTTTTCGTCACTTGTGCTTTTTTCTTAAAAACTTTATTTTTAAGTTTTATTACAAAATCCATCAGAATGTTCAACCAATTTAGCACTAATTGAGGCATCGAAGTGAATTGGAATCAAAGTCATTGAAGATAAGTGAAAGAAGTTTATTTTGAAGAGTTTATTTTTTACATTTTATGCCTAAACTTTCTTGTTTCAACTGATTATTTTCATAAATTAAGGGAAGAAATATAATGTACACCAAATTAAACTATACATCTCTTGCACTGTCAACCAGAAAATTTAATGAGCATCAAAAAATCTAAATGAAACCCAAATTATTATACATCAGAAAATGAGAACATCACCACAAAATAACTATGCTGCGTATTGTTTTACCATTGCTTATATTTTAAATTGTATATGTCTATCAATTTTACTAAATTTTCACCAAATTTAGAACGCTCAAGTTACGCGTCCGTGCTGTACATGATAAATATTGGCGCTATCCATTTATATTTAGTGTTTCTCAAAAAAACTATTTGTGCGTCAAATAATTATTCTATTACTCCAAAAATGAAATATGCTCCCGCATCTCTCCTTGCCGCTTGCGCTTCCAGACAAGAGGCACGCAAAAAAAGTTTTGTACAAGGTCAGTTCAGGGCCCTGTAATTTTTTTTTTAAAGCACTATTAGAAATTACCACTAAAAAAAGTTTTACGTTTTACATAATGCAAGTCAATTACAACAAAGCATTTATATATTACGGAAATCAATATGTTTTTTTGTGCAAACCAGTTCTGTTTTTACTCTTATTTTCCTTGCCCTAGCACATCTACATCTATAATTTTGCATAAAATTATTTACTTGCACAACATTTTATTGCTTGTGTATTTTTGATCAACAAATAGTATTTTTAACTGCTAAATAATATAAGACACTGTCGAAAATTAAATATCTGGGTATTATGTTAGAATTAAATGTGGAATAAAATTTGGTGAACATTTAGTATTTATGGTAAACAAAAGTTATTTTGGCGAACAAAATATATAAGAGGCCAGCATTATGTCAATATTTGGTTGTCGCTTTAAGATTATGTATTTTCTTAATTTTGGTGAGCATTTAGTATTTTGGAGAAATAAAAATATTTTTTTGTATGAAAATATTGGGTAAATTTAGTAGACCCATAAATTAATAATAATAATTAATCAAGTTGATAGTTGCATCAACCACTGCCCTCAACTCAAAGAACGTTTGTCAAATTTGGAGCCATTTTAAAAGATATTAATAAAGTCGAAATCTGCTACAATTTAAACATCTCGCAGTTTCGATGTTCTTTATATTTATTACTAGGAAGCTGGATCTTTGGAAATACATAAATAAAAAAGTTTAGGCACAAAATGGATCACTTCATTCTTCAATAAATTCTTGAATTGATTGATAGCCAACTCTTTTCTGTCACTTTGAATCACCCCGACCCCACCTGACTCCATCGCTAGTAACTCGATTACTTTACTTTTGGGCGAAAATACAAAATTTACGCAAAATAATAAGATATAAATAAAATTACTTTGAAAGTTTGAAGATGAAAATAAATTCGTCATGAGGACAGCACACATGCACAATTACGACTTAAGTTGATGTCCATAACCTAGTCCTAAATATAGGCATTGAATTTATAATTCAGGCACATCCCAAGCGTCATTTTATTTTTATTTATACATTCGTCTGCCGGTAGTCTGCGCATCAAGATGGCATTACAAAATCGTTCTGGTATTACTTGCGATTGCGCATGTCCTAGAACAAAAATCGAACGGAACCATTGAAAAAGAACACTAATTAACAAAAGTTAATTGCGACGCTGGTCATAGGAGTAATCAGAGAGTCGATAATGGAAAATTGGATGGAAGTTACATTCAAATTTCTGTTCAAGAACCCAACCCAAACCTATCCCAAATTTACGAATAAAATTGTTCCGCTCTTAATGACTTCAATTAGCTCAAAATTATTTACAGTTCTAATTCATTTTTACGTTCTATCCGTCTAATGAGGAATACACTTATTACTTGATTTGGAACGGTCGTTGTTATAATAGGGGCCGGTCATAAGTTAACGACTACGTTTCTTGAAAAGAGTAGGTACCTCCTTGGATACAACTGTCCAATTTTTTTAAGATGGTTTTTGACAGTCGTAGCTTCAAATGATCGCCGATACTTTGATGAAATTGTTTTCCGTTTGACAATCAATAATCCAAAGTGGCGGGTGTAAATTTTTGATTTCAGGGCGGCTATAGCGGGCGCATTCTGCTTCATAAATGATGTATGCGCTTAGAAATAAAATTCTTAAAAAGTAGATATCGACCCAGCTGCCGACCCATAAACCAATGCGTGGCGGATGTAGACCATCGCCTTGGGAAATTTTACCGACACCCCGGAGGAATCCGCAAACAACATCGTCGTATATCCGGCACCCCTTCGACCTGTTTCTAGAGGGGTCGCTCACCTTTTGCCACCCGCTGGAGGATGATGTCCTTGTGGTCGCTGCAGTGCGGCTCGCCGATGACGATCAGGAGGTAGCACCCGGTGAGGGGGCTAGGAGGCGGCGGTGCCCCCTTGTCCCCCTCGGACACGCCATTCACAACCTCCATCCTTCAACCCTGTAGTCCTTTCACAGCCCCTAAATTTGTAGTTGAGTAGTTCGACCGACCACTCAGGGTCACACTCAGCTCCGGACACTCCGGAGGCTAGACGACTCGCGAATGCCGGCCGGCGGTGCGCTATGCAGTAGCAGGATTACCCCCACCCGGACTCCTGCCGAAGCAGACACCCGCCCCCGCTCAGCTGACTTGGGGGTGCGATATAGGACAAGACGAGACGACGGTCGGTCGGCGTCAGGCTTCGCTGGATGAGTTGCCCCCCGTTTCAAACCTAGCGACTGGCCCAATTTAGGCACGTACCGACGCCGAAAAAGGCACTCGGCGGGCGACCGCTAAGTGGGCCGTTAATTTAACTGAATTTTAACGCGAAAATGGAGAGATTTTTGCTACCGATACTCCACCCCGACCCGAAAAATAAAATAAAATTAACATTACTAAACAAAATCTACACTCGAAAATAAACACATTTTTTTAACGCATTCCAACGCATTAATCTAGGCGTCTGTACGGAAGCCCATAGATAAAACAAAAAACGAAAATGCAATTTACTATCTTGCAATGGCAGTTGGTGACTTGAAGTGCAAACAAGTCTTTTGAATGAAGGTTACTACTTTATTGTACATATACAGGGTGATTCATAGTGAGTGGTACCTTAGAAGTATCTCGAGAAGAGAAAAAGTTACTGACCTGAAAGTTTGATCATAGTCCTAGCGAGGTAGGATCTATTAACTGAAAATATTTTCAAAGTGGTGGCACTTCCGCTTATACCTGAAGTTGACATCAACTTTGTTATTTTAAATGGAATGTCCCAATTTTTTAATTTTTTTCTGGATTTTATGAACATTTTGACATAAAAGTGATTCAGCTAAAAAATTAAAATCTCAGCAACCGTTCACAAAAACATGTTGAATTTTTTATGTAGGTAATATATAATGTTCGAACTTAAAATGGTTTGATAAAATTTTCAAAATATCTAGCAGTAGAGTTTCTAATAAACGACATACGTCGACCTCTATGAGGCGCCGTTGTGGACAAAATGAAATTTTTGCAATTTTATATAATTTTGCCAAATATTTATAAATGCTGTTGATATTTATAAGAAAAACACAACTTTTATTTATTTTTACCATTTATATAGAAAAATGTTAAGTTTTATATAAATATCATGTCGCGTTAGAAATAATAATAGTGCTGACCGTGATATAAAATTGCGCACTTTTATAAATAAAGTCGGCACGCTCTCAATATAAATTTATGCGGCCGTGATATATTTATTGACGTTTGCCACCAAGACGCCAGAGGCCGCCACAAACGGAAGATTTACAATCCGAAAACGCTGGCTGCGGTTTAGTTACATTGCTAGTGACAAATCTGTCAAACTCGAAAGTTGAGGTTAGAGGTTAGATAAGCGCCAGAAACAATAAACATTAAAAAGGTGATATGAGTTAAATAGTCATTTATTTGTGTTCACTTGTGGGTAATTGTTAACCACTTCTAACCTCAACTTTTGAGTTTGACAGATTTGTCACTAGCAATGTAACTAAACCGCAGCCAGCGTTGCCGGATTGTAAATCTTCCTTTCGTGGCGGCCTCTGGCGTCTTGGTGGCAAACGTCAATAAATATATCACGTCCGCACAAATTTATATCGAGAGCGTGCCGACTTTATTTATAAAAGTGCGCAATTTTATATTACGGTCAGCACTATTATTATTTCTAACGCGACATAATATTTATATAAAACTTAACATTTTTCTATATAAATGAAGAAAATAAAAGTTGTGTTTTTCTTATAAATATCAACAGCATTTATAAATATTTGGCAAAATTATATAAAATTGCAAAAATTTCATTTTGTCCACAACGGCACCTCATAGACCTCACAGAAACAGATAAAAGTCAATTTTCTTTAATGGCATGATATCTACCTAATTACATACATCAATTGGTAGAGAAAAGTAATGCGCTTCTAATGATATATGATGTTCTTATACCTAAAATGTATGGTTCGATATTTGGCATTTCTTTTTTTATTGAAGAAAATTCGATAACACCGACTTCTAGGAGGCTTTGACTCACTTGAATCACCCTGTATGGGGTGTTTTATTAATAATTGTGCTAACTACTAACTGGAGAATACTTCTAACGAGATATGAAGATTTAACCTAAAACAGCCAGATAAAATATGCCTTTTTACTCAGTTACAGAGTATTTTATTTCAACATTTTAAAATTATTTTTGCCCATTATTTTGATACTGTTCAATATTTCTTTATCATTATTTTTCAGAAAGTTTAAGGCTTGTAGAGTAGAACACATTAAACTACGGTAAAATAAAGTTTCGTTTTATTACCAGAGGAGTACGGCAGATGCATAGGAATAGTTTTCCACCTCAAAATTCTACGCCACTGGTGGAATTGCTTTTTTACTATGATTATTCAATTTTTAGAAATTTTTTTACAAAATTAATGTACTCATAACAATAAAGTGATTATTTTTCGAGTTTAATTTATTGCGCTAATCTCAGTAAGGATCGAGGCACATTTTATTTAGCTGTTCTAGGTTCAATCTTCATATCTTGTTTTTTGCTTCAAGAATTCTCCAGTTAGCTTATGTACAATTATTAATAAATCACTATCTATGTATATACAAAAGAGTTATTTGCAATGCAAGTTAACTTTGTAGCTGTGGCACTCAAAAGACTGATCTAAACTGGTGTTTTTCACAAAATTTATGAAAATGTCAATAATTCAAAAATTAACAATTTTTTATTAAAGTCATATCGATATTCATTAGTCATGAACTGGTCTATCAGCTTTTCAAAGAATGACGTTGAGTTTTGGGGCACTTTGTATATTTCATCAATATTTAAAGCCAGAGGTTTTTTTGGGTCGTATTTAACACTCTACCAAATTTACCCAATATTTTCATACAAAAAAATACTTTTATTTCCCAAAAATTCTAAATGTTCACCAAAATTAAGAAGATACATAATCTTAAAGCGACAACCAAATATTGACATAATGCTGGCCTCTTATATATTTTGTTTGCCGAAATAACTTTTGTTGATTATAAATACTAAATGTTCACCAAATTTTATTCCGCATTTAATTCTAACATAATACCCAGATATTTAATTTTCGACAGTGTCTTATATTATTTAGCAGTTAAAAATACTATTTGTTGATCAAAAATACACAAGCAATAAAATGTTGTGCAAATGGTAAATAATTGTATGCAAAATTATAGATGTAGATGTGCTAGGGCAAGGAAAATAAGAGTAAAAATAGAAGTGGTTTGCACAAAAAAAGATATTGATTTCCGTAATATATAAATGCTTTGCTGTAATTGGCTTGCATTATGTAAAACGTAAAACTTTTTTTAGTGGTAATTTCTAATCGTGCTTTAAAAAAAAATTACAGGGCTCTGAACTGACCTTGTACAAAACTTTTTTCGCGTGCCTCTTGTCTGAAAGCGCAAGCGGCAAAGAAAGATGCGCGAGCATATATCATTTTTGGAGTGATAGAATAATTATTTGACGCACAAATAGTTTTTTTGAGAAACACTAAATATAAATGGATAGCGCGAATATTTATTATGTACAGCACAGACGCGTAACTTGAGAGTTCTAAATTTGGTGAACATTTAGTAAAATTGATAGACATATAGAATTTAAAATGTAAACAATGGTAAAACAATACGCAGCATAGTTATTTTAGTGGTGATCTTCTCATTTTCTGATGTATAATAATTTGGGTTTTATTTAGATTTTTTGATGCTCATTAAATTTTCTGGTGGACAGTGCAAGGGATGTATGATTTAATTTGGTGTACATTATATTTGTTCCCGTTTTTTTATATTTTATCCAAAGCTGCTAAACTAGAATCTTTCCGTTTTCTAGCACTATTATCATGTATCAAGACCAGAGAGCTCGTTCTATTGTCCCATCACTCTTTACCTTTATAGTTCAGATTGAGGCTTATTTAAACCTCACTCTGTAAAACAATGGATTCGATTTATTTCCTTCGTATTTATTACTTACATAAACTAAGGTCAACAGTTGCGCTCCATATCGAAATTTTGAAGGATTTTAAACTATTGTTACTTGTTAAATTTCATATGCCTCTCTCTCCAGTTAAAATTCTAAAGTGATAAAGGCAATTCGATGCATGATTTGCACGTCAGCCGCCTTGAAATTCGAAAGAATTTACACAATTATTAAGAGATTGTCCGTGATGCTTCTCTTTACCTAAATCCTATTATTGATTAAAGGAAATTTGATAGTTGGTTCCACTTTAACCACATTCCGCTAATCCAGATCGTTGTCTCGAGCTTCGCATATCACGTTTCCTCTATCAGCACTTATTAATTTTTCATAAAGAAGCTCTAAAGCTTTATAATGTCTCGTTCATCCACGCTACTTGCTTAGCTTGAAAACACGTCTGCAAAATTTTAATGTGTTTATTTAAATTAAAAGAAGCGATCGGGTATAACAAACAGTTATTAGAGCACCGGTCACTACTAAGCTAATTAATTAACTGCGTGTTGCGTGTGCTTCCAAAGCGTCCAGTCGCCTGTGAAGTATATTATTTAAATACAGTTCCTTCATGTTTGCTTCAGATGTTTTTATTAATAAGCTGCATCAATTAAACTTGTTACAAGATTAGTCACAATAGTAGATAAATACTCATCGAGATTTACCAATTTGGATGTATTTATTTAAATTAGAAGGTGAGATGAAAGTAAGTTACAAGAAGCAGTCACTTGTTGAAATAATAAGCATTATATACAAAACTGAATGGCGGAATTTGCATTTCAGATTTGATTTAAGTAACGGAGAACCGAGTTAATTATAGAAATGTAATTTGGTACTCTTCACACGACCACGATTTAGTTATCATTTACATTCGCCCCAGTATTCATATTTTAATAAATTTGTTCGGTTGCAAAGGGTTAAAATAGTTTATTTTTACATTTATGTTGATGTTTGGTTGCAAGGCTAAACCGACCAAATACTAACACCCCTTTTCTTCTTTTTTTTCTTGATTTTTATTTCGAATACAAGTTTAAATCTTTCTTTCTAGTAGTTTTTCTTGATAGAGGATCATGTTTAACATGGCCAAGAAATTGACAAATTAACAAATTGTACCACAAAATGCAATTCAGGCAGTCCATTACAACTTTTTGAATTTGCTGTTAGATTAGAAATTTGAAATTGGATAAGCAGTCATAATCATTATTGTCTTTTGTTTCCATGACATACTTAAAAAAGTAAAAAATTTGTAAATAACTCTCTTGGAATTTGTTGATTTTTAATAATAGTTCGATAAGGGAAGAAAATGCTTAAGTAACTTATTCTAAAATATAATTTTCTTTCGAGTGTTGTCAAAAAAATCAGTAGCTCACACGTAAAAAAATGACTTTTGAACCATTTTTGGTTGCAAATTTTGAGAAACAGCGTCTGTGTCTATATGATACATGCAACATTATAGGACTATCAGGAGTTAGTCTAGACTTCCAACTTACTGTTTCGCAAATTTGGATTTATAATTCCAAAAGGGGTATAAAATACCAATTTTTTTTAATCCGCCACATCGATCATTTTTTTAAATTATTATTATGTCAAAAAACTGTCAAAAAAGTTTATATAACATGAGTTGTCAAAATTACGTAGTAGAATGCCAATTGAACCATGTATGAAAAATTCTATATTTTTATTTAAATAAGAGATTTTGTACCAATTTTTGACGAGCATGATGGATTACGACTGCGTATCATATTTTAAATTTCTAAGCCAACTGCAAATTTAAGACTTTTTAATACACGGTCTACGTAAATCACCGTGTCTACAGAAATTTCACAAAATAATGTCAAAAATAGAAGACCAATAATTTCGACAGACGGATCTTTAAACACATTATAAGTGACGTAATGACAGCCTGAAGTCAATACTTTGACAGTTAGCTTACTTGATTTTTTTCTTTTGTATTATAATAGGGGTTGTCATAATTAGGTGTTATTTATAAAGTTACATATTGTCTAAATGCTTCGAAATTGACTTTTTTTAGTTCAATACAATGAACAGCAAAGCCGCAATCAGATCAGGATGCTTCAGATAAATGACCTGCACTAATAGCATCTTGGGAGTGAAAAGTAAGGTGCAAATAAATAACGAAGAGCATCTAACCATGAATCATGGAGCACAATCAAGAGCAGAAACGTAAAAACAAGACGATTGTTCAGCACCACGGAAGTGAGAGGTTTTGTCACTATCACAGATAATTATCCCTGGTTATGTGATTTTTCATATACACGGTGTTCTCGATTTTGACACATACACTTTTAAAATCGACGAAACAAGAGGAAAAAGGTTCAAAATTTGATTATTTATTTAAGAAGTTCAAGTTGGACATATCTATACGTAGTTCAAAAATTACTTGTATGAAAAAACTTTTTAGTTTATTGATCGACTGGTTTCATTCGTTCGTTGGAGATGCCCATATCATATCATGCTTTTGTATTAAAATTAAGGCTTCCAATAACGCTTTTTTTACTCTCATTTTTCTCTTAGTGTTTGATTCCTAGGGCAATCTAATTTTTTGAAGCGCTAACTTTTCCGCTGGAAATCCATTTTAAGGAAGGAAATTGACACGCCAAAGAGTTTCCGTATCATTTTCCCGGCGCATCCACCATTTGTGCTGTTATGTTTCTTTGCATTATTTACTGATTTTCTGCTATGTTCCACCATATTAATGTAATTTTTTTTGCCTCAAAGCACCCAGTAAATGTATTAATGGTTCATAAAAGTCTATAATTTTAATTGCTTATAAATATAATTATGTGAGAATGAAAATCATAGAACGAAACTTAAGTGAGGACTCCAATACCACAAAGAAAAACTGGGTGACTATTTGCCATTCTAGAGATTTTTCTGAATAAGTCACTAAACAACATCTTTTTTTACAACAAAACATTACAGTTTAATATATTTTTATGTCAATTTAATAACTTTTTAAATATTGTCTTTGAATTATAGTTCAGAAATAAATACATTCAATATATCAAGTTTTTTATAAACAAAAAAAATCCTAAGAGAATTACTACAAAAAAATACTATGCAGCAAGCATTAATTTTTTTTAATGCCCTAATACAGGGTGCTCCAAAAAAAGTGGACAAACGTTTTAGGATCTGATGAAATATGCCAAACTTTTTATAACTTGTGAATGGAATTTGCCATCTTCTACAACCTAATTAAAGGCAGTTATTTTGATCTTAACCTTTTTTAGATTGCATTTTCGCGGAGTGAGCATAGCAAACTAGCTTTACTAACTTAACTCCCAAATTTTCAAGGTATTTTATGTATTTAATGTAGGTATGTATTTGAATGGCTTTATTTCCACGTTACTAATTTAATATTGTTTTTTAATTTATAAAATTACATAAAATATTTTAGGGGTCGCCTACTTTATTTACCTATACCTTTATCTGAGATCAAACTCAAACCTGGAGAGTGGAGACATTAAATGCATTTTTCTCGGAAACTGTTCAATTGAATGAAATCTAGCCCGAGGGTCTTTTTTACGTAAAAAGAAATGGCAAATTTAAAAAAAAAATCAAAAAATCAACACGCTCAAAGTTTGGTGGTTAAAGTTAGAAAAGGTAGTTTGCCATGGCCACCCCAAAGATGCAATTTAAAAAAGTTTACGGTCAAAATAACTGTTTTCAACTTAAGTTGTGGATTAATCAATTTTATTGGACCATTCAGAAGTTATAAAAAAACTATTTTGAAAAATCAACTAAAGTTGTCTAAGAAATTTGCTGCTCGTAGGCGTTTCATGGCGCGCTGGAAGGAGTGAATATCTCTTGACGGAAGAATATTTTACTAAAATGATTTTTGATAAATCGGTTTGTTTTTGTATGGGAAATCAGATCTTAAGAGGTTGTCCACCTTTTCTGAAACATCCTGTATATTAGAAAAAAAGTTGAAAAGAAAAAATGGTTAAGTTTCTTTAGGACTACCGCTTCAGTTACCATCCCCCGTAGTCCAAATCAGTCGCAGTATTTTGCAACCATAGAAAAACCAATTTTTGAAAAATTAAAGTTAATTTAATGAAGCCAAAAATTGTTTAGAAGTAAGAAAGGGTATGTTAAGAAATCCCATCTTCACGAATACCTATCTGTTATATGTAGTAGTCTTCTACTCTTTAATGAGTTTAATGTAATACTGAAACTAAAGAATCAACTTTCAGATTCTAACGAGAATGATTGATTTTTTCTTACGTAATTAATAGTTTAGTTTTATTTTAGTTTATTTTTGTACTTCTATTCTTGTTGTTGTATCATGATCCTGCCTGCCTCATATAACAAACATTTTGGTTATAGGTATACGTCAAAATTTTGCTATTCCCGCCAGAGCGTGATGATTCCTAAGTGACGGCGTAATGCAAGATATATTGGTAACCACCCCTAAAATCGGTGTGTATCGACACATTTATTTGGTTTTCTAAGCACATCTCCCGCGGTTCAAGAAGCATCCCTATCTAAATTATACATATCATTGACCATTACAACGTATATTCAACCTAACCTAGTGGAAATTGTTGTTTTTGTTTGATCCCAATTTTAAGCTCTACCACCAGGTCTACTGACTTTGCTTGGAGACTTAAACACTACGAAACAGGAAAAAAAGAATTTTCCAAATGCGGCAATGGTTTGAATTAATCCCTGCTTGATAAAAATCCATGAACCAATTTTCTCCACACTCTTATTAAGTGTAATTGCACCTTGAATATAGAGAAGATATCTTGTCAAAGTAAAAATTTTCTAATGCCTTAATTTTTTGTGCGTTTTTAGAAAATTCACTATTAATTTTTCTTATTAATAGGATTTATCACTAAGAATTGGCAAAACTGTATAAAATTTCTTCTAGGGTAGAGTAATATTACATTGTGTTTTAAGATATACAGGGTGGGGCAATAGTGCGTCCGACTTCGATAGCTCGAGTTCTATGACAGGTAGAAATTTGATTTAAAAACACAAATAAACTAGAGAAAGAAGTCTATAACCGGAAATTATTTTTGAACATACAGGGTGAGCCAAGACAATTATACAGGAGCAAGTGACATTTTTTTAAATTAAATGTGGTGTGTAAAAAAAGATTTTTTAGAGCATTTTCCTAAACTTTTTTCAATCCAATATTATTGCTGATTATTTCCAAACCACTTGGAAGTAGCAATTTTTTTTGTTCAAATAATGGCATCTGCAGATGCATGTTAAAAAAATCACTACAGTCACAATTATGAGTTCTGAGAAAAAGTTATGTAAAGACTAGTTAGGAAACATCTGTAGAAAGTCTTTGAAACGTTTTAACTTTTGAAAAATTATACAGGGTGGCTAGATTTAATTTTTTAATTTATAACTTTTCGAATTTAATTTTCTCCATTTTTTCAAATGGAACACCTCGTATATTTTTTAACGATATGATGTAAAAACTAAAAACAAACATTTTTTGTACGGACACCCTTATGGCTATTTGTAACCATTTTTGATTTATCGCCCAATAATTACAAAATTCAGGAATGATCCTAAAAAATTGGGTTGTTTTTCAAATTACTCGACAGATAAAATTGTAATAAGTGCTCCAGATGTTTTGTTTATAAAAACAGAATAAGTTTTTTTATTAAGTTCACTTTATGTTTATATCTTGATCATTTTTTGCATTTTATATTATCCGACATGAAATACACATTTATGGCAGTTACCTGTCGTCAGTTGTCATTATTGTGTCAATTTTGAAACATTTGAAGTTTTTGTCGAGTTATTTGGAAAACAATTTAATTTTTTAGGATCATTCTTGAATTTTGTAATTATTTGGCGACATTTCGAAAATGGTTACAAATAGCCATAGCCATAGCTATAGTTTCTAAATCATATCGTTAAAAGATATACAGTGTGTTCTATTTAAAAAATGTAGAAAATTAAATTCAAAAAGTTCTAAATTAAAAAATTAAATTTAGTCACCCTGTATAATTTTTCAAAAATTAAAATGGATCAAAGACATTCCACAGATGTTTCCTAACTAGTCTTTATATATTTTTTTCTTAGAACTCATAATTGTGAATGTAGTGATTTTTTTAACATGCATCTGCAGATGCCATTATTTGAACAAAAAAAATCGCTACTTTCAAGTAGGGCTGGAAATAATATTTGAATTATTCGAATAACTATTTGAATATTCGAATAACTATTCGAATATTCGAATAACTATTCGAATATTCGAATGACTATTCGAATATTCGAATTATTCGAATGACTATTCGAATATTATTATTCGAATAACTATTCAAATAATCAGAATATTCAAATGACAATTCGAATTATAGAATTATATATACGTATTACTAATAAATTAATGAACAATTGCTCGTCGAACTGTAAGTAATTTAAACTTTTGAACTTTGCTTTATATTTATTGCGTTGTCACTTAATACCTATAAAAGAAATGATGCGGGAGAAGAATAATAACAATAATCCTCAAGAGAAAAAGTTTAAAAATCTGTTTTCGCAAAGGCGTGCGAAACAAGTAATATAAGGAAGGTAGTCAATAGCAGCATTTTATTTATCCCGCGCAGATGAATTAAATAAATACTTTTTTTGACACGTAACTAAACAAAACACAATGAAACATAATGAGTAATTACTACATTATTTTTCATTGTGTTTTTTTTTAGTTACCTGTCAAAAAAAGACTTTACTACATAATACTTTTGTATTCATTCATTTTGTAGTCATTCGAATATTCGAATAATTCGAATATTCGAATAATTCGAATAATTCGAATAATTTGAATAATTCGAATAATGACTATTCGAATAATTCAAATATTCAAATAAATATTCAAATGACTATTCGAATACCAAAATTCAAAAAAGTTCCAGCCCTACTTTCAAGTGGTTTGGAAATAGCCAGCAATAATATTGGATTAAGAGTCTAGGAAAAGGCTCTGAAAAATTTTTTTACACACCGCATTCCATTTAAAAAAATGTCACTTGCCCCTGTATAATTGTCTTGGCTCACCCTGTATGTTCAAAAATAATTTCTAGTTTATCTGTGTTTTTAAATCATATGCATCTAAGTAAAGTTAATTGATTTTAGAAATTTTTGATGAACGCTGGAAAATATTTGTAGATACCTACTTAACTCGTAACGTAAATACACTACAAACATACTACATAAACGTAAATAATATAAGAATAAGGACGGGGCTTCCAAGAGCGTTTATGAAAGCTTGCGCCTGCCAAGTGTGTATGTGGTAAAATCCGCTCTGTTTTGTATCGTTACTGAAACAGTGACAAGCAGGACTAAAGCCCCCCATTGTTCTCTGCTAAAGTCTGAATGTATCCTAATACTGGACCTCATTGTTTCTTGTTGATGACCACCTTTTATAATCCGAAGTACGTCCCATGAAAAACAATATATGCGGAATATTATTTAGCGTCACATGCAGCATTAAATCTTGCAAGTTTAACTTGTACGCCCTCATCAACTCATGCCTGACCTAACCGACATATTTTCAGGTCGGAAAACTTCCTGGGCAAAAGTTGGGGAGAGTGGTCAATTCCGGCACATGTGCAACCTGTTCGGCATTTCACGATCAGCTGGGCCAATAAAACAGTGGCCCGTCGACCGCAGCCAGCAGGAAATCCGGAAGAATAGCCAGGAGTACGCGTGCGTAGCTCGCAGTTCAATACTTGGCACAAGATTTTCCTGCCTAGGATACTCCCCTCCTTGGTTTTCATTCCAACTTTTTGTTTAATTTCATCAAACCTTTACCATGCACTGACCGCGATATTCACTCATGGTATAGTTGATAGTATAGGAAACGGATTGAAGCGAAGTTGCGTGCCACACAGAAAATAATGCGATGTCTTTGAACTAATTTTTTTATAAATTACCAACTCCATTCACGTCACTTTTTCTCTCGCATTCATTCAAGTCAAACTAATAGCAATTACGTTGGAATCGCTGGACCTTGTAACACTAGTACAGTTCGTTTTATCACCTGATCCTATGAAGGTTAACAAGAACATGAAAGGGGGTTGGGAACATGAAAGGGGGTTTTGATCTACAAGAATAAATTCGGACGTTCCTCAAACTAATAATTGGATTTATTACAAACATAAATGCGCTAATTCATTCTAGGGCGTCATATTAACATTCCTTAGTACACTCGCGAGCAATATTTAAGGCACGACTCGTGAAGGGAAATCGACAATTTTGAAGTTGTGTAAATCGAGCTGTAGGAGTGGTTGTGACAGTCTGCCCTATTGTACTCCAGTAAATCCTTATCGCCCAATGGTGCTAAGGATAATAAATATTTTTTCTTTGCTACCCCAACAGTTAATTACCTCCCTTGTCCGGGCGCAAATCACCTGAAAGTGGGTGGGTTGCAATGCCCTTTCCATCTTACCGAATAGAGCTGGTTTACACTGGGAAGAAACGTCGTGCCTTAAATATTGCTCGCGAGGGTATTTACTCGAATAAAACCTAAAAATAGTGCTAATACAAAAAATCAATAGTGTACTTTTATTCACTAGACTGTGAAAACGTTTTTTTTTTGCAATTGGACCGGCTGACTACAAATTATTATTCAGTAACAAGCAAATTGGAAGTAAATTAACAATAAAATTTAATACCCGTTCTGGAATAAAAACTAGTGCACTAGAATGACAAAAGTGGTAAAACTCTCAGTTTAGAAATACTTTACGGCTCGTTTCGTAACCGGCCTCGTTTTACTCATAAATCGTTATCAACAAATATTATTTTTGTCCAGCAAAAGCATATTCCATGTTGACTAAAAGAATTTAAATATAAAGAATAAATTGCTTTAAAAAAAGATAATAATATTAAAAATAATATATTTATTTTAAAAAGATAAAACTCTATTAATTAATAAAATCTTTTCTTAATAAATAATAAATTTAAATAAGGAGGAGCAGTTATATTTGAAGATACCAATAAAAATCACCATAAAGATAAGTTATTGGTAATAAATTAATTAATCCTTTTTTATTTATTTAAATATAATTTTGGTCTTATTAAACGTTCATATTAGAAATATTAGCTAAAACAAAATAAACCTGATGAACATAATCCATGTGCAATTATTATAATTAAAGATCCGACTATTTCTCAATAATTTATTGTTATAATTCTTCTTAATACTAACCCTATATGAACAACTGAAGTAAAGCAATCAAAGATTTAAATTAAAGAAATACTAACTCCCCCAATAATTCTTAAACTTAAAAGATATATATTAATTTTTACTCCAAATAAACTTAAATATACTTATTTTTAGTTTTGATTAGTTTATTATTATTGCAAATATTAATAATTATAATTTTCTATTGTTATAAAATTAATTATTTTTTAAAATTTTATTTTTTAAATAAAAGATTAAATAAGTTTATTATGTATTTATGTATAAATATAGATTTTTTTATTAACTTTCAATAGTTTTTGTTCATTTACGACTTCCGAAAGCCCATGTTGAAGCACCAATTACTTGCCTAAAAAAAATATTGCACTTTTTATTCTCTAGATGCATGCAAATACCTAACTAAAAGAGGCTTAAATATTTTTTTTTCCGATTTTTTATTTCATATTTTCGTAAATATTTGCAATTTTTGTTTTTGATGACGCATTGGTCCCCCGTATCCAAGACTTACTCCTATATTGAATGAATTTTTGTTTTCGGCTACTATGCTGCGCTGCTACCAGAGTGCGCGACATGTGTACAGCGGATTGCCATTCGATTTATAAATAGAACGCAAGCAATTTGAGTAAAGCGCCATTATACGATTTCTTTTAGAACTACGCCGTGCAGGGGCCTGCTACGTCACAAATTTCCCACTCCAAAAATTAAAAAATTAATTCTGGGCGTAATATTGACCCTAGAAGCAAATTAAAAAATACGGGTCTAATGAAATCGCCTACATTTTCTAAATATTATATTTCTTAACATGAGGCAAGTAGCCCATTGCTGGACCTATAATTTTAGCAGGAATTATATTAAAAGTAGGAGAATATGGATAATTACGAGTAATATTAGACACACATTCGTACAATATAAATACAAGATTTAACAAAGCTTCAATAGGGTCCTGACAGGGGGTGGCTTCTTCACTGAATAACCAAGGCGTTTTCTGTATTTTTGAATATGCTTTGACCTCTGGTATGTTTGCCATTATTTATTGTCTATTTTTATTATCTCTTTATGTATAGATACTAATGGCGAATGATCGTAAAAATAGCAATTAATCAAGGGACGCTGACAAGTCCTTTTGGACTTAGTGCTCCCCAAGATTAATATATATTTATTATTGTTATTGTATTGTATTATAGGTAATGATAAATAAATTACAACCTGATGTACTTACTTGCGAATGGCTGATCTTCATTAATGTCAGAAGTAGGTATTTTTTTATTATTATTAATACCATTATTCAGATCATACGGTGGGGCGGTTGTGAACGAACGCATGATAAAAGTAAGTAATTATGTAAATGCGTTCGTTTAACCAAATAAAAAATGTTTTTGAAATTTATTACAAATGTCAGAGTAAAATGTTATCTACAAGTTTAAAGCACAGAACATACCTCATCGTCACAAAACTAAAAATTTATAAACGTTTGAGCAGATTTTACGTAGACAGGTACAGTGACGAGCAAAATATTAGGCACGATTTTTCTTCCCAGCGTAATCCAACTCTATTGGGTACGATGTGGAGGGCATTGCAACCCACCCATTTCCAGGTGATTCGCAGCCGAGCGACGGAGCTGGGTGCTCTTTTATTAACCGTAGCACCATTGGGCGATAAGAATTTCAGTCACTCCTACAGCCCGATTTACACAATTTCAAAATTGCAGATTTTGCTTCACGAGTCGTGTTTAATTTTATGCTCGCCACTGTACCATTATTAAACATAATTATACCTATACCGGGTGTTTCAACGAGAACCGCCGGTGCCAAATTGAGTATTTCTAATGGAGTTAAAAATTTGAAATTTGGCAGAAATAAACTTTAATGAATGCGCTACAATGTGGCGTCGTTGGTTGGTCCATAATTAATTCCATGCGCCGTCGGGACGCTATAATGTGCTTTTTCAGAAATTTTTAATAATTTTTTTTATTATTATTATGTTCGTAATACCGCCAGGTATACGTTCCTGTTGTTAAAAATTTGAAATTTGTAGTTGAAGTATCCCTAATTGTGTTTTTAAGAAGTTCACGGGATTTTGACGAATTTATGACACGACTGCTTTATTGAAGCAGTCAAATTTTGTAAGAAAGACCGCCTAAACGGTTCGGTTATTTATGACTTAAAAGCGGTACCTACTGAAAGATATTTGCAGTGGAGAGACCATCATAAAACCTAATGCGGTTATTCGCAAAACTGGCGCCCCAAAAATGGCATCTGTCAATCAAAAAATCCCCTGAGGGCTGAAATTTAAAAATTCATGTAATTCAATAATGGTTTGATATAAGAATATTTCAATTACTCGTTATCAATCTTGGAGGTCGCGATCAGAAGCTTGAAGAAAATCAAAGAGATGAAGTAAATATTTCGATATGAAATCGCGATCGAAAGTGAAAACTCACACTGTTTAAAAAAAAATAAAAACGATAATGTCATCTTGTAGTGCATTAATTATAGTTTATTTCTGCCAAATTTCAAATTTTTAACTCCATTGGAAATACGTAATTTAGCACCGGCGGTTCTCGTTGAAACACCCTGTATTGACGATTGATTGACGGACCATTATTGAATATACCTATAACTATACACATTATGAAGAACGCTTCTTGGTGATGTATTTTTGCACCTGAAGCGCAATGAGTAAACGTGACATCCGTTGTACTTGTTTATATGAATTTTGATCGCAATGCCTAATGTGCCAAATCAACAAATTTACAATTTTACAAAAATCAAGTAGATTTATTTTATTTTACGAGTTTTGTTATTTTATGAGAGTGGAAAAAGTATGGCAAGCCGTTTTGCTATTTATTCTCTATAGGTATCAATGTGTCATTTTAATTCCATCTTATTTTCATTTCATTTGCGATAATTAAAATTACGCTATTTTCTTTAAGGAAAATACAATTTCCATTCTAAATTAAAAATTAAATACATATTTTCATTTTAAATTAAAAGTTAAATACATAAGACCCATTGTCCCTTTGAAAAATTTTGATATTTTCCTTAACAGAAATACAATTATCCTTAAGGAAAAATGAATTTAACTTTTAAATTAACACGAAAATGATTTTATAAATTACTGTTTCGGTACCGATGTGAATTTTTATTTCAATTTGGAACTAATGGCAAATTTTGAACACTTGTGAAATGAAAAAGAAAATGAATTTATATTTTAAATTAAAATTTTAATACACAAGTTATTTGAAAACAGGGTTTACCTATTTTTGGTTGTTATTTACAATTTTAATTCAGTTTTCCTTAAGGGAAATTAATTTTATTTTTTAAATTAAAAGTTGAATGCTTTTAGACATTTCAATTTTATTTGCTTATTCGGCTGCTTACATTTTTATGGGAAAAATGTCTGCTTTAAAAACGTGGTTTTGCCGTGTCAATTTCTATTGCACATGAATTTCTATGGCATTGAAGATCTTCTTGCGGTGTTTTTATTCGAATTCGTTGTGTATTTTTCTTGCAATTGAATTTCAATGTCATTTGAATTTGTCATGACATAGATGTATTTTTATTTTAAATTAAAATTTTAATTTGTTTGCATGTGAATTTCTATGGCATTTGATGTCTTCTTGTAGTATTTCTATTACCATTCGTTATGAATTTCGTTTGTAATTGAATTTCCATTCCACACGAATTTCCATTCAACACGACGTTCTCGTTGCACGTCATATTGAATTGAAATTCCCGAGCGCCACCTATGTTCCAGTAGGTATAATAATAATTTGCTCAGTTGACAAAGCGTTGCTTGCCGTTGTTGTGATTGCCACGGTAGTTGGTGATGGTTTGTTCGTTTGTTTGCTCGGTCACCGAGCAAACAAAATTTGGCGCCAACTGAACAAATTATTATTATACCTACTGGAACATAGGTGGCGCTCGGGAATTTTAATTCAATATGACGTGTTGAATGGAAATTCGTGTGGAATGGAAATTCAATTACAAACGAAATTCATAACGAATGGTAATAGAAATACTACAAGAAGACATCAAATGCTATAGAAATTCACATGCAAACGAATTAAAATTTTAATTTAAAATAAAAATACATCTATGTCATGACAAATTCAAATGACATTGAAATTCAATTGCAAGAAAAATACACAACAAATTCGAATAAAAACACCGCACGAAGATCTTAAATGCCATAGAAATTCACATTGAAGCGAAATAGCAAACGAATTAAAATTTTAATTTAAAATAAAAATACATCTATGTCATGACAAATTCAAATGACATTGAAATTCAATTGCAAGAAAAATACACAACAAATTCGAATAAAAACACCGCACGAAGATCTTAAATGCCATAGAAATTCACATTGAAGCGAAATAGCAAACAAATTAAAATTTTAATTTAAAATAAAAATACATCTATGTCATGACAAATTCAAATGACATTGAAATTTAATTGCAAGAAAAATACACAACAAATTCGAATAAAAACACCGCAAGAAGATCTTCAATGCCATAGAAATTCATGTGCAATGGAAATTGATATGACAAAAAAATTAAAATCTCCTAAAAATATTCGTACGATATAAATACAATGTGAAAAGAGAATTCTCAAACTGGTAACAAATTATTTAACTTTTAATTTAAAATAAAAATATGTATTTAATTTTTAATTTAGAATGGAAATTGTATTTTCTTTAAGGAAAATAGCGTAATTTTAATTATTGCAAGTGAAATGAAAATAAGATGGAATTAAAATGACACATTGATACCTATAGAGAATAAATAGCAAAACGGCTTGCCATAAAAAAGTACAGTCTATCCTCCTTTATTTAAGACCAAAATTTTCAAGTTTGACACAAAAATTTTTGAGTACTTAACTAGTGTCTACAACAATTAACAATTTGTTCGCCAACAGCATTAGATAGAAACTGCAAAACGTTTATGATTATTTAAGTTAAAAAAAGACGCAGTAGGCGCTGGTCCCGATTCACTGCACCATAGCGCCCCGACCTTACGGAGCATCATAGGCAACACACATTTAGAGCGCGCTGACTGCAGTCGACCTCTTTGATTTTCTGTTGTCCGCACTGAAATGGCGAAGATGGTGCGCAAGTGCCGCGCATTTCGTTCCCTCGAGTTCTTCACGCCGCGGATGGCTATCTTCTATGGATCTATGGAGAGACATCGACAACATCTACCGGTCAAAGAAGACATCATTCGATGACCAACAAGACGAAGCGTTGTGGACAGCTGTCAGCCGTCTATCATCCATGCCACTGCGACGTCACAATTCTCCGTTCGTTATCAGGAATCCAGCAATGACGAGCAAGTGAGGACGGCGGTATCGCGGCGTCGCTCAACTTTCGCACGTTGTGAAAATCGCACAGTTCTTGAAAATTGAAAATGTCTATTTGTCGTGGGCTTTTGATGAAATTCGTCACTTTCTGAAGTGTCCGGCAGTTGATGTAATTAAAATCGTTACACTGTTAGAAGTATCTCAAGAAGGAAAAAAGGAAAAAAGTTACTGACCTGAAAGTTTTGTCTGTCATAGTCCTAGCGAGGTAGGATCTATTCATTGAAAAAATTTTCAACATTGTGGCACTTTTGCTTATACCGGACCGGAAGTTGACATCAACTTTGTTATTTTAAATAAAATCCCCCAATTTTTCCATTCCATTTAAAATAACAAAGTGATGTCAACTTCTAGTATAAGCGGAAGGACCACCATTTTGAAAACATTTTCAGTGATCTTACCTCGCTAGGAATATGGGAAAACTTTCAGGTCAGTAACTTTTTCCTTTTTCGAGATATGTATATTCAAAAATCGCCTGGGCTAACTTGGTAGTAAAACATGGAGCCACCATTGAGACATCAGGAGTTATCCTGAAAAATCACTAAATCTGAAAATAAGTGAAAAATCATGTTCTTTTGTTACTTTCTATCTGACAAAGATAAATTCTGCAAAAATAATATGGTGACATTGGCAGCACCAGGCAAAGTAAAATCTGCTAAACTGTTGTGCAACCAGGGTTTTAAAGAAAATATGTATCAACGTTATTAACAACAATAGAGTATTTATTTATTTATTTATTATTAGCAAGAGAAAAGATGAATAGATGTTTGGCATTTGAAGTTTTATAGCAAAAACTTTACAAAATTGCAAAAAGTTTATTGATATTAAGTAGTTAAGTACCTACTATGCATATTAATTATCAAAACATATTACCCAGTTATAAAAAAAACTAAAACAAGAGAGACCTGCTTTAATATTAATTTATTCTAAACATTGTCGAAAACTATGTGTCGCTAAGTTAATAAGTAAAAGCAAAGGGGCACGTTTTCTTCCGGTCCATGTTCTTCGAAACTTTTATTAATTATCAAGACATATTACCCAATTATAAAAAAAAACTAAAACAAGAGAGACATGCCTTAATCTTTATTCTAAACATTGGCGACAACTATGTGTCGCTAAGTTAATTAGCAAAAGCACGGCACGTTTTCTTCCGGTTTATGTTCTTCGGACTTTTTATTAATTATCAAGACATATTACGCAGTTATAAAAAAAACTAAAACAAGAGAGACATGCCTTAATCTCTATTCTAAACATTGGCGAAAACTATGTGTCGCTAAGTTAATTAGCAAAAGCACGGCACGTTTTCTTCCATGTTCTTCGGACTTTTTATTAATTGTCAAGACATATTACGCAGTTACAAAAAAAACTAAAACAAGAGTGACATGCCTCAATCTTTATTCTAAGCATTGGCGAAAACTATGTGTCGCTAAGTTAATTAGCAAAAGCACGGCACGTTTTCTTCCGGTCTATGTTCTTCGGACTTTTTATTAATTATTAAAACATATTATACCCAGTTATAAAAAAAAACTAAAACAAGAGACATGCCTCAATCTTTATTCTACGCATTGGCGAAAACTATGTGTCGCTAAGTTAATTAGCAAAAGCACGGCACGTGTTCTTCCGGTCTATGTTCTTCGGACTTTTTATTAATTATCAAGACATATTACCCAATTATAGAAAAAACTAAAACAAGAGACATGCCTTAATCTTTATTCTAAACATTGGCGTAAACTATGTGTCGCTAAGTTAATTAGCAGAAGCACGGCACGTTTTCTTCCGGTTCATGTTTTTTGGACTTCTTATCAATTATCAAGACATAGTACCCAGTTATAAACAAAAAACTAAATAAGAGAGAGATGCCTTAATCTTTATTCTAAACATTGACGAAAACTATGTGTCGCTACGTTAATTAGCAAAAGCATGGCACATTTTCGTCCGGTCTATGTTCTTCTGACTTTTTATTAATTATCAAAACATATTACCCAGTTATAATCAAAAAACTAAATAAGAGAGACATGCCTTAATCTTTATTCTAAACATTGGAGAAAACTATGTGTCGCTAAGTTAATTAGCAAAAGCACGGCACGTTTTCTTCCGGTTCATGTTTTTCGGACTTTTTATTAATTATTAAAACATATTATACCCAGTTATAAAAAAAAAGTAAAACAAGAGAGACATACCTTAATCTTTATTCTAAACATTGGCGAAAACTATGTGTCGCTAAGTTAATTAGCAAAAGCACGGCAAGTTTTCTTCCGTTCCATGTTCTTCGGACTTTTTATTACTTATCAAGACATATTACCCAATTATAGAAAGAACTGAAACAAGAGAGACATGCCTTAATCTTTGTTTTAAATTTTAAACATTGGCAAAATTTATGTGTCGCTAAGTTAATTAGCAAAAGCACGGCACGTTTTCTTTCGGTTCATGTTCTTTGGAATTTTTATTAATTATCAAGACATATTACCCAGTTATAAACAAAAAACTAAATAAGAAAGAGATGCCTTAATCTTTATTCTAAACATTGGCGAAAACTATGTGTCGCTAAGTTAATTAGCAAAAGCACGGCATGTTTTCTTCCGGTCTATGTTCTTCTGACCTTTTATTAATTATCAAGACATATTACCCAATTATAAACAAAAAACTAAATAAGAGAGACATGCCTTAATCTTTATTCTAAACATTGGCGTAAACTATGTGTCGTTAAGTTAATTAGCAAAAGCACGGCACGTTTTCTTCCGGTCTATGTTTTTCGGACGTTTTATTAATTATTAAGACATATTACCCAGTTATAAACAATAAACTAAATAAGAGAGACATGCCTTAATCTTTATTCTAAACATTGGCGTAAACTATGTGTCGCTAAGTTAATTAGCAAAAGCATGGCACCTTTTCTTCCGATCCATGTTCTTCAGACTTTTTATTAATTATCAAGACATATTACTCAGTTATAAAAAAAAAACTAAAACAAGAGAGACATGCCTTAATCTTTATTCTAAACATTGGCGAAAACTATGTGTCGCTAAGTTAATTAGCAAAAGCACGGCACGTTTTCTTCCGGTCCATGTTTTTTGGACTTTTTATTAATCATCAAGACATAGTACCAAGTTATAAACAAAAAACTAAATAAGAGAAACATGCCTTAATCTTTATTCTAAACATTGGCGAAAACTATGTGTCGCTAAGTTAATTAGCAAAAGCACGGCACGTGTTCTTCCGATCCATGTTCTTCAGACTTTTTATTAATTATCAAGACATATTACCCAGTTATAAACAATAAACTAAATAAGAGAGACATGCCTCAATCTTTATTCTAAGCATTGGCGAAAACTATGTGTCGCTAAGTTAATTAGCACGGCACGTTTTCTTCCGGTCCATGTTTTTCGGACTTTTTACCGTACCTACTTACGTACAATCTTCGATAGGATTGCACATCGTTGCTAAATCGCGAGCACGACTATTAGGAGAACAGGTAGTTAAAGAGACGAAAAATATGGTTATAAAGCTACGGTTTCCTAGGATAGCCGCGCCGTAATGTGGCGGCCGCTATATGACGGCCGCTCTCGTCAAAAAAAAAAAGGTTTCCAGATGTCTTAATGGGGTTGGTTTCTTAGAAAACGGCAACAGCCACCGTTACACAACAATACGTCGAACTCACATTTGTGACGGTCATCTGGCTGGACGGCAAGAAACACTTGTTGGGTTGCAACGTTTTGTAGCGGTACGGTGGTAAAGAGCGGCGAACTATTTTACATAAAAATGTCTCAAGCAGTGTGTTGGAGTAGTGAAGAAGAAGAAATATTAATTGATTTCGTAAGAAGTCATGAACTATTATATAATGTTAAGTGTAAGGATTATCGAAAGACTCAGTTAAAGCAAAATCTTTGGCGTAAAATTGGCGGCATATTAAATAAAACAGGTATGTATATTTATTTTTATTATATTCCTTTTTACATATTACGGAAATTTATAGTAGTTAAAAATTGCATTAAGACATGTGTAATTATGATTACAATACTGGTTTAGTGTTGTTCATAATAATTATTCTGCCATTCGACAGTTCCCGTTCCATTAAAATAAGTTTTAAATAATTCTCGAATTTGTACTGGCGAGTTTGCAGCATGGACATTATTTTGGACTAGAGGAAATAAATTTTCTCTTGGTAATGGAAGTGCGTCATCCAGAGTGATTTAATTAGGTGCAAGTACTTTTGCTTCACGTAATAAATTATGTAAAATACAAGCACATGTGATCAACTTATCGGTAGTTTCTGGCGTGGTTGCAATGGGTTGAAAAAAAAATTCGGAAATAGGTACAGCCACGTTCACTGAAAAAGCGCAGGGTAAGGTAAAATTCATTCCAACTTACGTTACACTTGCAACCAGGCTAGACCACGCGGTAGAGTTTGTTTGAGAACCGCACAGGTAAACTAGGATTGGTCGAAATAGAGCGGCACATTTCAGTTTCAAATTCAAAACAGCGTCAAGCACACCGCTCATGACGAGAAATTTTAGTCGCTTGGTTAGTGACGCCCATTGTCACCATTCGAGAGAGTTGGGATCAGGGGTTTGATTTCCTTATCTAATCGTCTCTTTTATTTTATATTTATTATTTCATATGCAATTTAGTAATAATTATGACCTTAATTTGTGTTTCTGATATCATTCCAAGCCTCTTTCTAGAATATTAAAATAGACAACTTTCTGAAGCAATTCCAGTAAAATATTTTCACTTATAATATTCCTAGTATTAATTACGTTTTGGAAATGCATGAGAATAAAATTTACGGATATTAATCAAAGCACGAGGGCATATTCGGTAAGAAAATCGCAACGACACAGACATTGGTCCATTATGTCATTATGATGTCATTATTAATAAATAAATGATTTTGATTGGCTGAAATAATTTCCACTTATTAATTTCATGCTAAGTGCAAAAATTTCCAGGAAATTTTTGTCGTAGAAATGACACCGAATTTTATTTTTCTATTGGCTACTTTTGTTTTTTGAACTATTGCAACAACGGGCACGAATAAATTATGGATGTGAAGAAAGAGTTAAATTCCTTTTCTTAAATTATTATTTCATATGCAATTTATTAATCACCATTAATCTCGTTCTGCAATGTTAAAATTGAAGTAAAATATTTCCGTTTAATTGAATAAGGCCCGATTTCTTAATCAAATTAATGAAGACTTTAAGTTTAAAGGACCAATTTTCCTTTGTTGTAACAATGGGTAACTATGGTTATTGTCAACTCTAAATTTAATGCCTCTTTTAATTTAATTATGAAACCGGCCCTTAGTATTTATTTTTAATTGACTTTTTGAAAAATATTATTGCAACAACGGGCTCGAATCAATTAAAGATATGAAGGACTTGAATAGGATAATGATATGTAGAAACTTTTCAACGGGATTAATTAAAACTGTAAAGTTGCAGGTTGTTACGGGTAGGTATAATGTTTAATTTTAACACCCAAATTTTACTAACACATTATAATAGTTTGCATACAATAATAACATTATTTATTATTATTAATTAACAAATACAAACGATCGGTGAATCCGGTGATTAAAATATCAACAATTAACAAAATATATATCTAATAATCAATGGTCAAACAAGAATACATAGACAGTAATAAAAATAGTTTCGATTAATATTTGATGTAATAACCATTACCTACTATCTATGCATTCTTGCATTCTCTTTCGCATCGAAGCGACAAGTTGGTGGCAGATGTTGTCGCCTCGATCGATAACGTGCAGCCCTCATTCTTTGCCAAGTGCCAGTCACGTGGGCGTGAAGGGTACTACCTATACCCCTTCGAAATTTATGAGGTGGGTCATAAAGCTGACCATCTCTTTGAAGAAGTATGCCGACGAATGGGTTCCCTGCTCCGTTATAATGTGTTTCAATGTGTTGGTAAAATTCCAGTGTAAAAATAAAACATTATATCTATAACTATTCAATTCACCTGTAATTTTTCAAATATTAACCAATAAAATGGCAAATATTTACTTTACTTTCTTACGAAACTTTATCTACCAGTTGCTATGAAAATGAAATCATATGTAACACAGATTGGCGAACTAGCCTTTGAAATATTTTATTTTACGTGATACCACCACAATAATATTCGACAATTTTTGACTACTTGTTGTATTATAACTGACAATTCTTTGAATAAAAATAATAACAGGTAGTATACAATGTTAAAATCAATTAGTATGGCACCCTTCATCCTGCCGTCTTTGAAATTTGGTTTACCTGGGTTTCTAACTGGAGTCACTTGCTTTGTGTCACTGCGAATTTACGTAGGTAGAAAGAGAAAGGATGAAAAGGAAACATAAAACAAGTCGATTTTTTTCATAGTTATGAGAAGTCTATATAGACTGTTTCACCATAAACGGACGGATTTCTAATCGAGTTATTTGAAGACGTAGAGAAAAAACTCCAAATATTTCTTGAATTGATAAAAAATCTCTATAATCGACGTGTAAGAAACTAATTCTGGCACTTCCGGTTTGGACCGAAGTTAACCAACTTTTGATTTTTAAATACAAACATATCTTTTTTATTACCCTATCTGATAGAAGAGGTTCTGCTGATTACAAAAATGCATTACACTTATCACTTTTCTGCTCAAAATTGGTTCAGTCCTTGATTTCTAATGCAACTGTTTCTCCAAAACTTACGGATTTCTGCCCGAGTTATTTGAAAACGTAGAGAAAAAACTCTAAATACTTCTTGAATTGAGGAAGACTCTTTATGCCAGAATTAGTTTTTGACATGTCGATTATAGAGATTTTTCCTCAATTCAAAAAGCATTTGGAGTTTTTTCTCTACGTCTTCAAATAACTCGACCAGAAATCCGTCCGTTTTGGTGAAACAATTGCATTAGAAATAAAAGCCTGAACTAATTTTGACCAGAAAATCGATAAGGTCAATACATTTTTGTAATCAGGAGAACTCCTTTTATCAGATAGGGCAATAAAAAAGATATGTTTGTATTTAAAAATCAAAAGTTGGTCCACTTCCGGTTGATATTTTAATCACCGGATTCACCGATTGTTTGTATTTGTTAATTAATAATAATAAATAATGTTATTATTGTATGCAAACTATTATAATGTGTTAGTAAAATTTGGGTGTTAAAATTAAACATTATACCTACCCGTAACAACCTGCAACTTTACAGTTTTAATTAATCCCGTTGAAAAGTTTCTAAATATCATTATCCTATTCAAGTCTTTCATATCTTTAATTGATTCGAGCCCGTTGTTGCAATAATATTTTTCAAAAAGTAAATTAAAAATTAATACTTATTCAATTAAACGGAAATATTTTACTCCAATTTTAACATTGCAGAACGAGATTAATGGTGATTAATAAATTGCATATGAAATAATAATTTAAGAAAAGGAATTTAACTCCTTCTTCACATCCATAATTGATTCGTGCCCGTTGTTGCAATAGTATTTTTCAAAAAACAAAAGTAGCCAATAGAAAAATAGAATTCGGTGTCATTTCTACGACAATGTAAAAATTTCCTGGAAATTTTTGCACTTAGCATGAAATTAATAAGTGGAAATTATTTCAGCCAATCAAAATCATTTATTTATTAATAATGACATCATAATGACATAATGGACTAATGTCTGTGTCGTTGCGATTTTCTTACCGAATATGCCCTCGTGCTTTGATTAATATCCGTAAATTTTATTCTCATGCATTTCCAAAACGTAATTAATACGTTTTGGAAATGCCTTCGAAAAAATTTCCGGAAATAATCAATGCACTAGAAATATTATAAGTGAAAATATTTTACTGGAATTGCTTCACAAAGTTGTCTATTTTAATATTCTAGAAAGAGGCTTGTAATTATATCAGAAACACAAATTAAGGTCATAATTATTACTAAATTGCATATGAAATAATAAATATAAAATAAAAAAAGACGAGGAGATAAGGGAATCGAATCCCTGATTCCAACTCTCTCGAATGGTGACAATTGGCGTCACTAACCAAGCGAACACAAATTCTCGTCATGGGGGATGTGCTTGACGCTGTTTTGAATTTGAAACTGAAATGTGCCGCTCTATTTTGACCAATCCTAGTTCATCTGTGCGGTTCTCAAACAAACTCTACCGCGTGGTCTAGCCTGGTTGCAAGTGTAACGTAAGTTGGAATGAATTTCACTTTACCCTGGGCTTCTCCTATGGCGGCAACTGTACATAATATACCGAAGGCATTCTCAGTTGTTCTTCTTGCTCTAGAAAGTCTGTAATTACCTATACACTGCTTTAGATGGTTCAATTTGCGACTGTCTTCTTATATAAGATTTTATTAAATTTTCGTGCAACGCAAAAGCCTCATCTCCAACAAGCACATATGGCACCACATCGTTTGTTTCGAGATAAAAAAATCACTACAGTCACAATTATGAGTTCTAAGAAAAAATTATGTAAAGACTACTTAGAAAACATCTTGAGAATGTCTTTGAATTGTTTTGACTTTTGAAAAATTACACAGAGTGGCTAGATTTAATTTTTCAATTTAGAACTTTCTGAATTTAATTTTCTCCATTTTTTCAAATGGAACACCTGTATATTTTTTAACGATATGATGTAAAAACTAAAAACAAACATTTTTTTTATGTACATCCTTATGGCTATTTGTAACCATTTTTGTTTTATCGCCTAATAATTACAAAATTCAAGAATAATCCTAAAAAATTAGATTGTTTTTCAAATTACTCGACAGATAAAATTGTAATAAGTGCTCCAGATGTTTTGTTTATAAAAACAGAATAAGTTTTTTTAGTAAGTTCACTTTATGTTTGTATCTTGATCATTTTTTGCATTTTATATTATCCAACAAGAAATACACATTTATCGCAGTTACCGGTCGTCAGTTGTCATTTTTGTGTCAATTTTGAAACATTTGAAGTTTTTTGTCAAGTTATTTGGAAAACGATCTAATTTTTTAGGATTATTCTTGAATTTTGTAATTATTTAGCGACATTTCGAAAATGGTTACAAATAGCCATACAAAAAATACAAAAAATGTTCGTTTTTAGTTTCTACATCATATTGTTAAAAAATATACAGGGTGTTTTATTTAAAAAAAATGGAGAAAATTAAATTTAAAAAGTTCTAAATTAAAAAATTAAATTTAGCTACCCTGTATAATTTTTCAAAAGTTAAAATGGATCATAAACATTCCACAGATGTTTCCTAACTAGTCTTTACATAATTTTTTCTTAGAACTCATAATCGTGACTGTAGTGATTTTTTTAACATGCATCTGCAGATGCCATTATTTGAACAAAAAAAATCGCTACATCCAAGTGGTTTGGAAATAGTCAGCAATAATATTGGATTGAAAAGAGTCTAGGAAAGACTCTGAAAAATCTTCTTTTACACACCACATTTTATTTAAAAAAATATTACTTGCCCCTGTATAATTGTCTTGGCTCACCCTGTATGTTCAAATATAATTTTGGGTTATAGACTTCTTTCTCTAGTTTATCTGTGTTTTTAAATCAACTTTCTACCTATCATAGAACTCGAGCTATCGAACTCGGACGCGCTATTGCCCCACCCTGTATATTTATATGTATATTTATTGTTTACAGATATTGAATGCAGCAAGAAGTGGGCCTATATAAGGGATTATTATATTAGGCGCCGGCGGAAACCAGGGCCTGGTTCCAGTGGCAAGGCTGCAAAAAAGAGGTCAAATCTCTTGTTATTTCTGGAGGACTATTCTTCCGTAAAAAGAAGGTTTGATTTACGATCCGCAATATTTTTGCAAAATCATTATTGTTTTGATTTTAGCTCTATTACAAATATTCAAGGTCCTGCTATTGAAAACACAGGGAACGTTCAGGAATTAGATGATGGCGAGGACGAATCAGTCTCAGAGGATTTAGATAATTGCCAACTTGAGCGTTCTTTGGACCATGAGGAAGAAGCCAGCAGTAGTCAACGTGATGCGCATTATTCCTCAAAGAAAAGAAAAAATGACCATTTCGAAGAAAGATTGCGGTTGCTGAAACAAATTGTTTCCAAACATCAGCAATCTCAAAGTCTGCAATCAATCCAGCAGCAAGACGAAACCGACCTCTTTTTCGCCTCAATGGCAAAATCGCTAAAAAAATTGCCGGAATATGAAAGGGTGCGGCTGCGAATGGAAATCGGGAGGATTGTTGGCAGTGCTGAAATTCAGCATTTATCCCAACAAAGACCACCGCGAACATCATCCGCAGCTTCATCTACAGCAAGCAGCAGCAGCAGCGACAGTCACTGGTAATGACCATTGGAACCCAGTTGTAGCTTAAATAAATTATAATAATAATAATATAAATGCATACTTTAAAAATAAACATAGTTTCTGCTCAGGAGAAATTGGTTTCTGGTTTCTATTAAACGGCGTTGTAGTAATGTAGTAATGTCAAAAATATTAATACTGCTACATCAATATCATCCATTTTAGGAAAGTCGCCAAAAAAGCATTTTTTGGACTTTTAGATAAATGCATCCGCACAGAAAACATTTGACATTTGGCATGACATATTAAACAGTTGCAGTTACCTAATTTTTCTTCTAAAACTTTTCGGAGTAATTGAAACCCAGCCTACGTCTTGACGTGTTTTTTTTTTCGGTTTTAGGTACTTTGGTTTTAGACGATGAAAAGTTGAATGATTATGTAGAAACCTCATTTAATTATGACGTTGATGGACAAACCTCATTGAAACATTATGTTTCTTTATGTTATGTTGATTTTGGCAGATGGCTTGGCTTAGTTGATAAGGCTAGAATTTATTTATTATTTATTTTGCATTAATAGAAAGAAACAATCGTAATTACCGTTGATTGAGATATTTACTTGAAGATACCCAACCCCGTGCTAATAGTCGACCGAGTTTCCCTTCTTTGCCCTGCGTCCCCTCACCCACATTGTCTGCACTGTACGGTGGCGCCACAGACGGCCAACGTTGGTTTTCGGTTTTATGAATCAGGTACCGGCTCCAGAAGGCTCACTTTACGCATTTGTACGTGTGCGACATTGCCAAATTGTCTATGGTGTGGAATGTGGGCACAGGACCACGGGACCATAGCTGCACGGGACGAGACGAGATATGTTTGCGGTGTATTTATTTCGTTCGGTCTGCGTTTCATGGTTCAGGTCGCACGTCCCGATGATTAAAGTCGCCTTTCAGGCAATATTATATTTTTATAAACCAAATCAAAGTAAACAAAGTTTTAATTAAATAAAAAAACAATTTACAAAAAGTTCAAAAATTATACAAAAAAAGATCCTTACGTCTATCTATACAAAACTAATTTAGGACAAAATTTTTATTTTCCTGTGTGGTTTGACAGTTGTTCGTTGGTTTTTCAAGATTTAAGCACATAAACCAAATCAATGTAAACAAAATTTTAATTAAATAAAAAAAATTCAAGAATTATTATACAGGGTGAGGCAATAGTGCGTCCGACTTTGATAGCTTGAGTTCTATGACAGCTAGAAATTTGCTTTAAAAACACAAAGTCTATAACCGGAAATTATTTCTGAACATACAAGATGAGCCAAGACAATTTATACAGAAGCTAATAACATTTTTTTAAATGGAATGTTGTGTGTAAAACAAGATTTTTTGGAGCCTTTTTCCTAGACTCTTTTCACTTCAATATTATTCCTGACTATTTCCAAACCACTTGGATGTAGCGATTTTGGTATTTTTCTTCATATACATAATAGCATCTGCAGATGCATGTTAAAAGAATCACTACAGTCACAATTACGAGTTCTAAGAAAAAATTACGTAAGTACTAGTTAGGAAACATCTGTAGGATGTCATTAAATCGTTTTTACTTTTGAGAAATTATACAGGGTGGCTAAACTTAATTTTTCAATTTAGAACTTTTTAAATTTGATTTTCTCAGTTTTTTTAAATGGAACACTGTATATTTTTTAACGATATGATGTAGAAACTAAAAACAAATATTTTTGTATATACATACACCCCCTATGGCTATTTGTAACCATTTTCGATTTATCGCCCAGTAATTACAAAATTCAAGAATAATTCTAAAAAATTAGATCGTTTTCCAAATAACTCGACAAAAAAACTTCAAATGTTTCAAAACTGACACAAAAATGACAACTGACGACAGGTAACTGCGATAAATGTGTATTTCTTGTCGGATAATATAAAATATAAGTTGTAGGCACTGGCAAGAAATGAGGGTCGTATTTAACAGTCTACCAAATTTACCCAATATTTTTATACAAGAAAATACTTTTATTTCCCAAAAATACTAAATGCTCACCAAAATTAAGAAAATACATAATCTTAAAGCGACAACCAAATATTGACATAATGCTGGCTTCTTATATATTTTGTTCGCCAAAATAACTTTTGTTCACAATAAAGACTAAATGTTCACCAAATTTTATTCCGCATTTAACTCTAACATAATACCCAGATATTTAATTTTTGACAGTGTCTTATATTATTTAGCAGTTAAAAATACTATTTGTTGATCAAAAATACACAAGCAAGAAAATGTTGTGCAAATGGTAAATAATTTTATGCAAAATTATAGATGTAGATGTGCTAGGGCAAGGAAAATAAGAGTAAAAATAGAAGTGGTTTGCACAAAAAAAAGATATTGATTTCCGTAATATATAAATGCTTTGCTGTAATTGGCTTGCATTATGTAAAACGTAAAACTTCTTTTAGTGGTAATTTCTAATCGTGCTGTAAAAAAAAATTCAGGGCCTTATACTGACCTTGTACAAAGTTTTTTCGCGTGCCTCTTGTCTGGAAGCGCAAGCGGCAAGGAGAGATGCGCGAGCATATTTTATTTTTGGAGTAATAGAATAATTATTTGACGTACAAATAGTTTTTTTGAGAAACACTAAATATAAATGGGTAGCGCGAATATTTATTATGTACAGCACGGACGCGTAACTTGAGCGTTCTAAATTTGGTGGACATTTAGTAAAATTGATGGACATATAGAATTTAAAATGTAAGCAATGGTAAAACAATACGCAGCATAGTTATTTTAGTGGTGATGTTCTCATATTCTGATGTAAAATAATTTGGATTTTATTTAGATTTTTTGATGCTCATTAAATTTTCTGGTGTACAGTATGGTTTAATTTGGTGTACATTATATTTGTTCCCCAAGAAATATGATAAGTAATTTGCTAGCTTTTAAGAGAGCGGCCCCTTTACTAAATTGATTAAAATACGGCTCTGTGTATTATGGCATTTTGCATTCCCCGAGTCATGTTTTGTTCAATTCAACGTTGAGCTCACTGAAATGACAGTCTTTGGATGAAATGTTGTTACAGTTACAACTTCGCATCTCTCTCTTGATCGCCTGTCCGTATAATACGCCGTCTCAGTCGGATATATTAAAGGAACATCTATTCACACATTCGAGATTTGTCGGAATACCCGCATACGCTCGTGAAAAAACCAATATTATTTTATTATATATTTTATTAATATTATGGCCGATGTTTCCCCGAAAGCAAAATTCCGTTTTCTGGCTTTTTCCAGAAAATTTTTATATAACGTACCAGGATCACATAAATTGAAGACAAGTCGACATTTTAGTGTTGGGATTTTGTGATGTTCTAGCAAGAAAATAGCCTCGCGGAAAACTTACAAGAATCCATCATCGTAAATAATTTCCTTATTTTTGAAACAAAAGTAAAATTGTATAGGAATTCGAGATTCCCAATGATGAACGCGTCAATTAAAAAAAACCGATGTACCAAATGTCGATGTTAGTTGTTTACCGACACAACACAAGAAACAATTATTTTCAGGAAAGTTAGCATCGCACATCACATTATTGTTTATTCTATTCGATCAGGACGTAATTCAACATCGTACAGTCGATGACAATGTAAATGAGCTTTGGAACCAACAAAGCGAAAGCACTTGTTTGGTGTATTTTGGACGGACACGCCAGGTTTTGGAGCGTTCCGTTCCTGTTATAATCTCCTGATATAAAGTGTTCTTCATTTGCATAAAATGTAGAGTGGGCTTAGAAGAAAGAAAGTTTTACAATGTTTTAAAACTTGTTTCGAATGGTAATTGGCCAACAAACAAATTACATTCCCCGTTCCACAATTCATAAATTTCTTAAATTAATAATAATTTCGATTTGTATGACACATGTACCTTTTTAGTTTGCATAAAGACGACAAAAACGACAATTTTTTCCTTATTTACAAAGGTTTATTAAAAAATTTTTGGGAAACAATTGGGTTGTAAATAAATACCTGTGGTGGTTTCAAAAATTATATGTTTTGACACTACGACGGACTATTTAAATAGTGTTAAATCAATGTTTACAAAACTCCCTTTCTTTTCATAACAATAAAAAAAGGGGAAAATTTAATCGAGAAAGGGGTCGGGGAGAGTATAAATAAATAAGATCCTTTCTTTCTTTCTTGGTTGGTGTGCATGCGCTAACGTATCAACTTTTGCAGAAACGCCTGTTAGGAGAGCAGAAGATGAAAGAAGCTACACACTTTCCAATGAACAGTTGATTGTTCGGTCTAAGAATTTGTGAACCTCTTTGCTTGTCATTATGTCCTGGTGCTCGAAAGTTAGTAAAGGCGGTCCTGGGGGTTGGCTGACGTACCGGGGCGTAGGTCTATCTACCTTCTGTACACACCCTACGGCGATTATTCATTCCCTCTTGGCTGACAACTGTGCGCTGCCGGTTGCCGCAACTAAGGAGAGTTCGGTATGGCTCCAAAGATAGAAAATGCAATTAAACGCTAATTTTGAACTTCTTGAAGTTTGGTGGCCTACAATAAACCCACAGAACATTTTGTAAATAATATAATAACAATGAGTTCAAAGTCAAATTAAAGAAAACTTTTTTTTGCTCAGCAATAATTTTTGCCGACACGGTACAAGTGAAGCTAACGAAAGTATACAGGGT